>CM050215.1:25810467-25825467 GCA_027475355.1 Coilia nasus
TTCTTTTTTTAAAGCTTCCCAATAAAGTCACAAAAAAACATTAACTTGAGGTAAGTTACTTCAAATCCTTTAGTGCCACTTCTAATTTGTTCCTCTGAGGCACTCCAGGGCTTTCACTTAAACCAGCAGGAACTGGCCCTGCTGACTTCCACAGTCACTTTAGAAAAGTTCAAGGCTAAAAGGGATTTATTTCAGAGGGGCGCAGTGAAAAGTAAAAAGCGGTGTTTTTAAGTAATGTCGTACCGATGGCTTGCGGTGCTTTTATGTCTTTCCCAAATGGAAAATACTTTTGTCGCAGAATACACAGAATGCAGAAACATTTATAGAGGTCATTGCGACATGATACATCACCAATGTACAACCATACACCATTTTCTTCCCTCCCAAACCCCGATATCGAAGCTCTGAGCTACTAACAGGAGAGAGCCGGAGAGGTAAATGGCATTGCTCCGCTAGGCCATCTCACAGAGTCTGACAAAACAAAACGCTTTCTACAAACCCAGTCATTACATTACATTACATTACATTACATTTAGCAGACGCTTTTATCCAAAGCAACTTACAAAGTCTTAATAAGACCCTATAAAGGGTTGCACTCGTAAAGCATTATAATGCTATGTTACGTATAAGCCTTTACAACTTTAAGTGACACTCTGCGTTATAAACCTTCCTTGATCTTTTTCACCACCTGTAAATGCTTATAAGATAGCATTATAATGCCTTATGAGTGTAGTCATGAGTACCTATAAATGGTTGTAAATACTTATGTGAATCGTTATAAAGCTTTACGGATGCATTATAACACTTTATGAATCTTTTTACAGGGTGTTGTTAATACTACTTTCATAGGAAGTGTTACCAAAAAAAGGTTTCAGTAACGCTTTATATTACAATAAATATGCCAATAAGCATCTTATATGCACTTATAAGGGCCTTATTATGTACTAACTATTGACTATTAACACTTATTACAAGGACCTTAATATAAAGTTACCAAGGTTTCAATAAAGCCTTTGGAGGCTTCAATGGGATGTGAATAAAACTGATAAAATTGGGGGAGAAGATGACTGTGAACAGGACAGGGCAGAAGAAATAGACTAAAATAGAGAAGACACGGACATTCAGCACAGACTCGAGGTCACATCCCTGTCGCTCACTCCCCAACAGCTTCCTGAAGAAAGAGCGCCTCTTGTGGGCCATAGGATGTGAAAATGTGGGACTATTCTCTGAGTGGAAATAAAAAGTCAGCTATCAGAGAAATAAAACATTGTACAACCTTTCATTTGCAATTAAGACTCTCTGGGGTGATACTAAGAAGCCAGAAAAAATCAGAACCTGGCAGTTTAAGAAGTGATTTCTCTCATTGATGACTCCTCAAAAATGTTAAGATTCCAGTACACGTACCTCCTCAGAGGTTTCAATTTAAAATGGGATGCATAGTTAGAGGGGTTGTGAAAGGGAAATAGCCTTCATTAGGACCCACACTAAGTCCTATGTGAGAGACTGTCCTCTGCTCCCACAGACCTGAAGGGTAATTGTATGTGCCATGATAATTTCAGAAGCGACATGACTCGGGCCGAACATGACCAGGTCCTCCATTTGTGTGGCTGGAGGATAATGTAATTTGCCATTGTTTAACCTCAGGACAGAAGGTCCTTTTCTTTAATGGACTGCCGGATTCACTTTCCTAATGCAAGTAATTGGATAAGTGATGAAACATAATATTATTACTGCCTCGTTATTACAACACCATGACTCAATTTCTACTTTTGAGACCTTTGGTACCCTCTAAGGCCCCGAATAAAGTTAGGGCTTTGAAGAGAAACACAAGCCTAAAATTGTCAAACTACTGTCTACTACTACCTAATTTAGTACCAAAAATACTTTACTTTTTTTTTTTCTTCTTGTTATTATTATTATTATTATTATGACCCTCTGGAACGTGGTGCTGCTTTCTGATTGGTTGCTGGGCATGCAGTAAAATCATATATCATGCACGCCTTGATAGTAGTTCTGGCAAAAAAGTTTAAAACTTCAGCACCGTTCCATATCAATACCCAATAGAATGTACGTACCTACTGTAACCGTCTCTTAAAACTTCACAATTAATGGCAATGTCGAGTTCAATTTCCATGAACTTAAAAAAAATAGTAAACCGAAAATAACAAATAAATCAACGTTTTGGAATAAGTATTGCATGTGTCGCGTTGCACAATCCAAGCTAGCTAACACCTAATGATCAGTAGCAATCACCTTACCAAATAAAAGGTTACCTTGACAACCAATTTGGCTAGTGACTGAGGGCTGCGTAGCGCTCTACTTAACGTTACAAATATTAGGCTACATTGTAGGCCACATTGTAGCGAAACTGAGTCTAAGTTAACCCTCTAAGTTAATTGAGAATTATTTTAAATACATACTACATAATTGAGTGTCATTAACCGGGTCATAAGCGGGGTAACATCCTCCGAGGCGTGCATTATACAGTTTTAAGTCAACTTGGCAGAGCAAACTCCGCTTCGCGTCGGGAAGTTCTTAGGCTCCACCTCGTTGACTTAAAACTGTATAATGCATGCCTCGTCGGATGTTACCCCTTACTTATTATTATTATTATTATTCATCTTAATCATCATTGTCATCATTACCATCATCATTATTATTATTAGTAGTAGTAGTATCATCATTATTGTTGTTATTATTATTAGTAGTAGTACAGTAGTAGTAGTAGTGGTAGTAGTAATAGTAGTAGTAGTAGAACTATATACTTGCTTTGTTGTGTGTGCGTTTCCTTCTATAGTTTCTGCTTGAAGAGTTTCTACAAGCAGTCTTATGAGGCATTATGTTGCGGTACGTGGGTGTGTGTGTGTCCGAGACTGTGTTTTCAGTTTTTTGTATGTATAACAGAGCACTCTTATGAATTTAGCTCAGCAGGTGTCAATATAATAGCTGAAAATATCCTTCAGAACAGAAGGTGAGAGCGCTTGGAAAGTTGCCGCGATTCGATTAGTCCAAAAAATGTTTCCAGAGCTCTCTTGTTAAACAATGTCTTTATGAGACAGTAAAAGTGTCCTGGCACTGTTCTCTGCTCCTCCATATCTTAATACGGTAATGACACAACAAGAGCAGCAGCCATGCTGGACCGTTCTTGGGGGTTATTTTTAGCAATAACAGCACCGGGGGACACAGGGGACGCTGTCTCCTTTGTGTAATGAATCTCTCAGCCTCATTTTATAGGACACCATTATACAGATGTACGTACAGGGCTTCCACTAGGGGCCCCCTGAAAAAAGATCATTTTTGGCCCCCAACCCTAAATATATCATAGTCCTCTGTAGGCCCTGTGAAGCTCTGGGCCCCCTGAATCGTCCCCGCCCCTTAGTGGCACCTCACTGTATGTGGATATTCCCTGCTCATGACTGTGGTGATGGATCACTTAGAATGGATGTCTGTTCGCCGGCATGAGGTAAACAGTATTAATATTACTGTCACAGAGCATCATGTGATCAGGCGGAGATCTAGGTGGGGGGCAGCGGGAGGGGGGAGTTCCATTTGGAGTTAACAGCAGATGGTCACATGGTGCTCCTCAGAGAGGCATCGTGGGAGGTGTGCTGGTCCTCTGGTAGTCCTGCACATCAGAGGGCGTTAGGTTCTTTACCAGGCATCAGAGGGAGTTGGGTCTTTACCAGGCAGTTAAAGTGTTTTTTTTTTTTTTCCCTTTTTTCCTCCAGCCCAGAACCTGATGAACAGATTGTGGTGCAGATTGTGTCATGGCAAGGCAGTCAAAACCCCTGCCAATGTAACATCAACCCCAAGGAGAAAACGCTAGAGACAGGAGAGAGAGACAGAGAGAGAGAGAGAGAAAGAGAGAGAGAAACAACAGAGAGCAGGAAATGAGGGAGAGATAGAGCGAGGGAAAGAGAGAGAAAAAAGAAAGACAGACGAGAGAGCAAAAGACATAGAGAGAGAGGGAGAGAGAGAGAGAAAGAATAATAAGCAAGAGAAGCAAGAGAGCAGGGGGAAATAGGTACAAAAAGAACAGTTAACAGTGCTGAAATATACCCAAGCGTATTGGTTGTGAGAGCTAGTCTCTCCTGCCAGCATGAGTATGAGGACAAATGGTTGTTTGTGCATCCACTGGCAGGAGGTTAAGAGTGAAAGCAGTGTGAGACTGGGCCAGCTTTACATTTTAAATGACTCATTTAAAGGCAGTTATAACAGCACACAAAAACATAAATCATGATAACCTGATGCATTCCTGGCAAAGCACTTACATGCATACCCAATCACATGAGAGAGAATACAACGCAGGCTCCTGATTGGTGTATAAGTGACAGAGGGGGGTATGTACTGTAAGACAGTGTAGCATGATAGCTAAACAGCTACTCTACTCTTGCACCTTTAGAGAAAAGCTCTTCATAAAACACAATTGCAAGATCAACTCTCTGGCTAACAGAGGAAACGATAGTGCCGCACCCTGCTTTTGGCCAGGGTGGATTTATTTCTGGAAATGGTGATTCAAGCCAGAACACAATGGCTGCATTTAGACTCCCCTAAAAGCAATCTAAAATGTGTTCAGCGCTATCTTGCAGTAGCTCTATCTAGAAGTACAATATATTGCACTGCTAACTACTGAAAGGAGTTTAGCTTCAGCGCAACTTGCAAGCTTTGGGCTTTTTAAACTTTAAAATTAGACCACATGAATATCTACAGTCAGGACCACCTTTTAATATTTCATCGGGTTATTTGTCAGGTTCTCTTGCATAATGTGGACCACCACACTCTTGTGTCAGCGATACTTTTAACATCCAACCACCATCCCCAGCCCATAAAGGGGCCAGGTGCTTTTATTAGGGACGCAGTTAAAATGTCTCTGCCATTTGGGTATGATGCAAAAACACAAAAAGGCAGATACGTTGCCAGTTCTGTACCAGCGATGGGCCAAAAGGTAGTAGGTCTATCCTTCCTGTAGGCAGACAACCAGAACAGATGTTAGCGATACTGTAATTACCACATCATTTTTTGAGGTGTGCTGTACTGCACAGTACAGCAGCGACAAACAAGTTATGTGTGCCTTATTCACGCAGCGTGGTAGCGCCACTACCTACTAGCTCACCAGTGTAAAAGCTGCTAAGGTACAGTATCCAGCTGGTCAGTCTCAGCCTTTGTGGCATGTAAATGTTTGATGGGTGTATCGACCCAGAGGCAGAAACATAGTAAACCAGGCTTGAGGGTGTGCATATTTGGTAGGAATAAACAAATTATAATAAATAAATTGTATGTGTATTTTTCTATTTATTTATTGTTGGTGTGCATATCTGTCTGCTGGCTGTATAACAAATTGCCCCTTGGGGACATTAAAGACACACTGAATTTGACCGTGATCTTGATCTTGAAGGTCTGAATGAGAGTGCCTCATGGGGAGAGATGTTCAAGCCCTCATAGTCCCTTTCCTTCAACCAGATGTAGATGATTTCTCCTAATAATCCTAGCGGTCTATCCAGCAATTAACACATACCTGCCATGGAGACCAGATGGGGCAGGACTTTATATGCTCACATTCCTTATTCTAATATGACATATTATCAGATAATACAGAAAGGATAAAGAGCAAGGATTAGAATAATGAAAAAGGACAAAATGTTACAGTAAGCTGTTGTTCGTGAGAGCAACTGAAGAAGGATTCGTCAAAAAGGTAGAGCAATAGTTGATGGTACCGTAACTTTTGAATACTCTTCTTTTCTGACAAAACTCGACAGCGGGGTTGCCCTTATACCTCCTCTTGTTTCAGAAGAGCTACATCAACTGCGATTGCTGAAGCTGCTGATAGCTTTCAGCTGCCGTCCAGTAGGCTGTCAGTGGAAACGTTGTCTAATTCTAGGTCTATAAAACGCATTCAGCCGTGACAGAGAGGAGAGATGATGATGTTCTCATCTTTTGGTTGGTCTGTAGAAAAAAGTGTAATAGCCCACTCCAATACCCCAACACACACACACACACACACACACACACTAACATACATGTAAACATAATAACACACACACACACACACACACACACACACACACATATTCACTAACATACATGCAAACATAATAACACACAAACACACACACACACACACACACACTAACAAACATGTAAACATAATAACACATATACACACAGACACATACACACACACACACACACACACACTCCGTCTCCCTTTAAAATGGTGTTTGACCCTCTGTTAGTATACTCCCTATTGCTGTTGAGGTTTTTTCCCTCCTATTTGGATGTCCTCCAGGTCCACTCTGAATTGCTGATGCTGATAGAGTGCAAGTGGTGTAATTCTAGGTGAGGAAAGACAATGCAGGCGAATCTGACCAGATGAAAGACAATTCACAAGGCAGTCCTCAAGCCTTTTCAATTTTTCTAAATGTCCGATGTCATGATTAACTGACCCCATTTCTCCCCAATTCACACATTATTCTGGCCATTCTCGTCTGGTCAGTGATAAAGCGGCCATCCTGTAGTGTCTCAAGATGAATTTCATTTCTAATTAAACTAACCACAAAAAAGACTGATGAGATAATAGATAACTCAAGAAAGGGAGAAAGAAAGAAAGAAAGAAAGAAAGAAAGAAAGAAAGAAAGAAAGAAAGAAAGAAAGAAAGAAAGAAAGAAAGAAAGAGAACACTCAGGAAGTGAGTGTGTAATGACAGTAATCCTAGCTGGTCATTGGCTGACTGTTTCAGGTGTGTAAGATGGTGGAGCCTTTGATGTTCGGGGGAGATCAGACTGAGAGATCAGACTCGCGCGGGGGATTGATGGACAGGCTGATACAGATACGGGCCTCCTGTGTTAGCTAACGCTTTTAAGCTGCTGTGGATTTTAGCTGCTCAGCAGAGGTGAGAATAGGATGCACCCACATCAAAGAGCCAGCTCTGGTGAGAGGCTGGCAGAGAGGGGCCTGCCTTCATCCCTTCAAAGCCTATAGTATTCTTTTTCACACATTTATTTTCAAGACATTCTAAAGTGGTGTGTTTTTTGTATGGGTGGATATTTGTTCCTTCACCCTGTGTTCATTTATGTATGGCTCATGTGTGCATGTGGGTCTGTGTGTGTGTTTGTGTGTGTGTGTGTGTGTGTGTGTGTGTGTGTGTGTGTGTGTGTGTGTGTGTGTGTGTGTGTGAGTTATGAAATGCATGAATTCATGATATGCAACTATGCATTCTGTCACACGCACACACATACACAAATGGTTCTACTTTTGTTTATGTATGAAAGACGTGACTATGGGCTGGAGAATTGACTTAGCCTGGGCCCGCCCATACTGCCTGTGACGCTGCATAGAACTTTGCGTTCATGTCTGAAAAACAAACGTCTTAAATAGCTGTTAATATGTCTTGGAATATGTACAAGGGATGAAAGCAAATTAATCAAGGCACCGTAGTGGATTAATCCTGAATGAAATGTTGCCTTCATTCCAAAGGTCCTAGCTAGCACTCACAGGAAATGCGTGGGTATGTCTAAAGAAGGCATGCAGTGACAGAGATGAATTCTCCAAAAAGTCTGAAGCGTAAAACTATTTCTGAAAGCCAGTATTATTTTTAGGTGCTGTGTCATAGCTGCAGAAGACAAATGAAGATGTTACATTAAAACTCAGATGTACTGCTTTTGTACAGTAAATCTTCACCCAAAAATCTTTTTCTGTACCAGGTGATACAAGGACAGACTTGAAGGCTGGGATCATTTTGAACGAATCAGTAACATGCCGGCTATCTTTAAAAATAGACTTTCAGTACTTTAAACAGACAACTCACATACCTGCACAATCACACATTTTTCATACGATTTAGCCTTGCAAACATCCAGGGAAGAAGTCTAAAGCTTTGGATTCATTGCTGTGAAAATTCAACCTTGAACAGCACAGGTACTGGAAAAGCACCTCCATCAATGCGGTGTGGACCTGACAAAGCAGGTAATGCCAGTGTAAGGGCAGGGAAATCTAAACCCCCATAAATGAAGGCTTATGACTTACGAGTATTGCTCATAATTCTCTTATAATTCCCTTTTTTGGTGAAATGAATGAAGGAGTGTAAGGGGTAGAGAGTTGTGATAATTACACTGCTGACTTCTGGTTACTTTGAAGATGTTTAAATAGGATTAAGGCAGATAATACAGAATGGAGCTTATTGGAATCTTATTCAAACCGTCAAATAGGAACACGGTTAATCATTGCACAGAAATGCTGTACACTTGGCCAAGGTACGAAACTCAAGTCTGTGTCAAGGATAACATGGTCAGGTTGTCAGTTTGTAAAGCTGTCAGAGTTGTGTGTAGAAGTCAAGACCGTATAAACAATCTATCATAACAACAAGAGGAGGGTGAGGAGAGTGGTGCAGGGCCCCCAGATGAGCTGTAGTGGGGGTGGGTGGGAGCGGTTGTGATAGGTTGGGGCGAGCGCTCTGACAGCTGTGGTCAAGGGGTGCTGATGGAGACGGACGAATATTGAAAGGGCAGGAGGTGAAATGGCGTAATGGAGATTTTCTATTTATACCTTCACAGCAGCCCTCTGGATGAGCTCACTCCCAAGGGTACGTACAAACCAGTATAGCCATTATCCATTTTAACCTTGCTGCAGATATATATAGACGCACATACACGCACACAGACACAAACACACACAAACACGCACATATTTTACACAGGCATGCATGCACACAGGCACACACATGCACACACCCACACACACACACACACACACACACACACACACACACACACACTTATACTTACACAAACAAACACACATGTGCTTACAGTGAGAGCAACCTATGCATGCAACTGGCTGAACTAAAATTTTTGATTTCTTGCCAAGAAATCAGCACAGCAAAGCACAAACCACGAGAACAGTGAATAAATAACACACCGAAGTTAGGCTTGTAATGCTGCCATAACACATGCTGTCAGGCATACTGTCAGAATTCTTCACACTTTCCATCGGCCCTGTCAGTTTCAAGCTGTTTTCTCTTGCTAGGTGAACCAACCGTCTGCATGTCTCTGTCTTGCTGGCAGTGTACTGCATCAACTTCACTTTCACATCTTTTAACATTACTCATGAAAAGAGGGTGTACCTGGTGTGTGTGCGTGTGTGTGTGTGTGTGCGCGCGTGTATGTGTGTGTGCGTATCTGCGAGGACCAAAGTGGTCCTTAAGACCTCAGATGTGTAATGATGTTTGTTTATTTGTTTTCTTCCTGTTTGTTTTATTCCACTGTTTAACTAAAGCTGTCTGCATAATTTAAGTTCAAGGCACCACAATGAAACACGAATCCCAGTGGTGAATGGTTGGCAGAATTGCTGCACAACTTCTAAATGAAAACCGAGCCGCAGGGAAATTTAAAAAAACCCGTAGCTTTGGGTAAAAAAAAAGCCTGTTGACAATACTCAGGCACCACAAAATGTGTGTTTTTGTTTTTTTTAAATATATCAACAGAGCTATTACCTTTTCTAAACCGCATTATGGTATAGATTTGCAATGAGCAGCTCACATATTTGCACAGAGCATTTGATTTGAAATAGTCACAAAGAAGGAGGCCTTCAGGTTGAAAGGAAATATTGTAATTGAAGGAAAAAGACAAAATATTCATATGGCAAATAACATTTTCCCGCTGCATATGTAAACATCCACTTCAGAATGTGTCACTGTGAGCTGTGTTGTCCTTTTACATCACATTGCATTACACTTAGCTGATGCTCTTATCCAGAGCGACTTACAGTTATTTAGGTACAGGGTACAGTCCCTGGGGCAATGTGGGGTTAGATGCCTTGCTCAAGGGCACTTCAGCCATGGATAAGGGTGCAGGAGAGCATTCGTTATTTACCCCCTGTTTACACCCCCACCCACATTCTTCCCACTGTCCTTTACAAAGGAGAAATGTCCGCAGTTCACCATGCAGTGGAAACGGGTGGTCGAGGCTGAGGGATTTTTTTAGGTTAGCCAATGATTTATGTAAAACACTTAAGCAGCGGTGCTCATTAAAGGACCCTGTGTCAGAGCCATCAAACAAGCACTGTGCTTAACCATTTTTATATGTACAATAAAATGGCCACATTCATATGTAGAGGTATATACAAAATAATACATAAATTCCTTATTGGATATGCTAATAAAGGCTTCTACAAGTACTGTATTGTGTGTGCCCTTTATGCGTTAGCTAGCACCATACTGTGCTTAACCATTTTTAGATGTACAATTTGCTGTCCACATTGATATGTAGGGGTATCTACAAAGCAGTAAATCATTCCTTATTGGATATACTAATAAAGGTGTATACAAGTACTGTATTTTGTTTACTATTTCTGCATGTGTTAGCACCAAAACATCACTGAGGAACCCTGCAATACATGTAAAGCCATGTTACAATGCTCTCCACCTGCCAGTCTGGCTCAACCAACAGCTCGACATGCCTCTAGTTTCTTAAGCAATACAGCCTCGTTGTCATGGCATGTTTTCTGTGGGGAGAGGACTACAAGAGGTACATGGCTCATGTCTGGACCATTTCCGTCAGCCGCGGTGCGTTGCCTAAGGATGTTTTTGACAGTGCACTCCTGGATATAAACTGCTGACCGTCGGATTGGTTGCCCGGCATTTCAGTACCTGTGCTGACTTCTTGCACAGATGAAAATTAAAGTGTGCAAATATTAAATAGTAAAACTATACTTCAAGGTAACTACTCCCTATAAATCATGTATAACCTATTTGTTAATGTTTAATTAACACTTCATTAATCATTTGTTAATCATTATTTTCACGTTATTTCGCATGAATAAATCATTTATAATCATATTGATATTCTGTCTGCTTGTCTGCTGGTTGTCTGTGTGTATAAAAAAAGAAAAGAGGTGCACACATCCAAAAAATATATAATCAGAGGTGCTACAAAAGTGTTCAAAAAAGGTGGTCTGCATACTGTTTAGCTCCAGAAAAAGATTTTATATAAAAAACAAAGCATTTCATTCAAACATGTTTACTTTTGCATCAGCAGTAGTGGTGTACATGTTCTCTGTTTAGACTGAACATATTTAACCCTTTTAAAACCAACGTGCCTTACAAGCCAGGAGTTGTTGGATAAATACCCCTCCAGCCATACGTACGAGATGAGTGTCATTCTAACATTTATATGCTTGTACCATGACATACAGCCCTGTCATAATATGAGAATGGCCTCAAATTACAGAACAAAACATGAATAAGATCACTTTCTTACATCAAAACAGCAGTTCAGAAAGACCAGCTCCTGTCTGAATGGAACAGCTCTGATCATGACCTTGAGGGGTCTGATATCCCAATGAGCTAAAGACCTGTTTACTGGCCTTTACATGTTTTGGTGGATCTCGTCTCCTCCGTCCAATTCGTTTATTTAATTTCCTGTCAGACTGTTGAATGATTAGGTAGCTTATCGTCCTACTTGGAAGTCTTTCTAAACAATGTACCACAATGACACTTGATTAGTGCCAGGGGGACTTTTAAACATTCACACCCACAAGAGCGTAATCAACACAGACATCTCCTCCCGAGATTCAGAGACGTCGGGTGCAAGGGCAACACCAATCAGATACTCATCACTCCGAGGTTATTAAATCAGCCAGCTCTTAACTACATCTGGTAATCATGCTGGGGAACATATATATCCAGCCAGTGTGTGTGTGTGTGTGTGTGTGTGTGTGTGTGTGGGGTGGGGAGGGTAGGGTAGGCATCACATCGCCGGTGCTGCGTTTGCCCTGGGAGACTGGGCAGGCTTGGAATGCAATATACAAGACGGATTGCTGAGGGCCTCTGTGCCCTTTGTTGTGTGTGTGTGTGTGTGTGTGTGTGTGTGTGTGTGTGTGTGTGTCTGTGCCCACCAGTCCTCAACCACCCAACCACTTGACTCGCCAGACCTTGGCGTGCTATCAGAGTGGCTATAGTGTCCTTTGAACTGCTCTGGCACGACTGTTAGCGTAACAGGATTGTCAACGAATTGTTCCAGAGGATCAGTGAATGAGCGAGTGCCAGTGCAAGAGTGTGTGTGTGTGTGTGTGCGAGAGAGAGACTCACAGAGAGAGAAAAAAAAATGTAAACAAACAAACAGCCAAAAAAAAAAAAGAAAGAAAAAATCAACAATGCGGAAGCGAGGGTTTGGAATCGGGAGAGTAGCACGCCTCTCGCGCCGGGCTATAATCCACCGGCACTCCGCCGAGGAAACTAACAAACAAGCGCAGTCCCAACTAGAAAAGCCGATTAAAGACGCTCATAACAAAGACATAGGCAGCCGGGAGAGAAATTAAAAGCAGGAGCGAGAAAGTCGAAGGAAAAAAACAAAAAAACGTCAAAAAAACAAAAAACAAAATAAGCATAAGCAAACAAAGACGGAGGAGAGTTGTTAGGCTGGAGTGGGAAGTGTGAGGAGTGTGACGAGAGAGGAGAGAGGACACGGGTGGCAGTAGCAGGGTCTGGTTCTGGCAGAGCGTGAAGAATGGAGTCGGACGCAGTTGCCGAAGTTGTGGCGCTTAAAGCAACACTAAGTAGTTTTCGTCTTGAGTCACCCTACAGGTTGGATAAGGAATTGCCTCTCACTGACAACTACAGAGTGACGCCCTACTCCTCCAAACTTACTTAGTGCACTTATAGCCCATGGCTAAGCGAATTCTGTAGTGCCTTTCACTCACATACAAGTTGATGAACCACTGAAACCATTTTGGAGCATATTATTTTAAGGTTCAAAAATGACTTAGTGCGGCTCTAAGGAAGCCAGTAGAGGTAACTAAGCAGGGGTGCTCTTCCGTAATGTGGCACAGTGGCACTCACTCTACATCACAGGGCTGCCACACAGAAGCTGAGAGGAACAGAGGAGTGGAGGATGAGTGGAGTGGAGGGGAGGAGTGGAGTGGAGGGGAGGAGGAGTTGATGGGAGGTGGAGAGGAGGGGAGGAGGAGTGGAGTGGAGGAGGAGTGGAGGAGGAGTGGAGGAGGAGTGGAGTGGAGTGGAGGAGTGGAGGGGAGGAGTGGAGTGAAGGAGGAGTGGAGTGGAGGGGATGAGTGGAGGGGAGGAGGAGTTGATGGGATGTGGAGTGGAGGGGAGGAGGAGTGGAGTGGAGGAGTGGAGGGGAGGAGTGGAGTGGAGGAGGAGTGGGGTGGAGGGGAGGAGTGGAGTGGAGGAGTGGAGGGGAGGAGTGGAGTGGAGGAGGAGTGGGGTGGAGGGGAGGAGTGGAGTGGAGGAGTGGAGTGGAGGAGTGCAGTGGAGGAGGAGTGGAGCGGAGGAGGAGTGGAGGGGAGGAGTGGAGGGGAGGAGGAGTGGGGTGGAGGGGAGGAGTGGAGTGGAGGAGTGGAGTGGAGGAGTGGAGCGGAGGAGGAGTGGAGTGGAGGTGGGAGGGGGGAGGGGGATGGAAACACATAGCTCTTATCCCTCAGCAAGCAAACATGCACACATACAAGGACACACACGCGCACACACACACTCTAAGACACAGACACACGCACACAAACACGCTCACATAAACACACACACACACACGCACACACATACAAACACACATGCACACATTCAAGCACACACACACACACACACACACACAGGGTGTGATTTAGAGCTTAACCGAGGGGTTTTGACACTGACGAGGCAAACTGGTGAACCAAAAGAGGCATTAATGTCTGTGAGCGTATAGCAGAAGCTTCGTATCTCCATTAGCTATCATTAGCGGGAGCCACACACATGTGCACAGACACACACACACACCCACACACACACACAGAGGCACATACACACACACACACACACACACACACACACACAGAAGCAGATGGATGGATGGCAAAGTCCATAAAGGAGGGGGTCATCGCGGGGTAATGGAGAAACCAAAGAGGAAGTGAGAGATAGCGCCGTTTGCCATGTTGTTACCTCGACATGCCCCTGATGGCTGCTGTCCCACAGATAAAGCTGATCCACAGGCAGGCAGGCATTTGTAAATGCCCAAGACTCTTCAGCATGGCAGCGCTACTGAAAAACACCATCTGGAGCCAGGAAATTAGATGTTTTTTCTTGGCTGTCCCAACGGGCTGGAGAAAGATTAATACTTGGCAACCGAGCACTGCTTCAGTGACTTATCAAGAAATAATGCTCATAAGTCAGAGCACTGATACTGACACCAGGTACTCCTGTGTCAGATTGTGTCAGGGCACACTGACATCTTTTATGGTAAATTTGCCTTGTCAGACTTAGCAGCAACTAATGACTGTTTGTTTTACCGCTTCCAGACGAAGAACAGAATCTTTTCATCTGTTTGCAGTCACCCTGCGCGTCGGCTAGGATTGAACTGAGCATTTGAGATTGATGGAGAGGGACAACAGCACACAGAGGGGACGGAGAGAGAGTGGGGAGACGGAGAGAACAGAGGAGACGCAAGGACAGACAGAAGATGGGGGGGGAGAAAGTTAGCAGGAGAGAGAGAGAGACAGAGAGACAGAGAGAGGAGGATGATATGACATTGCAGAGGAACGCTGTGCAGTGCAGCACAAGGAAGTTTTAAAGAGGAGGGAGGGAGCAGAACTAAACTTTAATAAAGAATAGATTTCATCAGGAAATATTACCAGAGATCCGAGGCTGCAGTGCTTGAGAAAAGGCAAAAGAAAGATAAAGAAGGAAAGCATTAGGGCACATAAGATTTAAAATCTTGCTGTATGTGTTTTTCCACAAGTCTACAAAGATTTCTTTGTGTTTTATACATAGTGGTGCCCTGGAAATAGATCAGCACAGCTCACCAGAACACCTCAAGAAACACAATTATAATATCCTGCAAAACCTATTTGATATTGTGTTGTTTACCATTCCCACCCATTATTATCTGATGAGAAAAAGTATTGTAATAGTAAACGTGATTTTGACATACTTGTTGGGACTTGTTGGTATTTGCTGCAGTGCAGACAAATCTCGAACAAGGAAGATGACACCCAGACATGCTGAGACATAAACTGAATGCA
>CM050215.1:25830467-25835467 GCA_027475355.1 Coilia nasus
TAGCTGATCCACTCTCTATGACAGCAGCTAGGCCATATATCGAGTCTTCAACCATTTTATACTCAAGTCTCAATAACACAAGCTCATTACATGATGTAAATCATTACACTTCATTTTACATTCCCTGTTACAGTGTATCAATATCATTAAGTACAGTGTAACAAAGTGTGTTTAGGCTTAGGGTTTGTGTTAGGGTTAGGGCTGGGGTTAGTGTTAGGTATTTACAGTGTAAGAAAATCATTCCTGTGACCGTCCGTTAAACAAGACCAACTCCCTAACCATTAAGCCACAGCTGCCCCCCTCTCAGAAGACCTTAAGCACAAATGTACACAGGTGAAGTTTACGCTTAAGCTTTTCTGGGAGTGAGGTTAGCTTGTCAGTTTGGACATTTCTTGAGGCAAGAAATTGAATTTTATCTGATTTTGTATGTGATTATGTATTATTTAGTGCTGCTTTAGTTGTGGGCATTATGTTTCGGGTAAGCGGCGAGGGAGGTACAGTAGTGCTGACGTGAGTGCTGTTGCTGAATCATGCAGTCATGTTGTTCCCATCTCCCTCCCATGATCCTCACGATCTGCCACCCACACATATCCTCTACTCTCTCTCTCTCTCTCTCTCTCTCTCTCTCACTCTCACTCTCACTCTTTCTGTCTGTCTGTCTGTCTGTCTGTCTCTCTCTCTCTCTCTCTCTGTCCCTCTCTCTCTTACACTCTTTCTGTCTGTCTGTCTCTCTCTCTCTCTCTTTTTCTCTCTCTGTCTGTCTGTCTCTCTCTCTCTCACACACACTCATAAGTACTGCACATGCACACACACACACACAACACACACATACACATACACACACACACACACACACACGCGCACACACACACACACACACACACACACACACACACACACACACACACACACACACACACACACACACACACACACACACACACACACACACACAGACACTACACATGTACCACACATGCATGCACATACACACAGACATACACAGAAACACATACACGTACCACACACTTGCACACTCACACACACACACATCCATACACAATTTCACTCAAGGCGAACAATGGAATGGAATGAAGGTGAAAGGGTCATCAGGTAGAATACACCCCGCTGCTTGAGAAAGGGATAAACAGATGACAGCTATATTATTAATAATCTCCACAGCCCTCTATACCTCTCTGTCACTATTCTTCTCCTCCCCTCTACCTCTCTGTCCCCTCATCCTTCTCTTCCTCTTGTTATCTCTCCACAGGAAGTCTCATATGCCCTTCTGCCTCTGTTTCCTCCCTCTCTCCCTTCCCCCCTTTCCACCTTTCCAGCTCCTTTTTTTCTGCTGCCTTTCAAGTTTTTTTTTTTTTCATCCCATCTTTTCTCATCGTCGTTACCTGATTCCACTCAGCCACCTCTCGGCTGCTCACTCACACACTGTCCTAACCCTCTACCACCAACCAGTGCTCTTTCTCTCTCTTCCACTCACACACACACACACACACACACTACACTCTCAGAAAAGAAGGTACAGAATTGTACTTTTCGGGGTACAAAGCTTGTCACACCGGCAGTACCCTCAAAGGCTGTTTTTCAACTAGTTTGTACCTTCTCCAGAGCTGAATAGGTACACATCAGGTCCAAATATTAGCCTTTCTTGGTACATTAATACGTATTGTACCTTAAGATACAGATTTGAACCCCTACTGTCCCCATATTTCTGAGAGTGTACCCTAACCCTTCACCCCCAGCCAATAAGCTCCCTCTCTCACACACACTCACACACACACTCACTCACTCACACACACACACACACACTCAGAGCACCTGGTCTGTCCGCTTTTGCGTGGTGGCTTCCTCCACCCCTCTGACAGAGTCACATTCATCATCTCCTTACTGACCCACTATACCCAGGTCCTCTCTCTCCCAGTCTCTCTCTCTTCCCCTCTCTCTTCCTCTCTCTCTCTCTTTTTCTTTCACTGTGGCCACTGCCTTGCCCTTTTTCTCTTTTTCTCTCCCTCTGTCTCTCTCTCTTTCTTGTTCTCTCTTTCATGGTGGCCACCGCCTGACTTTTATATTTTCATTTTCCCTCTCACTCCTCCCGCATCCCTCGTCCTTCTTCTCCTTCCCTAGCAGCATGTCTGTTTGTGCGACCGCTCCCATGCAGAGCCAGCAAGAGGGAGAGGGATAGAGAGAGAGAGGGAAAGGAATAGAGAGAGAGGGGGGGGGGGGGAGAGAGAGAGAGAGAGAGAGAGAGAGAAAGAGAGAGAGACAGAGAGAGGGATAGAGAGAGAGAGGGCAGAGAGAGAGAGAGAGGGAGAGGGATAGAGAGGGAGAGGGATAGAGAAAGAGGGAGAGAGAAAGAGAGAGAGACAGAGAGAGGGAGAGGGCTAGAGAGAGAGAGGGAGAGGGATAGAGAGAGAGAGGGAGAGGGATAGAGAGAGAGAGGGCAGAGAGAGAGAGGGAGAGGGATAGAGAGAGAGAGGGCAGAGAGAAAGAGAGGGAGAGGGATAGAGAGAGAGAGAGGGCAGAGAGAGAGGGAGAGAGAGAGAGAGAAAAAGAGAGAGAGACAGAGAGGGAGAGGGATAGAGGGATAGAGAGAGAGAGCCAGCGAGAGGGAGAGAGATAGAGAGAGAGAGGGCAGAGAGAGAGAGAGGGAGAGGGATAGAGAGAGAGAGGGAGAGAGAGAGAGAGGGAGAGGGATAGAGAGAGAGAGAGAGAGAGCCAGTGAGAGGGAGAGGGATAGAGAGAGAGAGAGGGAGAGGGATAGAGAGAGAGAGAGGGAGAGGGATAGAGAGAGAGAGGGATAGAGAGCGAGAGAGAGGGAGAGAGAGAGGGAGAGGGATAGAGAGAGAGAGGGAGAGAGAGAGAGAGGGAGAGGGATAGAGAGAGAGAGAGAGAGCCAGCGAGAGGGAGAGGGATAGAGAGAGAGAGAGGGAGAGGGATAGAGAGAGAGAGAGGGAGAGGGATAGAGAGAGAGGGATAGAGAGACAGCGAGAGGGAGAGGGATAGAGAGAGAGAGGGCAGAGAGAGAGACGGAGAGGGATAGAGAGAGAGAGAGAGAGAGAGAGGGAGAGGGATAGAGAGAGAGAGGGCAGAGAGAGAGGGATAGAGAGAGAGAGAGCCAGCGAGAGGGAGAGGGATAAGGCACGCAGACATGTGCTCAGCCCCAGCAGGACTCAGGCATTAGGGAAGAGGAAAACAACCTGCCGACTCGCGGCTACGCTCAAAGGCCAAGCACTGTGTGCCGCTTCCTTCAACAGTCCCGCATGGCTGTCATCTGGACTCCTTTCTCTTTTCGTAGCACACAAACTACGCCTAGCTGCATTCACATCGAAAAGCCACATGATGTTTTTTCAGTTGACGTGTAAACATCTGCTTTACGAGGTGATCATGATGATCTTCTCAGTACGTCAGATGACGCAGAGCGAAAGTGCAAAGCCTTTTCAGGAAATATCAGGAAATATATGTAGACAATTACACTGCTTAATCATTTGGGAGTTGATCTTGGGACCAGAGAGTCGCAGGTTCAGTTACTGTACCAGTAGGCAAAACATGGAGGTGGGGGGAGGAATTCCAATAGAAGTGAATGGCTAACAGAAAAGCTTTATAAAACGGGGAATGCCTTCTTAGTGTTCTTTTGTGTGTGTTATGTCTACATACCCAAGCTTTCTTGCGTCACCTATCGTGTTCATGGCGTACAGTATGTCGTATGCAGCTCTGCAGCAGACTGTACAGTAATTCTTCGTTCATTACATTTAGCTGACGCTCTTATCCAGAGCGACTTACAGTTATTTATGTACAGGGTGCAGTCCCTGGAGCAATGTGGGGTTAGATGCCCTGCTCAAGGGCAGTTCATTCATGGATGAGGGTGCAGGAGAGCACTAGTTGTTTACTCCACCACTTACATTCTTCCTATTGATACAGGATTTGAACCTGCGACCCTCCAATCCCATAACTAACGCCGTAACCATTAGGCCACAGCTGCCCAGTCTAGAGCTAGTCAGTGGGTGGCAGTGAACCTATGACCCTCCAATCCCATAACTAACGCCGTAACCATTAGGCCACAGCTGCCCAGTCTAGAGCTAGTCAGTGAG
The DNA here is from genome assembly GCA_027475355.1 of Coilia nasus. NCBI lineage: Eukaryota > Metazoa > Chordata > Actinopteri > Clupeiformes > Engraulidae > Coilia > Coilia nasus. The sequence continues at coordinate 25,834,571 of CM050215.1, forward strand.
CTCTGGGCTGAGGCTGGTACAGTATGATTACGAAGAAGACGTGTTCTGCTGAAAAAAGAAACACTCAACGCTTCAAGGTCTAGCTGCTGAAATTAGATTTATTTTGTGTGCAGGTACCTGAACACGGTTCTGAATCAAACTCCAGAACTGCACCCGCCTACCTTGTTCAACAGGAAAAGACACCACCCTGACTCTTCGCCATGCTGAGTTGGGGCAAAGGGGTGTCATGGGGCTTCAACCACCACCCCCCTCCACAGACACACACACACACACACACACACACATACACACACACACACACACACACACACACACACACACACACACACAAACACACACACACACACACACACACACACACACACACCTTGTTCAGTCTACACTTTTTCACCTGCATGTTCTCTCACCCCTTCCCAATCCCTTCCCAACATGCACTGCTGCTGAGACTCCGTGGCATAATGCTGCCCTACAAAGCCAAAAGCCAGTAACGACATATTTTGTCAAAAGTTAGTTTAGGCTGGAAATTGACTTTACAGCACCTCTTTTTGTCTTGTGTGACTAAATCTCTTCCTTCTTCCTATTAAGGAAGTACATAAAAGCAGCACCACATTTATACCAGTAACATGTTTGACTGGGCATTATGAAAACTTTACAGCCATTTTTGTCAGCTCCTGTGTTGCCGTAGTTACTGCACTCTGTAGGGCAGAATGGTGCAGCAGTGACACCTGCAGGATTACGGGGAGGAAAGAAAATATCCTCCCCCACTCCACTCATCCCTCCGCTTCTCTCTCTCTCTCTCTCTCTCTCTCTCTCTCTCTCTCTCTCTCTCTCTCTCTCTCTATCTCTCTCTCTTTCTCTCTCTCTCCCTTCCTCTCTCTGTCTCTAGCCTTGAAAATA
>CM050215.1:25845467-25850467 GCA_027475355.1 Coilia nasus
TGTTGTACAGGCAACTGATTAATGACAATACTTCTTGAAGTCTTGAAGTCCTAAAGTCTCTCCTACTACCGTTGTCCTCTTCGAACATAATAACAATTGTTTATCTTCTAATATAAAATAAATGTACAGGATCAATGATTTATTTTGTATATAAATCATCATTTTATATGTCTGTAAAGATTGTCATTCATCCAGGTCATGGTAGTCAAAAGAGCTAAGCAGTTGTAAGCAGCTGGACCTCTTGTTGGAGCTTGTAAGCTCGAACCTCCGGCATACTAGAGCCATTTTCACCATCCGCATGGGTCTAAGAGTTTTGTCTGTTTCATAATATCAAACTTCACTCGAGCCAACTTTGAACAATTCTAGACAAAGAAGTAAATAAAGCAAAACAATAATTGTCTGAACTGTGCATGACACAAGTACATCTTCACCCTCCAACGTTTGGTGATTGCCGCACTCCAGCATGTTTTAATTTGATTTCGCTTCCCAAATAGAGCATGTAATTCATTTAGAGGGCAAAAATTGCCTAATTTCGACGCTAAGCTATTTGGCAATGGTTTAGACAAACGGCGAGAGGACATGAGAATCCCCGGGACTGCCACGAATATAAGCCGCTTTCTCAGCCCCTGATTGCAATTAAGAGTCTGAATTGTGCCACTCTAGACATTGTTTTAAATAATCAGGGGCACAATGGCTGCGAAACGAAGCCCCTCTCAGAAACGCTCTGAAAAAACTTTCCTCGGCACTTGGATCCCTCCATAATCAGCTGATAGAATTTTCTTCAAGTGCTTTAAAAAATGGCGCCGTCTTTTTTTTTTTTTTTACCACAATCACATATGACCATGTGGGTAAGTGTGTTATTGATGTTTTAATCCAACATGAAAGAAAACGTCGGCTCCTGTTTTTGTTTGTTAAAAAAGTAGACAAAGCCGTGATGCTGTTTCACTTTAGACGTCGCACAATTTCACACTCGAACTCCAGACATGCATTAGGGGGGGAGGAAATATGGTGGAGCTTCCAGCGAGACCCCCCCATATGGAATCTGGTGGGAGGTTGCCAGCCGTCCCAAAGCCGCAGCGGAAGCGTCGTCTTTCGCACGTGTCCAGCGCTCGGGGGGTCGGCGCCAGCTAATTTAGCCCGCCGCTTAAGCTGCCAGCTCCAGAGACTGGGGGTCTCCATACGACAAGTGGGGCTACTTGTCGTGGGCTTACCTATACCAACAGACTGGCAATTACAGCTACTGCACATGCAACAAAGGAAGCTCCACCACACACATGCACACACACACACACACACACAAAGAACCTAATCCTCTTAATCCACCCACACACTGCCCACACACACATACAGTACACACACACACACACAACACAAACATGTGCCAATATGCATGCATATTGAAGAGCATGGTCCAGTCTTTCTAACATCGCCTAGTTTGTTGTTTGCAGGCACAGGCGTGTTGGACCTTATTATAGAGTTTATTTAGTTTTTTTGTAGATTTTTTTTTTTTTCTTTTTTTTCAGTGAATATTCGTCAACGATTGCCGGGACACTGGAAGTCTGGGGGACATGAATCTTTGTAGGCATGTATCCCTAGAACTTTTCAACCGAACAGAAGCTTTTGGCCCCCAAGGGCCACCCCCCCCACTGTGCCAGTGTCCGTCAAAGACGGGGAGACCGGCAAAAGTTTTCGCTGAATAACTCAATGAACGTTTCACCGAACAACATGAAATTTTTGTGATATGTCGGTGTTACAGAGGCGTATCAATCCAGCCCATAAACGCTCACTTGAAGCATAGCGCCACCTAGTGATATGGGTAAATGCAAAAATTGGGTTTTTGAGTTGCCAATATCTTGGACCGAGAAGGTGGAAACTGCGCAAAAAACGTCATGCATGATCACCACAAAGACCTCTAACACCACAGCACATGCCATAAAATTTGGTCCATAGGGGGCGCTGTAATTGTACAAAATGTCATTTTGCCTATTATCTACAAAATGCAAACTATACAACAATTTTTTTTTTATCGTGAAATCTATTGACTCTCACGCATTGAAAACACTGGTCGACGCCCACTTCCAACAAAAACAATTTCCGTGAAATTTTAACATTGCGAAAATGAATCTGAACAAACTCGTCATAGGCCGTTTATGTGAATCTCACCAAATTTGGTATACGTCATCTACAGATAATGCTGACAAAAATTTATCAAAGGATTTATCTTGAGATAAACAGTTTCGAAGTTACACGTCAATGAACATTTAACACGTAGCTTAAAATTCTTCAAAAGTCCAAATCTTAGCTTTTAATTGGTCAAATTTGGTCAAAGTTGACATGCCATCTCTAAACAGCTTTCTTTTCATGTGTACTAAATTTTGTAACATTTCGTCATAGGGGGCGATGTTTACCGGCGAAGCTAGGTGTCAAAAAACAGTTTTTGTTAAATAACTCCTTAACAATTGAGTCCAAGACAACGATTTTTCGTTAGTATGTCGGTGTTACAGAGCCGTATCGACCCAGCCCATAAACACTCACTTGAAGCATAGCGCCACCTAGTGATATGGGTAAATGCAAAAATTGGGATTTTGAGTTGCCAGTATCTTAGACCGAGAAGGTGGGAACTGCACAAAATACCAAGAGGGTCTAGCTGCAGACCCATGGAGGAGTGGAGCTCCACCGGAACACGTCAGCTCCACCGGAAACACGTATCTCCACAGGAAATACGTAGCTCCACTCCACTCAAACTAGGAAGTAGTTTTGTTGATGTTTGATAACAACGTTGCAGGAATTATCGAAGTTTTTGCTACAGTTGTACTTGTTGAATGTCTTTATAAACCGCACGACTTTGACTTACGTACTGTTGTAGGTCTATGTGACGAGAAATATTTTAACATTAGCCTTCTTTGATACGATAATGTGATATTTGTACTTGGTGACATGTTAATAAAGTGTTTAAAGGACGAAAACTATGTATTGTGTATACACATGCATACATTTCAGTTCTCTGTTGAACCTGTAAACATGCCTTTGAAGCTGCGTTGGTGTGAGGTTTAGCATTAAATGTATGGCAATTATATGGGGGGCAAGAGAGAGAGTATGTGTGTGATCTTCAGTCCCGTGTAGTATTTTTGCAGACATAGGCTTCATCAACAGATGACCTCTGTCTCTCTCAAGTCATTTTGTCATTACAGTTTTTCTCAGTCTCTTTGGTGCTTTTCTCAGATCAGAATGTAAATTCTCATAACTATTAGTTCAATCTCCACAACATTTAGTCATTTGTGCACCTCATAGTAGCAATTTCTCCTTCCTCTGAACAAATTGCAAATGCTTTTGGACATGTGTCAGTTGCTTTTATACAATACAATGTTGTTTTTTAACATTATCATTTGCTTATGTCATGTCAGTCAAAATGAACTATACTTATGGGTGCTGAATAGTCATTCCCAATAAAACTAATAGTCTTAGTTTTATTGCTTGAGTCATTACATACAAAATTGTTGAACTAGTTATCATATTCTTTCTTTATCATTTTTTACTGGAAATGTCTCCTAAATTGGAAGAGGGTCCCTTTTTACCCTGTAGCAAGAGAAAGCCATTTGTGCAATGGTGATTGCAAACAATGCAATAAGTTTGAAAAAAAAAATCAAAGCGCTGTCATAGAGGATAACAATGTATTTGTCAATATTGAATCTGTGTCAATTGCAAAAATTGACAGAGTGCTCAGTGAAATGAAATGCGCATGAAACAATTGTACAAAGTGCCATTTTGAAGGGAACAATGAAATGCAGAGGGTGGATTTGCCACTCCAGGAGATACTTTCCTTGCTGCATTGCAAGGGATGATACACATTGTGATGTAGATGAAAATATGTGGCCAAACAGACAGGAACATCTGGATGTGCCAGAATGATTTACCTATTTTCAGTTACAATACATACTGTAATGCTGTTCACATTTGTGCACAGCTCTACCAAATCAGAATCAGAATCAAAACAAAAAAAACAAAAAAAAAAAAAACAAAAGAGTCTTGAGTTGCTGGGCAGGGGACACCTAGGCAAGTCTTTACTTGTGTCATGTGCAAGAGAAGCGCTGGGAGGGGGGGAATACAAGGGCATAACAGTAAGCATATACACATATGTGCATGTATGTATGTATGCATGTGTAGCAAAAGGGCGTTTCTTATGTTTGTTCTAAATATGTAAGTGCCTGTAGTGTAAAATGACAGGTACAGGTAGTGTATCGTGCATTTTCAGGTAGTGTCAATGAGTTCTAAACTTTTTTCTTTGCATTGGAAAACAAAGACAGAAGTAACTGTCATAATGAAAACATGCCAAAGCCATTTGACTGTCTTGTTCATAAATAATGGTGTCAAGACTTCACTCAAACATCAAAACAAGTATGGGGCAGGGCAAGAGCCCAGTCTAGTCCAGCCCCCCATCATTAATAAAACAGTCCCAGCTACAGTAGCCAGGATAGTCCTCTGTGGAGTAAAACCCCTGGAGGACTACCCGCTGACCATTTCCTTTGTAGCCAGCCCCGCAGTCTTTGTACAGCCCCCCACACAGCAGATAGCGGCACTGGGAAATGGTGTAAGGCCTCCTATATTTGTCCCGGTGCTGAGGTGGCAGGCTCTTCCATTCCACCACACCTAAAATCCAATAACAAGTAACAGTAAGGATACCTACACAGATATTTTTCCACATCACCCCCCCCCCCCCCCCCCCCCCCCCCACCAACCCAAATCTTTTTTTTGTGCTCTTCAATTTTTATTGCATTTTAACATCTGATGCAACTGTTCTGCAAATAAACTGTTACTGAACTTACTGTCAAGCCAGCTGAAGTGGGCCTCCTCAAGAAAGAGCGGCTGGCAGACAATGCTGTGGAACTTCTGGCATGTTAAGGCCAGGTTCAAGATAGCAGGATCCCCATCTTGAAGAACCACCAGGACAAAAATCCTGCTAATGATGTCGTCTGGCAACTGTGGGTATGACACATAACTCA
>CM050215.1:25857967-25905467 GCA_027475355.1 Coilia nasus
AACAGCTATAGCATGCGTAATGACTAGCTTCATAGTCCAGGGTATTGTTTTTTTGTGTGTGTTTGTCAAGTGTGTGTGTGTGTGTGTGTGTGTGTGTGTGTGTGTGTGTGTGTGTGTGTGTGTGTGTGTGTGTGTGTGTGTTTTCATGTGTGAGACAGCAGTTTAAGACCCAACTGTCTTTCCTGAGGCAGACAGCGACGTCTTCGCACAGCAGGTGCTATGTTGATCCATCATTTTTGTTTTCAGTCCCCCCCTGCTTCACATAAGCTTGATGAGCTAGTCATTCAGTTTGATTAGCAACACCAGATTTAGCCTATTGGACAAAACTACACCCACCCACCCACCCACCCACAACCTCCCTCCACCCTCCCTCAACAACTCTTTCACAGTGCACCACAACATGCTGCCATTCTGAATTGTCATTTGCGCTAGTTATTTGCGCTAGTTATTTGCTCGTTATGCATGGGGGCTTTTGCATGAGGACGATGAGGATTTCGGCTTTATGGTCAGTCGCCCTGCTGGGGAAGAATATGAGAGAGGAGGCAATAAGAGGAGAGCAGTGAGTGAAAGACACAGCTTCTCTCTCTCTCTATCTCTCTATGTGAGTATGTTTACCTCTTTGTCTCTGTCTCTCTCTCTTACTCACTCTGTCTGTCTCTCTCTCTCTCTCTCTCTCTCTCTCTCTCTCTCTCTCTCTCTTATACTCACTTTCTGTCTGTCCGTCTCTCACTCTCACTTACTCTCCCTCTCTTTCTTTCTCTCTCTCTCACTCTCTCTCTCTCTTTTACTCACTCTGTCTCTCTCTTTCTCTTTTTATCTCTCTCTGCCCCTTTCTTGCCTCACTGCCTGCCCTCTGTTGCAAACAGACAGCACATAAACAAGGATGGCCCTCCCCATGAATATTCATCACGGCTGCTGAAATGGCCAGCACTCACGCTTGATTCATAAAGATGGGATTTGGGCTATGGGTGATGAAGCATTTTATGTGTTAGCCGGGACAGAGGAGGCACCAAAGTCTTTCAACTTTGCTGGAAGAAAGCAGAGCTTTCGGAGTTGCCACTTTTAAAATGTTTCCCAGACTGTAAGTAACTTGAGCAAAATAACAAAACCCAGGAAACAAATCCCTAATATGCAGTTAAAAGTACACTGATAATAAACAAAATGCATTTCATTAGTGTGCACTTCTATTTCAAGATCTTCCTCTTTTCGCTCCCCCTGTCTTTGCTTATTTCCTTTTTCTCTCAGCCAAACTTTCATCCAAACTTTACAAAGCCCCTTTTTTAGGCAGAGGAGACATTGTTCAGTCTGTTGCTTACATGTGAAAAGTACCCTCATAACAGCAACTACAAGACAACAAGTATTGCAGCATGGTAAAACTATGATACATTTACTGCTTGGCTTTAACTACATCTACAGTGGTGTATTAAGGTAGAAAAGAAATGCATTTTATTGTCTCTCCAAACCTTTGAGGCACAAGACTTTGTAATGATGAAATTCTATCAACCTTTTGATAAAAATAGGTATAGCATATAATATTCAAGAGTGTTGAATGCAATATATCAGAGCATAAACAATAAACATGTGAAAACTTCTGAAGGTAAGACAGTTAGGTATTCAGTTAGTATACAGTAAGAGTACCACTGCTAAAAACAAAGCTATTTATTAAAAATTACTATTACAAAACAAGCCATCAGAGATTTCTGAAATCTCCACACAACATGACACATATTCTTCACATGGCGTGAATGAGGGTGAGCATGTATGTGAGCGAGTATGTGTATGACTGCTGATGTCATCTTGCATCTCCCCCGGGTGGCAAAGATGGAGGCGGGGGAATGAATCACCCCCGTGACCACCAGCAGGGGCACAGCGAAGGGGCTTTTATCCCACTCATCAGCCCTCTGGGCAGGTAACCATAAGTGTCCCCAGGCGAGCCATCACAGCATCCCCTTTAATGTTGCAGTGATGGGTGTCGGGTGTCACCCCCCCCCCCCAACCCCACCCCCTTTCCCCCAAAAGGGAGAACCGACCTTCTTTGGTATGTCAACAGAACACAACAGTGTCTGTGCCACCCAATTAATCTGGCGCGATACATCCGCCTTTCCCGCACTGCTGCGCGCACTCGATGCACTCCTCCATTAGTGGCTGTTTGTTTGAGCTAATCCATTTGGATAACAGTCGCAGCTGTCGTCAGCAGCATGCCACACTGTCACGTCTGACGCCTCCAGCACGCGTCACAGCCCACAAAACGCCCGTGATGGAAGCGGAGTAAGCGAGCGAGAGAGCGAGAGAGCGAGAGAGCGAGCGAGCGAGCGACAGCAGGCTGCACACATTTGGCAAATGATTGAATTTTCAAGGCGACGCACTGACAAGGTGAAAAGGGATGACTGATGAAGCTTTAGTCAGAGACATTCAGGAGGAGGACAGGCATTTTCCAAACCAGAGGGGGAAAAGAAAACAATGGATGAGAAGTTTCGACAGGAACCAGGAAGTGTGTTTGGTGGGAGGATGAGAGTGGTTGTTGGGGGTGTTGGGTTGGGTGGCGGGGGGTGTTGTCAAAGTGATAAGCTAGCTGTTCATGAAGTTAGTTGTGAGTGACGCAATGCAAGTAAACAGATTCCAATCAGTGGGTGGGTGCAGGAGAGGAGCCACTGGGCCATTAGGAGAATCCTATTGGGGATACTTCAGCTCATTTATACTGCTTGTCACACACACGCCTGCATGCACACACACACACACACACACACACACACACATACACACACAATCTACTCACACACACACACACATAATGCACACACACACACACACACACACACACACACACACACACACACATACACACATACACACACAATCTACTCACACATACACACACACACATAATGCACACACACACACACACACACATCTACACTTCTACTCACACACACACACACCTACACACACTATCTACTCAAACACACACATACAGTACACACATACACATAAACGTACACACACACACACATATACACACAAACATACACACACAAACAAACACACACCACACACATATCTACTCACGCACACATACACAAACACACAAACACACACACACACACACATACACTTACACACACACACACACACACAAACACACACACACACAAACATACACACACACACACACACACACACACACTGGCACCACACTGTGTCCTTCGCTGCTGTGCCTGTCCCCATGCTCATTCCTAGAGGAGCCCACATGCCGTCCTCCGTGTGGCTGTAATGATATGGCATTGTTGTCAAACTGCTTTTATTTTCTTTGCTTTTGGGCTCCCCGAGCCCATTACCCCGACAGATAAACAAGGACTGCGCCATCTTTCATGGTCCCCTCCATCATTAGGCAGACAATTTGTAACTACAGGGGGCCTTAGCTGAAGTTAGTTTTAAAAACAAGTCAGTAACACTTTATTTCAAGGTGCCTACATAAGGGCGACATGAGCCCTTTGTAAACATGACATGACACTTACATCATGAACATTACAGTAATGAGACTTATTCATGTTTATGACAGTTGTCATTAGGTGTCATTTGGTTTTTGCAATGTCTACATCCCAAAAAAATATCAGATTAACATTACAAAAATCAACTGACACACTTAACAGCAACAGTCATATACATGACTAAAGTGTCATTAATATTCATGATATGTGTCATGTTGTCATGTTTATAACATGCTTATGACACTGTTTAGTAGACAGCCTCAAATAAAGTGTCACCAAGAAGTCCTATAAGGAAGGTGCTTTATAATTCTTGTGGCATATGGCAAGACAGCCTACTCACCCGAGATGTAACGCAAAGGCCCTGGGGATGCTGGGAGCTGGCAGTGAAACTATACGTGAGACATATCAGAAAAGATTATTAGACATTTTGTCAGTGTTTAGTAAAAACACTGCGCTTTGAGCTCCTACGAACCGACAGGAGATGCACGGGAAGTCAAGTTGTCACAGAAATCTCTGGATAACTCGTCCTTATTAAAAAATATGTCAATACGACAGTTAATCCTGACATGATGGTGAAACATAGGTAACGTATTACAGTTTTTGCCCATTGCTTAAACACATTTTGCAAAAATTGGCTCGCTGTGCCAAAACTCTACACCCAAGCACATAGGACACAACACTTTATTAGAAATAAACCATTCACATCAATGTCACATCTATGTCAAATTGAAACTCTACAATCAAAACCTAACAATCCTTCGCCAAAATGTCACTCTCATGACAAAATTGCACACACTTGTATCTTATGAAAACACTGTCACATCAGCGGCAACACACTAGTCTACTTTATATAAAACACTGTTTTTTGTATTTTGAATAGATGTGTTTTGCCAATGATACATCTGTATTTCATTTTTGAACGAAGTGTCTTATGTATGAAATAGTGTGTAGTGTGTTGCAAAAAGGAGCAAGTGTCTTGCAGAATTGCAACTGAAGTGTAAAGCAGCGCTTTTGTTTAAGGTATGGTTACACTGTGTTTAAGGCATGGTAACACAACTTCAAGTTATGTTACTTTGGTTAAAGCATATGTCTATTGCGTTCAAGCAGTGGGCAAAAACTGTAAATCGGTGCTAAAGGTTGGATACGTCAATTTCCTTTTCCTCACTTTTAAAACATGACACATCCCTCCGCAACCTTCACATTTAAGGGGTAGCAAGCAGGGAATATATTAAGGGGAAATAGATACATGTATTTACATAGCTTCTGAATTCTTAAATTCTTGCCATATTTTGAGAGAGCAGTAAAGTGAATGTACTCCAATTACTAACTTATAAGTGCTTTTTGTCCCCTGTACATTAGTTGTGTGTCTTTTATTATATATATTTTTGATTTGCCTGTCCATATCCTTTTTTAAAATCATTATTACGTCTGTTACTGGTATTAATGCTTTGGCAATACAGTACGGAATCATGCCAATAAAGCATTTTTTTTATTTGAATTTGGCAGAATGAGAGGGTAGGGGAAGAACTGTGGGTCGGTGGCAGTAATCCAGTTCAGCTATGGGCTGCGTTAAGCACAATGCAGACTCTAGCAAAGCGGAGACAAAGATGGAGGTACGGTGTTACAAGACCACAAAACCACTGTTTGCAAATGTGACCTTCTTCCTGCATCTGTCTGATGCAGTGTGTGTGTACGTGCATGTGTGTGAGATCAAGGGGGAGAGTGTGTGTGTGTGAGAGAGAGAGAGAGAGAGAGAGAGAGAGAGACAGAGAGAGAGAGAGAGAGAGAGAGAGAGAGAGAGAATGTGAACAGGAGCGTGTGTGTGTGTATGTGTGTGTGTATGTGTGTGTGTGTTTGTGTGTGTGTTTGTGTGTGTGTGTGTGTGTGTGTGTGTGTGTGTGTGTGTGTGTGTGTATTTGTGTGGTCATTCCCCTGCAACTGCATGACTAACGACAGGCCATGCCCTTTTGGGTTGTACCAGAAGAAAATCCAAACGACCCATCACCCTCTGCTAGCTACCGGGAGTCCATTTCTCTGTGTCCTGGGACTCATGGGGCTGTGATGTGGGGCAGTGCCAATGTGATGGATGGCATTATAATTCATCTGGTTCCAGCCCAGCATTTCCCTGTTAAACACACATGCTTAGGAGGCATGGCGCCATAAATTGTTTAGGTATGACGGGGTGAGGGCGGGCGAGAGCGGGCGAGAGTGGGCGAGGGGACATGGATTATTGCCCTGATTTATCTCTGGCCGACGCCATGACGGCTGCGGCAGAATGGAATTGAATGGCGGCCATAACAGGGAGGTCATGTGTTAATGGCCCCAGGCAGTAGGGCCCGAAACGTGCTGTTCACAGTGAGCACAGCCTTGGCTTCTGTAGTGACATAACACCCCACACGTGGCAAGAGTTAAATTACATTTAGTTGTATAGGGAAACGACTTGTCAGATGGGATGTTGACACCTCATCCCTCATAGTACTTTTGTGAAGTACAGTGATCCCCCCACTATATTGTGTTTCATCTTTCGTGGTCTCATGGTCTATATCATGGATTTTTTTCATTAATACATGCATGCTATGGCCCTATACATACTAAGTTCGCCAGAACAGGATTATAATTTATGATAACTATACTGTAACATATAAATATTGATGATAATAAAATGCAGTAATAATTCAATAATATATACAGCAGATGTATTAAAACAGCGTGTGGGAGGGGTATTTTAAGGCTTACAGTACACTGTAAAATAACATGTTTTCTATATGGCCTAGCTATATCACAGATTTTCACCCAGCATCGGGGGTTCTGGAATGTAACTACCGCAAAAAACGGAGAATCGCTGTATATTTTACAGTAAGCCATATTTCTGACGGCTGTGACCAAACCCTGTTTCCAAACACATCTGCAGCAAATAAAACTGCAGTTGAAGCAGTACTTTTCCCCCTCTCATTACTGGTCCTCTTCAACATCAACTCTCCAGAGAATATCTCAACTTCTCCACACGCAACTCTCCTGTCGCTCTTCAACATCAACTCTCCAGAGAATATCTCAACTTCTCCACACGCAACTCTCCTGTCGCTCTTCAACATCAACTCTCCAGAGAATATCTCAACTTCTCCACACGCAACTCTCCTGTCGCTCTTCAACATCAACTCTCCAGAGAATATCTCAGCTTCTCCACACGCAACTCTCCTGTCGCTCTTCAACATCAACTCTCCAGAGAATATCTCAACTTCTCCACACGCAACTCTCCTGTCGCTCTTCAACATCAACTCTCCAGAGAATATCTCAACTTCTCCACGCGCAACTCTCCTGTCGCTCTTCAACATCAACTCTCCAGAGAACATCAACCTCTCCACATGCAACTCTTCAATCTCTCCCTTCATAGGTAGCCGTCTTATCTCTCGTCTGCTTTCTTCCCTTTGGAGGTAAAAACACTGAAATGTTCTTGCAGTGCGGTGCTCACATTGTGTCAGCCTGGGCAGAGATCTGGTGAGTGTGGGGAGGAGAGGGTTAAAGCAACACTAAGTAGTTTTTTCAACCTTAAAATAATGTTTCCAGAATCGTTTCAGGGGTTCATGAACTTGTAACAGGGTGAAAGGCACTTCTGAATTCAGCTTTGCCACCCTCCATGGGCTATAACCGCAGGCCGTGTCTCTGGAGTTCGAATGAGAGACGATGCTTCCAAGGCTGTGTTTTCATTTGACACTGAAGTGTTCTCGCCCTCCCAGCATGCCAGCCTGGGCAGAGACCTGGTGAGAGAAAGGAGGAGAGGATTAGGCCTGTGTTAGTTCAAGTATTCAGGTATTCAAGTATTCAAGACCTTTGTTGTCATTGTGTAGTTGCTTTACAACGAAACTAAAACAGCAAGGCCACAGAGTTGCAGATCAAAGTCTCAAAGTGTCAAGTCCAAGAAGAGGAAGGGAGAAGGGAGTATTATACAAATAATACAAGTAATCGTACAAGCAATACTACTAATAAATAATAAGTGCTGGATGAGCTATAAACAGCTATATTCAACATCCCCCCTGGGCCGGTCTCCTCCTTTAGTGGCCGGCAGTTCTGGCCATTTACGAGCAATAATAAACGGGGCGCCCACTCCGAGGCCTGGCTTGGTCCGGTCCGGTCCGCTTTGCTGATCCTCATGTACGCTTTCTTGGCCAGAGCAGTTTGTCTGCTGATGTCATTTAGTGTGCTCATGCCAAGCTATGCCAGCAGAAGGAGGAAAGAGGGAGCAGAGAGAGAGAGAGAGAGAGAGAGAGAGAGAGAGAGAGAGGGAGAGAGAGAGAGGGAGAGAGAGAGGGAGAGAGAAAGGGAGAGAGAGAGGGGGAGAGAGAGAGGGAGAGAGAGAGAGGGAGAGAGAGAGATAGAGAGTAGAGAGAGGGGAGAGAGATAGAGAGAGAGAGAGGGGGAGACAGAGAGAGAGAGAGAAAGAGGGAGAGAGAGAAAGAGGGAGAGACAAAGACAGACAGACAGAGAGACAGACAGAGAGAGAGGGAGAGAGGTCCAGACAGTGGAAGTGAGAAGGGGAGGCTGATTGAGATAAAACTGTGAGATGAGATGAGACAGAGAGAAAGAGAGAAAATATGGGAGGAGAGAGATAAGGGTTGGGGGCGGGGGCGGGGGCGGGTGAGGGAGTAGATGCCATAAATGCATTTCACGGTTGCCTGCCACAGTTCATGGCCGAGTCATTTTCATACCATCTGCATGTATTCATACTTGTTGATATCTGAAGATGAACATGATGTCCTTTTTGTAGTAGGAGAATGAGAGTGAGGTGTTCTCACAGAGGACTGAAATTGTGTTTCACCAGACACAATGTGCAATTTGAACTAGAAACATGCACACACACACACACACACACACACACACACACACACACACACACACACACACACACACACACACACACACACACACACACACACGCACACCGATACACTGATGGACATAAAGTGTGCACAGACATCCACAATAAATAGACATTCAGGTAAACATATACGCTTCCAACAAGAAGGAATGTTCGAGGTAGCTCTTCCTGGTAGCTGGTTTAGGTGAAAAAAAAAAGAAAAAAGTGAAATGTGCAATATGTAAGGTGCAATAAGTGAAGGTGCAGTTGGGAAAGTGCAAGTAGCAGCATGGACATCAGTGTGTGTAAGATTGTTTGGTAACACTTTAGAATAACAGATGCTTATAAATCATTAGTAACACTTAGTAAATAATTAACTTATAATAAACAAAACATTTACAGTCATTTGTAAATGATTAGGAAATGCTGTGTTAATATTAAACAAAGAGGTTGTTTTTCATTACAAAAACATTAGTAAATGATAACAAAATGAGGAAATAAAATAATTATTAAATCATTACAAACATTTAAATCTGTTTGCAAAACCCAACCAAACTCAAATGAATTGTGCATCATATGTAATCATTGGAAATTGTTTTTTGTAAATAGTTAATAAACTGTCAATTCACTGAAGTGCCTGGACTAAGGATTTTTTTCCTCTAGTTTTTTCTCTTGAAGAGTACGCCCTCCAAGAGCACCAGTGGGTTTTGAGGGATACTAGAAGCGCTCTACCTCCTCTTCTTTTGATACTTAAGGATTAACTGGGTCATCCTGGGCAAGAGTACAGTAGCTCCGTTCTTATACTTGTGAACGTTTAGTACCCATCACAAAATGAGTATGACAAGCAACAAATCTTTTTCTTACACCACGGATGAGGGTAAAAGCATTATAGTGGATGACACCCTAATGGATTCAAACATGGATGAAGAATCTGGACAACAGACTGATTCACGTAAGCTACTCTTTGATCTTCCGAGACTTTCTGAAAAAGAGTTGAAGTTAAATCTACATATGATTACTTTGTCTGACTATTGGAGGAAGGCCATGATACCAAGAGGTCTGAGATTGAACAAATTCCCTTCATTTGGATATGACAATTATGATTTCAAGGATAAATGGGAAGCCATTCTTAATAAGTGTTCTTTAGATTTGATTCTTTTACTGATTGAAGAGGCTAAAAAGCAGAAGTTAGCCTTACAAGTGCAAATTGAGAAGTTGAAATCTGAGCTTGCAGAGGCAGAACCAGAAGAAAAAAGATTGCCATTTGAGAAGAAATTGAAAGATGATCTTGAAAGACTCAAAACAACACTTAAAGTAAAATTGGGAAATTTAAGCGAGATCTTGAGGATTATAGCAGTGGAGTTGTATACAGCTGGGGCAAAAAGAAGTACCAGAGAAGAGTATTTTTTAACATCCCTAGCACTGATGATGACGGTGGTGATGATGACGATAAGGCCAATTGTTCGCAAACATCTGACCTGCATGATTGCAATGCTTTTTTGGAATCTCGCCCCAGACAACAAAATCCATCCCGGATAAGAAGAAGAGGAAGACGCGGAGGGGGAAGAGGAGGCGGAAGACAATCTCAGCCACAGACTCCAACGAGACCGTTAACAAGGAATCGGCCGTAATTAACATCTCAGACCTCCCTCTTTCAGAGGACTGCATCTCTCTCCTGTCCAAGGGCCTCTCATTTTCTCCTTCCTACAAAGGTAAAGAGTTTGACACTAAGGTGGACCTGTTCAGGTTCTACAGGAACTTACATTTGAAAACCTGGTACCATCAGAATGTACAGAGTGCAGCAGTCCATCCCACTTCAATGGCTAACTCTCATTTTTGACCCAAGTCCACTTTCATGCCTTGTGTCACAAACCCCACACTTGCCACATTCACTAAAAAGGTGACTTATGAGGTGGAAAAGGTTTACAGCAAACAAAAAAAGACAAGACAGTACAATCTCACGAGAAATGAATCTGAAGCACTAAAATGGCTATCAAATAGACCAGACATAATAATAAAGAGTGCTGATAAAGGTGGTGCTGTCTGTGTGTGGGATAAGAAGAAATACATAAATGAAGCCTTACGCCAATTGCAGAACACCCACTATTACTCAATGCCTTCATTTAACCCAATGGAGACCATGAAAAAAGAGCTGGAACAACTACTGCATGTGGCAAAAGGACATGATTGGATTACTAAAAATGAACATGATTTTTTGCTCTGCAAACACCCACGTTTTCCTTCTTTTTACATGTTGCCTAAAGTACATATACAATTTAGAAAACCCACCAGGTAGACCAATAATCAGTGGGAATGATTCAATTACAGAGCCAGCCTCTAAATTTGTTGACTATTTTATTAAGCCATTTGTGGCAACTTTGCCCTCGTATATTCAGGACAGTACACACGTTTTAAATAAGATTGAACAAATTAAGAATATCGGTTCCTGTATTATGGCTACAATGGATGTTGAATCACTTTACAGCAACATTGTACATGAGTAAGGTCTGGAGGCTCTAAAACACTACATTGGGTCCAGACCAGATGACCTTATGGCCCCCACGGAATTTATTATGCAACTGACTGAGTGGACTTTAAAGAACAATGTTTTCCTATTTCAAGACAAAGTATACAAACAAGAGAAAGGGACAGCCATGGGTGCGTGTTTTGCTCCCAACTATGCAAACTTGTTTTTAGGTCTATGGGAGGAACAACACATCCTGTCAAACCAAAATCATTTTAAAGAAAACATTGTGTGGTGGGCGAGATTCATCGATGATGTAATAGTATTTTTCTCTGGGTCAGAAGAAGAACTCCTTAATTTCCATGGCTATGTAAACAGGTTGAATGAGAACTTGAAGTTAAGTTTGGAATATGATGCAAATGTGATAAACTTCTTAGATCTTCAGATATCCAAAGATGGTGAAAGATTTCTACACACTACCATCTTTAGAAAGCCAACAGACAGAAATACTGTATTGCATGCAAAATGTTTTCACCCGCCCTGGCTCATTGAAAACATCCCCTATGGCCAGATACAGAGATTAAGGCGCATCTGTGACTCTGATGATGATTTTCAGGCTCAATCTGTGGACATGCAATTGCAATTATTGTGACAATGTGGTAAAAACTAATGTATTTGTGGATGTATCGAACAACAAGACATACCCCATTAATAGTTTTATCAATTGCAATACCATACACGTAATATATAGACTGGAATGCCCCAGTGGTTGTTTTTATGTAGGATTGACAAAAAGGAGATTAAGAGATAGAGTGTCTGAGCACAGATATGCAATCAGGGTAGGTAATATGAACTATCGGATGGCCAGACATTATAAAGAAGCACACCATGGACGTGACTTGAGTCTACGCGCAGTGGGCATTGAGGCTGTGTGCCTAGATGCCAGGGGTGGGGACTAAGTCAAGCGTCTTAAACAAAGAGAAATGTTCTGGATTTATACTCTGAAGGCTACAAGTCACCCTGGTCTAAATGAGGACTTTGATCTATCTCCTTTTCTTTGAATGTTTTGGTGGTGATACTGACAGTATTGTCATGTGAGATAATCCCTGCATGCAACATATTTTGGACTGGCTTGGGCTTCTTGATTGCTCGGTTTCTGTATTGATCTGAGATGATGACTGACTGGTATTTGTCAATCACTTTTTTATTGGGGGAGTGAGTTATGACCTATGTGCAATTATGATTGTTGTGTGTCTTTCCCATACTGTATCATTCATTCTGGGATGGTGTATACTGTGACCTCTATACTAATGTTTATCTGCCATGGTGCTACACAAGACTGCGGGTCTTATCACTGCCCCTTGTGGCTAGGCCTAGTAGTATGCATGGTTCAGCTCACCACACCTGAAGGTAATTATATAATCAGATGGTTGTTTGTTTCCACCACACACCCTGATGAAGGCCATGGGGCCGATACGCGTTGGTGATTTTTAATGCATTTGCCCATTAAATAAAAGTTTTCAATTCACTGAAGTGCCTGGACTAAGGATTTTTTTCCTCTAGTTTTTTCTCTAGTCAATAAACTTTTTTGAAATAATTTGTATCTATATAATTATTACATTAGGATTTTCTTGTAAACCATTAGTTGTGATTGAAATGAAAACCATGAAAACATTAACTAAGTTATGTAAACATCACCTACCAATGCATGAAATTATCATGTATAGAATGTCTGTACCCTCTGCATCCAATACTATTAGACATTGAACTAAATATGAACAAAACATTTAGATGTTGTTTATAAATGATTAGGACATGTTAGGACAGGTTATACTAGAATGCATTGCCTTGGCAATGTGCAGGCATAATTCCAATGAGAAGTACAGAAAACATTAAATTATTGATTACTTGTTCATATGTATCTAAGCTTTTATTCAACATGTATATACAAGCCGCATGGAGAAAGACTTTAAATGGCCCAGATTCACCTCTCGTTTTAAATCATTTGTTAATATATTTCCCAATGATATGCAACACATCTACAAAGTTAACTACATTCAATCTGAAGTGGAAACATGTTCTCATATACAAAAACTTACCTCAATACCTGTAACCCAGTCTTACCTTTAGCAAATTATCTATTAGTGTTTACAATTTATTTACAAAGTGTTTTGCATCCCCTAATGTAAAGTGAAGACATGCCCTTATATTGAAACATTACTTCACTTTGTGTAACTCAGTTTTACCATTTACAAACAATCTATTAGTGTTTACAATTTATTTACAAAGTGTTTTGCATCCCCTAATCTAAAATGAAGACATGCCCTTATATTGAAACATTACTTCACTTTGTGTAACTTAGTGTTACCTTTTACAAATGATCTATTAGTGTTTACAATGTATTTACAACATGTTTTGCATCCCCTAATCTAAAGTGGAAACACATCCTCATATACAAGCACTTCAGTCAATATGTGTAACACACAATTACCTCTTACTAATTATCTGTTAATATTTACAACTTATTTACAAAACTTTTTTCATCCCTTAATCTGAAGTGGAAGCATTCCAAAGCATTTCATTCTAAATTTGTCACATTCCTTAAATAGAAATGTAACAATCCCAGTCCCTCAACAGTGATATAAATCTGTGAACATGTAACTCTGTCTACCCAGGTAGGCTCTAGTGTCTAATAAACTTAAGTAAATCACACTTATCCTAAGGTTCATACAGGAGGACTGCAGAAGTGAATACTAATTTTTGTATTATGCTGTCCCAACCCACAATAACACATGGACACCAATCACAATATATATGCATATATTCTGTTTTGTAAAGGAAAGAACAAAGCGCATGTCAGTACATCAATTCAGTCTATATAAAATTTGTGTTGTATAGAAATGTCAACTAAACAGAAAAAACGTAGTCAGTGTGTGTTGTATACTTGAATCATTTAAACAAATACTGTGATATGAACCATCAATAAAGTTTACCCATAGAGAACGGGCCCAATGTAATATGAAATACCAAAGCGGACTGTGAAAAGTCTGCACAGTCAAGAAGAACAGACACAGTATAATAACAAATATCAGTACATATCATTTCTGTTGGATCCAATAACCCCAAAGAAATATATTAAAAAGTAAAAGTTCCTAAGCCTTGAAATCTCAAAAAAAAAAGAAAAGAAAAAAACTATGTAGATAAAAGAGTTCGGAGGGAAAAAAGGTGTGTGTGTGTGTGTGTACACGTAGGAGGAAGAATAGTCCAGTTCAAAATACGGTCGAAAATGGTCCAATCCCACCACTCCTTGTAGGCAAACTATCAGTCCATAGAAGACAGGGTAGCGTGGCAGGACGAGAGGAATCCACCACGATGCACAGCACTCCAAAGGGAGGGGGGTGAAAAAAACAGCCTGCGAAGCAATTAGCAGGACTACATTACATTTCATGTACTTCGCTGGTACTCGACTAACTATCACAGTTTTCATACCCTTCAACATGAGCACACAATAACTGTGTACCGAAAGGCACTTACATGGACTACTTCTATGGAATATGTTTGCTAGCTAATCCAGCCATGAAACCTAATGCATTGCCTTGGCAATGTGCAGGCATAATTCCAATGAGAAGTACAGAAAACATTAAATTATTAATTGCTTGTTCATATGTACATATACATTTTTATTTGTGTTGTTCAACATGGCCTGTGGAGGCCTTGGTTGAAATGTATTTTTGGCATTCAATAAAATTATTGTTAATGCAATCCATCTGTGTTATTTAGGCACTTTTGTAACCCAGTAGGTGATACTTGTATTTTTTAAATTGTCCAAAGTCTACAGTGTCTGTGAAAATGTAGTGAGAGTGTAACCTTAAGTCACTGCACCACACTCACACACTGATTCTTGCTTTATTACACTCACCCACTGATTCTTGCTTTATTACATTCACACACTTTTTCTTTTCATTCATTCACCCATAGTGGATAGTCCCTAAATGTTACGTTAGTTTTAATGGTAGTGGGATATTGGTTGATACTCCCTATATAACATGTCCTAATCATGTATAAGCAACATCTAAATGTTTTGTTCATATTTAGTTCGATGTCTAATAGTATTGGATGCAGTGGATACAAACAGTCTATAAATGATAATTTCACACATTGGTAGGTGATGTTTATATAACTTAGTTAATGTTTTCATGGTTTTCATTTCAATCACACTTAATGGTTTACAAGAAAATCGTAATGTAATAATTATATAGATACAAATTATTTCAAAATAGTTTATTCACTATTTACAAAAAACAATTTCCAATGATTACATATGATGCACAATTAATTTGAGTTTGGTTGGGTTTTGCAGATTGTTTGTAATGATTTAATAATTATTTTATTTCATCATTTTGTTATCATTTACTAATGTTTTTGTAATGAAAAACAACCTCTTTGTTTAATATTAACAGAACATTTCCTAATTATTTACAAATGACTGTAAATGTTTTGTTTATTATACGTTAATTATTTACTAAGTGTTACTAATGATTTATAAGCATCTGTTATTCTAAAGTGTTACCGATTGTTTTTTTGGATGACAGTAGAGTTCACTCACGTGTTAAACTGCTGTCATTCCTGGGCACTAACATGCATCCAATTATCCCTTTATGTCTGCCTGCCTGTCTGCCTGCCTGCCTGTCTGTCTGTCTGTCTGTCTGTCTGTCTGCCTGTCTGTCTGTCTGTCTGTCTGTCTGTCTGTCTGTCTGCCTGTCTGTCTGCCTGCCTGCCTGCCTGTCTGCCTGCCTGGCTGCCTGGCTGCCTGGCTGCCTGCCTGCTTGCCTGCCTGTCTGTCTGTCTGTCTGTCTGTCTGTCTGTCTGTCTGTCTGCCTGCCTGCCTGCCTGGCTGCCTGCCTGCCTGCTTGCCTGCCTGCCTGCCTGTCTGTCTGTCTGTCTGTCTGTCTGTCTGTCTGTTTGTCTGTCTGCCTGTCTGTCTGTCAGTCTGTCTCTCTTTCATTTCCTTTCTGGGTCCTTAAAACTCAAAGCCAGCTGTTATAACAGGCTGCATGTGTCCCAGTTGATTGAGTCTTCATTTATTTAAATGTTTTTTTTTTTTTGCTTCTAACACTTTTCCTATGTCCTGTGATTGACACAAGTCCTACACCGGCACTGGTAATTGTTTTCCTCTGGGTTTGAGGAAGTACAAAGCCACCAGATTCACAGGCATGGCGGTGTTCAAATGAAGCAAATGAATAAAAAAGACAGGAGCGCTTTGATGGAACTCTGTGCTCTTCAATGGACCTCAGATTTATCTAATTAAAGCATCAAAAGGTAATTGGATGAAGGGGCGACACAAGAATGGACAAAGGCCACCACACAAAAGACAGAGCGTGTGCTTCAAGCGCATCATGTGAATAGCCTGAGCTTAATCTTTCCGTATGCTAAGCACGCGACTTAATATCCACTCCTTCTCCACGGCGCTTCTCTTCCTCTCCTCCTCTCCTTTCCATTCGTCTGTGAAACGGCAAACGTAGCCCAATTGTCTTCTTCATTTACCCTTTAAAAAATAAAAAAACGTAAGTCAACTTGACAGACACAGGATTAGTTCAATGGCGCCAATTCCATTACCTTTGTTCTCGCACGCGAACATCCCACATTAACATTCCAAAGCTGGCATGGGAAGCTTTGATTTGCGGACATAGCTGTGCACGTGGCCAAACCAGGGAAAATGTCCTCTACATGTTAATGGCCTCTCGTCCGGGCGATTGACTGGATGCGAGCTGGCCGGCGCTCTCTTCTGGCTCCACGCTGTCCTTCAGAGAGAGGCATGGCATTGTTCACATGTTGAACACGGCACAGACCAGTGCAGACATTAAAGAGAGGGGGGGAGAGGGGGAGGGGGAGAGAGATAGAGAGAGAGGAGGAGGAGAGAGAGGAGAGGAGAGAGAGAGAGAGAAAGAGAGAGAGAGAAAGAGAGGCATGGCATTATTCACATGTTGAACACGGCACACACCAGTGCAGACATTAAAGAGAGGAGGCGAGAGGGGAAGAGGGGGAGAAAGAGAGAGAGAGAGGAATGGAGAGAGAGAGAGAGAGAGAGAGAGAGCAGCCACTGTGGCTTCGGGGCTGGTGGTCTCCCATTATGGCTAACAATTACCGTGTGATTTATGCGGATGATCATAAAACGGCTAATAACTATGAAGTTGTTTAAGCGTTTTTGCATGGTCCCCTTAGCTCCTCTCATGTAAAAATGTGGCGAATAAATGACTACCAGCCCATCAACCCAATAGCCCCCCTTAAATAATAAAAAAAAACAGCAGAGAGTTTTTTTGTCAATAGTTATTCAGGGTATGTTTACACATGTGACCACTCAGGTGTAAACAAAAGTAAGCACACAAATTCAGCGACAAGGCAAACAATGCACCACACTAAAATGGAGGTAGCCTCACATGCATCAGTGTGGGGGGGATACAGGGAGAGAGAGAGAGAGAGAGAGGGAGAGAGAGAGAGAGGGAGAAAGAGAGAGAGAGAGAGAGAGAGAGAGAGACAGAGAGAGCGAGAGAGTGTTTGTGTGCACAGTCGGGTACCACCAAACATTCCCAAGGTGACCTTAGCCAGGGTTGGTTTTACTAAGCCATACAGACCAAACTCTTCCCTCTGCTTTCGGTCTCACCCTGCTCCTCTCTCTCTCTCTTTTCCTCTCTCTCTCTCTCTCTCCCTCCGCTTTTCTGTCTCTCCCCACTCCCCCCCCCCTCTCTCTTTCTCCCACTATCTCTCTTTCTCTTTCTCCAACTCTCTCCCTCTTCTATGCCACCACAGCCACCTGAAGGAGGTTTTCATGGGTGAAGGCCAGCAATGGAGCGAGATGGACAGAGCAGTAGAGCGGAGAGGGGCGGATAAGAGAGGGGATGTACATGGATCTGAGGGGGGAGAGAGAGAGAGAAAGAGGGAGAGAGAGCAAAAGGGAGAGAGAGAAAGGGAGAGAGGGGGGGCAGAAAGAGAGAGAGAGAGAGAAAGAGATTGAGCCAGAGAGGGAGCAGTGGAGGTAGGGTTGAGGTGGTGCAGGGGGAGCAGAGAGAGGCGGATGAGAGAGAAGGAGAGGGAAAACTAGGAGAGGGAGAGAGAGAAAAAGAGAGAGACAGAGAGAGGGAGAGAGAAAGAGAGGGAGCCAGAGAGGGAGCAGTGGAGGTAGGGTTGAGGTGGTGCAGGGGGCATTTTGGGGTTGGGGGGGGGGGGCAGCAGGCGTACGCCCAGCGCAGTCATCAGTAATGGCTGAATGGCAGTCCAGACAGCTGCAGAGGGCCTGATAAGCCTGGCAAAGAGAGGACAAGGGAAAAGATGGCATGGAGAGAGAGACAGAGAAAGAGAGAGTGATAGAGAGAGAGAAAGACAGAGAGAGAGAGAGAGAGAGAGAGAGAAAATGGAGTGGGGGAGCAGGGTGAAAGCAGGAAAAAAAGCCAGAGACAGGGGAGCGATTGAAAAAGAACAGCGAGGGAATAAGGGGCAGAATCGCTGAGGGGGGTGGGGGGAAAGAGAACAGGCTGAGGGTGGTTCCTCTTTTGAAAGCCCATCTTTGAATAACCTGTCTTGGGACAGCCACCAGCACAAATTAGCTTTCTTTTCCGCGTGCCACGAGTGAAAATGGCATTCTTAACACTCTGTCTGTCCATTAAGCTGACATGGTATTTTATCGGGCCAGAGGAGCGATTTCCCTGCCATAAATAAGACGACAATACAAATGGCCTCCATAAGACAAGAGGGTCGGTTTGAACAGCTGACTAATAATAATTTGAGAGGAGCTACTTACCTCTAATCGCCCAGGCATCTGTCAATACCCCCACGCCAGCTATAAATCAACACTGAGAGGAAATGTGACGGCCAGGAATTCAATACAATATAGCCAATATGAGAGTGAAGACGTTGACTGTGGAAGCAGAAGGGGGGGGGGGGTTTCGGCTTAGCAGATGGACTGGAGTATGAGCTGAGACAACCTCCATCCTTCTTAACTTTTTTACCTGACTTTATTGGCCAGGAGAAGCCTTTGGATTTTTCCATTCACTCCAAATAGCGCTGCTGGATGGATTGGTAGCTGGTGCAAAGCATGATGGGTCATTGATTGGCCTTTCCTTTTTATTCTGAGGTGTAATCTCGCCTTCTTTGTCGAGAGCACTGTACGACCTGACAGCTCCAGCCTCCCCCACTTACCTGTGATGCATAGAGGACTGGTGAGAAGATGAGGAGAAGAGAAGAGAGTGTTCCCCTGATACTCCTGTGAAGTCGACAAGTCTCCTCTCTTCGCTTTGTCATTTTGTAACAAGCACTGGCATATTTCAGGGCTTTCAAGCGGCAAATTAATGCATTAATAAAATAACCAATACAAACAACTGGGATGCATATACTTCAAGAATATTGAGGATTATTCTGTCCCTCACCTTTTGTTTTCCTTGTTTACTATGAACTGCATCACTAGGGACAGGCACAGAATCATTTACATTTTATGAGAACAAAGACTGCAAACAGGACGTTTAAGTTAAGGATGATAAAACAGTGCTGGCATTTCCTGTTGGCTTCCTCCAGACTAATAAGCCAATCATACAGTAGGACTCCATACCGCATCTATTCCATGTGAGCTACACCTGCAATGTCACGTCAAAATCCAAAGCCTTTTTGTGTGTTATTTTGACGCTGTTTTGCATTTTTCCATGTAATTTCATGCTGGCAGTTGCCCCATTGACCGGAACATAATTGCTAACTTTGTTACCCTGTGCGACATGTTAACATTCTATTCCATGTGAGCTACACCTGCAGTTGCCGACATCTCCGGTCCACTCAAACGCTTTTTCCACACAGCCGAATGCCGCTTAAGTGTTACTGGCTGATACTAGAAGGAGATTGCCTGAAGGATTGCCAGAGATGATTTGTAAAACGTTTGAGAGATACACTGTCCATGATAACTGTGCAAATGTAAAGCCAATCAGTGCTTCCCACAGCAGCATGCATCACTCACTCTGACAGTGACTCTCTTCCTCTCTCAGTGTGCCTCTCTTTCCAGCCTGGTCTTATCAAACAGGGCAGAATGTCACTTCAAAATCCAAAGCCTTTTTGTGTGTTATTTTGACGCTGTTTTGCATTTTTACATGTAATTTCGTGCTGGCAGTTGCCCCATTGACTGGAACATAATTGCTAACTTTGTTACCCTGTGCGACATGTTAACATTCTAAGCATTGTAAGTCGATAACCGTAACCCTCTTCAATGTCTTTCAGTGTTGAAATTAGTGTTGAAACTAATCCACAAGTTACTAATTTTGTAGTCTTGTAGTCATGTTATTCTATACTACGCAACATGACGTAAAAATGCAAAAATGCAGTTCTATGACGTGTTAAAGTGCATTTCTATGACATGCTAAAATGCTTAAGAAGAAGTGCCGTGCTATTCTTGACCATGCCAGGAGATCACACAGGAACATCTCCACATGAAGTCTTGTGTTAGTTCATATGATCACCTACAACATGCCTGACATTTGCCTTGCAAAATCTTGGAGATTTCAGCGTCAAAGACAGTCAGTCAAAGATATTGCTTTCATTATTAACAGAAATGCTACCAGGATAATGCAGTGGGATGAGATATGGGTCTGAAACACAGGAGAAATCCAGCAAAAAGGGAAATGTTGGCAGCTATGACCAACAGTAGCCTGGTAAACCACCCCTCGTACTTCATTTCATTTTGTACAGAGGGTCTGGAGCGGAGGCCATGAGAAACGATTTCTTCCTGAAGGTGTGGACTCTGCTGAAGTTTAAAACAAGTGACTCTGCCTTTACCCAATCGCTAACATCTGGTCATCACATATGCAATTAGCCTACCTACACACTACTATTCAAACATAGCACACAAAGTCAACTACATGGCTCACGAACACTCCCTCTGTTGGCTGATTGGCTAGGAGTTGCTCGGTCCTTTTACATGAATTTCAATGGCCTCAGGTCCAGACCCTCTGTACAAAATTAAATGAAGCGAGAGGGGTGGGTTTACCAGGCTAGACCAACAGCTGGCCCAGGTGGATATTTATTTTTATCACCATCTTATCGATAACCCTTTAACATTAGATAACCCTTACCGTACATGTTAGGGTAATCACACAAGTATTGTAACGACCACCACTGTAAAATTATGTCAAATGATTCACAGATTTTTAGCAAAACTAAAGTGGTCCTGAGATTTCTGTGCAATCATAAAGTTATGTAATACCTGAGACACAGCAGAGCCTCATATCAATGCCAGTTTCTATACATTTTTGCTGAGCAACACTGGTGTTGTTTTAGGTCTGGTGATTTATTTCTTTAATAAACACACCTGTGCCTGGCTGTATGCAACACACACATGCCCATTTGTAAATGTGCCATTGTCTTAAATAGTAAACGCTAGTTTATGATGCTATTAAGCAAAACCTATAAATGTAAGAGGCAAATAAACAACAAACCCTGCTAAGCACCCACCATAGATATTACAAAATAACCACCATAGACATTACAAAATAATTGCTTTCAGACACAAACTAACCACCCAACACAGAAGAGATGAGAAGAGGCTGCAGATTTACTTGAGCTACAATGGCCATCTATTCAGTTTGACTCAAGCAGTGAGAATACAGTATG
Source organism: Coilia nasus (assembly GCA_027475355.1). Taxonomy (NCBI): domain Eukaryota; kingdom Metazoa; phylum Chordata; class Actinopteri; order Clupeiformes; family Engraulidae; genus Coilia; species Coilia nasus. Next base: position 25,879,413 of record CM050215.1, read on the forward strand.
AGTCAGGCAGCACTATAGGCGAGTGAGTAGCCAACCAGCATGCCTGCCTGCCTGCCTCCCTCTCTGCCTGGCTCCATATCTGCCCCCCTATCTGCCCGCCTGCCTGCCCTCCTATCTGACCGCCTGCCTCCCTCCCTCTCTGACCGCCTGCCTGCCCGCTGGCTCTCCCAGTGGTTGAGTCTCCGAAGGTCAGCGGTCTGTTGGGCCCATTAGGCCTGGAGAGCCTGACAGAGGCCTGGGGTGGCGTACCGTCTCTCCGACCCTGGACTCCCAGAGTGGCGTGGCGTGGCGTGGAGTGGAATGGAATGGAATGGAATGGAATGGCATGGAGTGGAGTGGAGTGGAGTGGAATGGCATGGAGTGGGAGGGGAGGGGAGGGGAGTCTGTTCTCCTGCGCGGCTATTAGTCAGAGCCAAGCAAGGAGCAGCACGCCCTCCTCTCCCCTGGCCTCACGTGTCAGCTGTTAATCACTGATATCCTGGAGGAAGGGAATAAGGGAGCCCTGGAGAGGAGGAGGGAGGGAGAGAGAGAGAGAGGGGGAAAGAGGGAGGGAGAGAGGGAAGGGAAGAGAGGGTGAAGAAGAGAGAGGGAGGGAGAAAAGAAGAGAGGGAGTGTGAAAGAGGGGGGGGGGAGAGGAGGAGGGAGGGAGAGAGGAAGAGGGAGGGAAAGAAAGGAGGAGGAGGAGGAGGAGGAGAAGGAGGAGGAGGAGGAGGAGGAGGGAGGGAGTGGATGAGAGGGAGAGGGAGAGAGGGAGGGAAAGAAAGAAGGAAAGAGAGTGGGACAGTGAGAGGGGAGGGAGAGAGATGCAGAGGGACCAGAGGGAGATGCAACGAGGGCGAAAGAGAGGGATGGGGAGAGAGAGAGAGAGAGAGAGAGAGAGAGAGAGAGAGAGAGAGAGAGTGAGAGGAAATATGGGAAAGATAGAAAGAGAGACAGTGAAATACTGAGCAATGCTGACCACTGGAATGCTGCTTAAAACACCAGATACATTCTAATGTATTTGTAATTTATTTCACTTATTAGGGGGCATGCACAGTTTTATACACAATGTTTACTTGGTTAAAGAGGAAGTAAAAACACTGTGTGTTTGGGGGCGGGGGTGTTTGAGCATTATTGAGTTATAGAGAGAAGGAGTGCATGTGTTTGAGTGTGAGTGTGTGTGTGTGAGAGAGAGAGAGAGAGGGACACAGTGTGTGTGTGTACATGTGTGTGTGTGCGCGTGTGTGCACTCGTGTGCATGTGTGCGCTTGTATGTGTATGTGCGTATGTGCGTGTGTGTGTGTGTGTGTGTGTGTGTGTGTGTGTGTGTGTGTGTATGTGTATGTGCATGTGCATGTGTGTGTGTGTGCGCGTGTGTGTGTGTGCTTGTGCGCGCACGTGTGCATGTGTGTGTTTGTATGTGTATATATGTGTGTGTGTGTGTGCGTGTGTGTGTGTGTGTGTGTCTGAGAAGTGCACTGTTTCATTAGCAGATGAGGGAGACTCCCAACACTGCTGACTCATCAGGCCCTTTCATCCACACTGGAGTTGTCGGTTATGGCGGCCCGCGCTGCGCTGCAAGAAATGATGAGTTCTCACTCTGAAAGCCAAACAGCGGAGGGGGACTGCGGAGACACAGCAATGGGCATTAAGGCCACCTTCAGACGGAGAAGAGGATGTGAGAGAGCGAGAGAGAGAGAGAGAGACAGAGAGAGAGAGAGGGAGAGAGAGAGAAGGAGAGGAGACCCAGAAGAATTGACGCAACAAAAGCCGCCTTGAGACAGAGATGAGGACGAGAGAGAGAGAGAGAGAGAGAGAGAGAGAGAGAGAGAGAGAGAGAGAGAGAGAGAGAAAGAGAGAGAGAGACAGAGAGAAAGAGAGAAAGGGAAGGCAAGGAGACCCAGAAGAATGGACGCAACAAAAGCCGCCTTGAGACAGAGATGAGGACGAGAGAGAGAGAGAGAGAGACAGAGAGAGAGAGAGAAAGAGAGAGAGAGAAAGAGAGAGAGAGAGAGACAGAGAGAGAGAGAGAGAGAGAGAGAGAGAGAGAAAGAGAGAGACAGAGAGAGAGAGAGAGAGAGAGAGAGAGAGAAAGAGAAGGCAAAGAGGCCCAGAAGAATAGACACAAAAGCCAGGAATTATAGCTTATTTCCCTCCGTGCCACGTGTGTAACATTAAAAGGAGAAATCCCCGGGAAGGCTGACGGGGGATTCCGGCGGCGATAGCAGCGAGGGTGCGAGGGCGATAAACACAGGAGATGGAAAGCATGTCCAGGAGGAAGCGCTTGCAGCACTCTATGCTACAGCATTCACTGACCCAGCACTCTATGCTACAGTATGCACTAACCCAGCACTCTATGCTACAGTATGCACTAACCCAGCACTCTATGCTACAGTACGCACTAACCCAGCACTCTATGCTACAGTACGCACTAACCCAGCACTCTATGCTACAGTACGCACTAACCCAGCACTCTATACTACAGTATGCACTAACCCAGCACTCTATGCTACAGTATGCACTGGCCCAGCACTCTATGCTACAGCATGCAATAACCCAGCTGTGCTCACTCTATGCTACAGTATGCACTAACACAGCACTCTATACTACAGTATGCACTAACCCAGCACTCTATGCTACAGTATGCACTAACCCAGCACTCTATGCTACAGTATGCACTAACCCAGCACTCTATGCTACAGTATGCACTAACCCAGCACTCTATGCTACAGTATGCACTAACCCAGCACTCTATGCTACAGTATGCACTAACCCAGCACTCTATGCTACAGCATGCACTGGCCCAGCACTCTATACTACAGTACGCACTAACCCAGCACTCTATACTACAGTATGCACTAACCCAGCACTCTATGCTACAGTATGCACTAACCCAGCACTCTATGCTACAGCATGCACTAACCCAGCACTCTATGCTACAGTATGCACTAACCCAGCATTCTATACTACAGTATGCACTGACCCAGCACTCTATACTACAGTATGCACTGACCCAGCACTCTATACTACAGCATGCACTAACCCAGCACTCTATACTACAGTATGCACTAACCCAGCACTCTATACTACAGTATGCACTAACCCAGCACTCTATACTACAGTATGCACTAACCCAGCACTCTATGCTACAGTATGCACTAACCCAGCACTCTATACTACAGTATGCACTGGCCCAGCACTCTATACTACAGCACACACTAACCCAGCACTCTATGCTACAGTATGCACTAACCCAGCACTCTATGCTACAGTATGCACTAACCCAGCACTCTATGCTACAGTATGCACTAACCCAGCACTCTATACTACAGCATGCACTGGCCCAGCACTCTATACTACAGTACGCACTAACCCAGCACTCTATGCTACAGTATGCACTAACCCAGCACTCTATACTACAGTATGCACTAACCCAGCACTCTATACTACAGTATGCACTAACCCAGCTGTGGTCACTCTATGCTACAGTATGGACTAACCCAGCTGTGGTCACTCTATGCTACAGTATGGACTAACCCAGCTGTGGTCACTCTATGCTACAGTATGGACTAACCCAGCTGTGGTCACTCTATGCTACAGTATGGACTAGCCCAGCTGTGCTCATGGGTTCCTGCTGCAGACAACTCAAGGGCAGTTTGTTTAAAATGGGTGGATAGAGAGAAGAGAGAGAGAGAAAGAGAGAGAGAGAGAAAGTGAGAGAAAGTGAGAGAAGGGGAAGGGGGTAAGGAGAGAGAGAGAGAGACAGACAGAGATAGTGTATGTTTGTGAGTGAGAGAAGAGGTGAGAGAGAGAGACAAACAGACAGGCAGACAGATAGACAGATAGATTAAGAATGGGTGTGTGACAGATAGAGTGTGTGTGTGTGTGTGTGTGTGTGTGTGTGTGTGTGTGTGTGTGTGTGTGTGTGTGTGTGTGTGTGTGTGTGTGTGTGTGTGTGACAGCTATAAAAAGAAACACAAGGAAAACATGGAGGACAGGGGCTGGAGGAGTCCTGTAGTCAGTGAGAGATAAACAGAGAGAGAGCGAGAGAGAGAGAGAGAGAGATAGAGAGAGCTAGCTCAGTTCTCTGTTGTCAAAACAGTGGAGAACGTGGCCAATAAATCAGTGAGTCACACAAGCACAGGCCCTACGGGGACATGGTAGGGGATCGGCTACGTCCCAGCAAGAGACACTACAGAGAGAGAGAGGGCAAGAGAGAGAGAGAGAGATAGAGGGGTGGGGATAGAGAGAGAGAGAGAGAGAGAGAGGGGTGGGGATAGAGAGAGAGAGAGAGAGAGAGAGAGAGAGAGAGGGGTGGGGATAGAGAGAGAGAGAGAGGTGGGGATAGAGAAAGAGAGTGGGGGGGGACGGGTGAAGGACAGAGACAGAGATGGAGAGGGAGACAGGGAGAGAAAAAGAGAGGGGGAAGAGAGGTGAAGAGAAAGCAAGGAAGGAGAGAGGCACAAGGAAGCTTGAGAGATATTTTGTTCTACTCTGCAGTGAGACGGGGCAGGCAGGAGGGAGAGAAATGGGGTTGAAGTGAGAATCTGACGATGGAGTCAGAGCAGGGGATGGTTACGGGGAGGTGGGGTAGAGTGGGTAGGAGTGACTGGAGTGGGGTGGATGGGGTGGGGTGGGTGTGTGAGTGGCTGGGGTGGGGTGTGTGAGCGATCGAGGTGGGTGGGTGAGGGGGTGGGGTGGGGTGGGTGTGTGAGTGGATGGGGTGGGGTGTGTGAGCGATCGGGGTGGGTGGGCGAGGGGGAGGGGTGGATGAGCGAGTGAGTGGGGTGGGTGGATGAGCGAGTGAGTGGGGTGGGTGGATGAGTGGAGTGGGTAGGTGAGTGAGTGGGTTCGAGTGGGGTGGGGTGTGTGGAGTTGGGTGGGATGTGTGACTGAGTGAGTGGGGTGTGTGACTGAGTGAGTGGGTGGGGTGGAGTAGGGGTGTGTGAGTGAGTGGAGTGGGGTGGGTGTATGAGTGAGTGGGGTGTGTGAATGGAGTGGAGTGGGTGTATGAGTGAGTGGGGTGTGTGAGTAAGTGGGTGGGGTGGGTGGAGTAGGGGTGAGTGAGTGGGGTGGGGTGTGTGAATGAGTGGGTGTGTGAGTGAGTGGATGTGTGACTGAGTGGGGTGGGTGGAGTAGGTGTGTGTGGGTGAGTGGATGTGTGAGTGAGTGGGGTGGGTGGAGTAGGGGTGTGTGAGTGAGTGAGTGGGGAGTGTGAGTGAGTGGGTGTGTGAATGAGTGGGGTAGGTGGAGTAGAGTTGAGTGAGTGGGGTGGGGTGGGTGTATGAGTGAGTAGGGTGTGTGAGTGAGTGAGTGGGGAGTGTGAGTGACTGGGTGTGTGAATGAGTGGGGTGGGTGGAGTAGAGTTGAGTGAGTGGGTGGGGTGGGTGTGTGAGTGAGTGGATGTGTGAATGAGTAAGTGTGGGGGTGGGTGTAGTAGGGTTGAGTGAGTGGGGTGGGTGTCTTAGTGAGTGGGGTGGGGTGGGTGTATGCGTGAGTGGGTGTGTGAGTAAGTTGGTTTGCAATAAAACCACTACAGATGGTGCAGAATGCAGCAGCACGTTTGGTATTCACTCAACCCAAAAGGGCCCATGTTACTCCTCTATTTATCCAGTTGCACTGGCTACCTGTGGCTGCCCGGATCAAGCACAAGACCCTGACCCTTGCATACAAAACCATCTCAGGATCAGCCCCAGCTTATCTGAAGGAAATACTAAGGCCGTATGTTCCTGCCAGAGAGCTGCGCTCCTCCAATTAACCCCAGTTGGCATTTGCACTTATTGCTCTGTATATCTCCTGTGCACTTTGTATCTGCAAGTGTTGTACGCTGTGATTATGTCCTCTATTGTAAGTCGCTTTGGATAAAACCATCTGCCAAGTGTAATGTAATGTAATGTAAAAGTGGGTGGGGTGAGTGAGTGGGTGGGGTGGGTGTATGAGTGAGTGGGGGGGGGGTGAGTGAGTGGAGTGGGGTGGGTGTATGAGTGAGTGGGGTGTGTGAGTGAGTGGAGTGGGGTGGGTGGAGTAGGGTTGAGTGAGTGGGGTGGGGTGGGTGTATGAGTGGGTGGGGTGGGTGTATGAGTGAGTGGGGTGGAGTAGGGTTGAGTGAGTGGGGTGGGGTAGGTGTATGAGTGAGTGGGGTGGGTGGAGTAGGGTTGAGTGAGTGGGGTGGGGTGGGTGTATGAGTGAGTGGGGTGGGTGGAGTAGGGTTGAGTGAGTGGGGTGGGGTGGGTGTATGAGTGGGTGGGGTGGGTGTATGAGTGAGTGGGGTGGGTGGAGTAGGGTTGAGTGAGTGGGGTGGGGTGGGTGTATGAGTGGGTGGGGTGGGTGTATGAGTGAGTGGGGTGGGTGGAGTAGGGTTGAGTGAGTGGGGTGGGGTGGGTGTATGAGTGGGTGGGGTGGGTGTATGAGTGAGTGGGGTGGGTGGAGTAGGGTTGAGTGAGTGGGGTGGGGTGGGTGTATGAGTGAGTGGGGTGGGTGGAGTAGGGTTGAGTGAGTGGAGTGGAGCCATAGGAAAGAGCACGCATGAGTAGTCTGCGACTGAGCGAGGCCTGCATGGGGGCGAAGCCACACGCGCTAATAAGGGGAGCCAGCGCAACGCTTTTGGAAGACATAAATATCGTTGTCGTGAACGAACACTTAATGTGTCTCGTAACAATGTGTAATTAAGGATAACACAACTCACATTGTGCAGTGGCCCCAGCCTTGGGCTAGAGGTCTTTTTCTTTCTTTCTCGGTGGGTGTATGAGTGGGTGGGGTGGGTGTATGAGTGGGTGGGTGGGGTGGGTGTATGAGTGAGTGGGGGGTGGGGCGAGTGGAGTGGAGTGGGTGGAGTAGGGTTGAGTGAGTGGAGTGGGGTGGGTGTATGAGTGGTTGGGGTGGGGTGGGTGTATGAGTGGGTGGGGGGTGGGGTGAGTGGAGTGTTTGGCTAAAAGAGCTGATAGCAGAAAAGCTTAAGGAGAGCCCCAATCTCAGCGGTGCCACATTTGCTTTGGGTAATACGCTATGAGTAGCGAGCTCCTTGTCGTAATTGATGGGGGGAATCTTTCTGCCTGACAAGCCCGAGCGGCGCTTGCGCCCATGAGCAGCAATTAAGCGCTTTTCGGCAGTAATTATGAATGGTGATTTATGCGGCATGTTTCGCTGTGCTTTGAAACCGTTGCCGACAGAGGCCGGCTCAGAGCATCTGCCTAACTGCGTCAGGCACGAAAGGGGCCAAAAATAAATAAATAAAAAACAGTAAAGCCACGCATCGGTAAAGATGTCCAAATTGGGCCAGCTGATCCACAAATTTGACACCTCCTCCATCCTCTCGGATGGCTCGTGAGCCGCGTTGGAACTCGCATTGAATTTGTGCCATGGCAGAGCCGGTGGTGATGGCGGTGCTCGCATTCACATCTGATGTGAAGACCTTTTACTCAGAGAGGCACTGAACTGGCAATTGCCAGATGCTGCCACTCCTCGTTGTCTCCCCCCCACCCCCCACCCCCAACCCTGCCATGTGACACACACACACACACACACACACACACACACACACACACTTCACCCCACCCCACCCCACCCTTGAAAAATCAACAGCCATTAGTAAATTGCTGCAGAATTGTGCTCTGGTTTTCAAAGATGAGCCGCCGTTCCAGTGCGTTTCGCTAATCCCTCATTACGCCAGCTAACTTTTATCATGCGCTACTCCTAATTACGCCACGATTGTGTAATTACCAGGAGACTGTTAATTAAAACCCACAATGCCATGATGAAGGGCCCCATGTAGAAATAATTGATTGATTATTATGGGATGGTTTAAAGGTGTCCTAACCTAACGCATCGAGCACTGGGCTTTCCTTTTACCCCTGAGTAGCCACAGAGCTAGACCTCGGGGGAGGAAAAAAACAAGCATTTTTTGACACCGTGTAGGAGTTGGAAAAGCATGGCACTCATTCAATTACAGAGCACACTCTAACTTTAGTTGCCCACTGGCCGTGGCAGTAAGTAGCTGGCTGTTTCAATCACATCATTGGGGGGGGGGGGCATTACAGCCTCACAGAGAATGGTGGCAGTCATGGTGAGCTTTTCCGCGGATTTGGCTAAAACCACCGGTAATGGTTCCACTCCAGGAGTAATTGCCCGTGACCGCAGTCAGTGGGGGCGATGTAAAAAAAAACACCTTGCGCAGCGTGTAAGCCAAACAGCCCTGTTTACATCCCATGGAGAAGCTGGCGGGCGGAAGGGCGGGAAGGCCCAGTGTCCACTAGTTTCACGTTCCGCGCGAGCGATGAAGGAAACGAGCGAGGGAGTGAGGGAGCGAGGGAGGGAGCGAGGGAGGGAGGGAGGGAGGGAGGGAAAGGGCCGCTGGTGTTGGAGTTGGTGGTGGTGGTGGTAGTGGTGGCGGTGCTGGTGATGATGGGAGAAATGGGCTGTGGGAGGTAATTAGCCATAGGAAAGAGCACGCATGAGTAGTCTGCGACTGAGCGAGGCCTGCATGGGGGCGAAGCCACACGCGCTAATAAGGGGAGCCAGCGCAACGTTTTTGGAAGACATAAATATCGTTGTCGTGAACAAACACTTAATGTGTCTCGTAACAATGTGTAATTAAGGATAACACAACTCACATTGTGCAGCGGCCCCAGCCTTGGGCTAGAGGTCTTTTTCTTTCTTTCTTTCTCTCTTTCTCTTTCTAGCCCCCCTCTGAATCCGTTTAATTCAAATTAAACTCCAGAGCCTTCAATAAAAATCTGTTTAAAAGAAGTGGAGAGTGAAATTAAATTAAACACACTCTTGCAGAAGACAAGGTAAATTAATAGAGGCCAAAGCTTCACAAAGATAATTACACTAGATAAACTCCCCACAGCTGAATATCTACCAGGGAGTAGGATGAGAAAGGTGAACGAATACAACAAATGTGGTTAGGGAGATGCAATTTTAACAGTGACTGATGATGAAATATCGCTTCATGATTTTGACATACTGAGGGGCTGCAACTACAAGCTTTACTACAGCCAACAACAGAATTCAGTACTGGAGTAATTTCACTGGAGTAATTTTCATTGAACACCTTAGCAATAAAAGTTATAAAATGTGGCGTGAGTTTCAACCCCAAGGCAAACATGCAAGACAAACGTCATCGGCATAGCCTAAGGAAAAGCTAAACCATACCTGGAGTCAAACTTGACAAAGGCTTTCTGAGTGGAAATGCTGAAATAGACTACTGTATCTGTGCATTCCTATACCTACCTGTAGGTAGACCTACATAAAAACAGCACACACAGCTCATACACAGTCACACACACACATACACACACACGCATGCACAAACACACACACAGATACAGTATACACACATACACACACACATACACACATACAAACTCACGCACGCACACACAAACTCACATACATACACACACACACACGCGCGCGCACACACAAACTCACATACACACATATACATATACACATACACACACACACACACACACACACACACACACACACACACACACACACACACACCCCTTACTGAAGTGGATCTTCAATCAGAGTGACTGGTCCACCAACACAACAAAGGCTTTTCTGTTAGAATCCCATCAATAATTTAGCGCTGTGTGCAGCCTGGCAGTAAAAACTGAATATGCTCCCTTGCAGAGGGAGAAGAAGAGCAGAGACTCCCAGGCCTCTTCGCCTTGATAGGGATCAGATTGCCTGCCTGTGGACAGCAGAAATCAATCAGTTTTATCAGAGCCACAGTGCCCTCTGCAGTTTGGGCCCTGTAACTGCAGGCAAAACGAAAGGACACAGATGATTGTCCTCAAGATGTATGGGCACAATTCCCTTGGGCTTTCCGCGCAATGTTTTTCTTTTTTTTGTTTTTTTTTGTATGCGTAAAAAAACAAAAGTCTGCCCCATCCAAATCTCTGTGCTATCTGTGATAATGACATCTGCGTTCTGCTTCCTGGGGCTGTGGACTGCATTCTCCACAACCCCTTAGCAAGCTAAGCGAATAGTGTGGTAGGAAGAGAAATAGTTTTAGCCCTAAGGACAAGACCTCGTCAGCACACTATAAGCAGTAGCAAAACCTTGACTCCTCTCTTTCTGGCAAAACCATGCATTTCCTCACAGCCCTGACAACTTTTTCTTACACTAAATAAATCAGTATTTTTTGCGAACTACAATTGCATACCCATTGTGATGGTGTTTAAGCTCCTCTTTGTCTCACATAAACAACAAATGCTTATCTCATTTAGCAATTGTCTCTGTCTTCCTTTGAGTTTGGCACTGGAAATAGCATTCATCTTCTGTTGGCCCTCAGCCACTTGGATCTTGGCTGTGCAAGAGTAAGGCTCAACGCAAACGGCATTGGTAGTGTGGGGGATCACTCTGCAATGTTGACTCATCTGAGCCCTTCAGAAGAGACTCCACCTGTCAGAGAGGAGTAATGTGGTGTGTGTGTGTGTGTGTGTGTGTGTGTGTGTGTGTGTGTGTGTGTGTGTGTGTGTGTGTGTGTGTGTGTGTGTGTGTGTGTGTGTGTGTGTGTGTGTATGGGGAGGGTGGTTACAGGTTTACTGTGGTAGGGTTGGGGTTGGGTGGTGGTAGTGCTGAGGTGGATGACAGGACCACACACATACACAATGCTGTGTATGTAATTATCTATATGGGGTGGGATGAGGTTGGGTGGGGTAGGTGAAAATGATAACTTGATAAAATGATGCATCTTCACTATTTCGTATTGCACCCTTGCCTGCATTCTCTAATGCTTAACTACCTGCCCAGTGACTAGCGGTGGAAAATAGCAAAGTCTGCTAAACCTAGTACAAAACATCTCTCCTTAAGGTTAATTTCCTTGTCCACTGTCCCTGTCAAAATAAATACAGTCAAAGTCGAAGAGAAAGTGTGGCGGTGGCACGCGACATAGGAGAGCAAGCCTGGCACACCTGGCATCCAGTGCCATTGCACACAGGACACCTCTGCCAGCTCGGAGCTACTAATCAGGGGCACCGCTAGAAATTGTGGGCCCCCTGAAAGAAAATAATTTTGGGGCCCCTCCCCAACCATATCATAAGCTCTCTGTGGACCCCTGTGAAGCTCTGGGCCCCCTGAATCGTCCTGATCTACCCCCTGCCCTTAGCTAGCGCCCCCGCTACTAATTAATCGTTCCGCTTCTTCGGCTCTGCACATTGTGCTCTTTGTGAGCACACAAACCTGCTGAGCACCCTGTTCTACAGCAAGGAGTGAGAATTACCACCTCCTTCATAATTGGGGGCTGCTACCTTTTACCAGAGCTACTACATTTTACATTTAGCCTTAATTACATTAATATGTCAGCACCCCTCAACCCTGCTATTTTTGTGTCTTCGGGGGGTACTGACTCTTGATCAGGGGGTACCGTACCCCCCACTACCCACTGTAATTCAAACTATGCCCACCCCCACCCCCACCGTCACCCCCCCCCCCAAAGGCTTCATGAGCTCCACATGCTCTCTCTCCATACTCCATATTGCATATTGCTTCTATTATTGCTTCTACTGCATATAGGCATCTCTGTGCATAATGCCCCCCCTGTATAGCAACTCCAGCTATGGTCATGTGAAGAACTTCACAGACCGACGAGCCTCTGAATGGCCTTCCCATGAGCCTTCCTGGATGTTAGGTAGCTCTTTGAAGTCTCCCGAGGACCAAGGTACAGCCCGGGGCCACAAAACCGCCCGTGTGCCGATAGTGAACCCCCATGTTCCCTTCGCGTACACTCGAGACCCATTTTGCGTGACAAATTGTGCTGTCCCTGTGCCAGATCATCGCTGCTGCTGCGTGCATGTGGATCAGCACTGCTGTGCAGCCGATAATGGTGCCCAGAGAACTCATTAGAACCAGAGGAACGTGCTGCTCTTCACAGGAAGGACCAGCAGCAGCTGTCTCCACTACAACACATTGTCTTTGTAATTTGCATACATGCATGCAGGAGACAAGGAAAACATCTCTGACTTAATTTAAAACTGGTCAAAGGGGAATATTTTGTACCCTAGGGTGATCTGAAGTAAAAACCTCATACCTATTCCCTCTTCTAGAACTGAAGAAGCCTTTTGGATGAAAAGTGAAATGTCTTTAAGCTCAAACAAGCGCAATCAGAGATGGCAACCTGGCCCTCCCTACTGGGCGGACAGACGCACAGACAGACAGACACACAGACACACAGACAGACAGACAGACACACAGACACACAGACACACAGACAGACAGACAGACAGACAGACAGACAGACAGAGACACACACACACACACACACACACACACACACACACACACACACACACACACACACACACACACACACACACACACAAACAGGGTCATTGCAATACCTGGTCAATCCCTACTATCTGGGGACCAGGTAAAAAGAAGTCCAGTTGCTTACAACTTAGCTCCTTTGACTACCATGACCTGGATGAAAATCTACACAGATATCCCTCTTCTATTCCTCTACTCCTCTAAGCTTCTCCACTCCTTGTGATGTTGACTCCATGCTTTTCAGTGCCGCAGCCCTTTTTCTACTTTACTCTGCAGTCTGCCTTTCTTTTGCCTTAAGCTGTGTTGTCTGGTCTCACTTGTACTTGTCTCGTACTGTTGTATTTGTGTCCTTCTCACTGTACTGTCTCCTTAACAGGCTCCCGAAAACAAACCCTACTCCTGCTAAAGACACTTCAGCAGCCATGATTCTCCTATCAAACTAGACCCTGTAGTGAATGATTCATATTTTTTACATTACACTTAGTTGACGCTCCTATCCAGAGCAATTCACAGTTATTTTACAGGGTTTCAGCTACAGTCCCTGGAGCAGTGTGGGGTTAGATGCCTTGCTCAAGGGCATTTCAGCCATGGGTAGGGCAGGATTCAAACCTGCAACTCTTAAATCCCAAGACAAACTCCCTAACCACTAGACCACAGCTGATTCATATACAGTGTTAACACACACCGGTGTCATCTACATCAGGAAAGGGATAATGACAACTAAAGGTCCTTCAACACATGACCACACACACACATCTGGGCACACGTACAAACACAAGCACACACACACATGCACAGATATAGACACAGACACAGACAGACACACAGAGAGACACACACAGACACACAGACAGACACACACACAGACAGACACACACCCGCACACACATACACACGCATCATACTCAGCGTTTGTTTGTTCGCTGTATTGGGGATAAGGGCTGTTGGAGCGTGCTGGGGAGCTTCATCCTCAGCAAACAGCAAAGACCAGCCCACGGGACTCATTCCCCCAGCCAAATGTGTGGACTTAGCCTTAAACACTGCTTACACAGTGGAGCTACGGCAGTCAATATATCAGAGAGACCTTGGGGAGGACAGCATTTCCCCCTCTTTCAGTGCCCTTTTCACCCCCACCCCTACACACACACCACCCCCCTACCTTCTTGCCTACTCATGCCTGTCTCTCTCTCTCTCTCACTCTCACTCTCTCTCTCTCATTCTCCTTTTCTCTCTGTCTTTCCCTCCATATCTCATTCTCCTTTTCTCTCTGTCTTTCCCTCCATATCTCAGTCTCTTTTTCTCTCCTTATCTATCTCTTTCTCTCTTTGTCTCTTTCCCTCTCTATCTCTTTCTCTCTCTCTCTCTCTCTCTCTCTCTCTCTCTCTCTCTCTCTCTCTCTCTCAGTCTCTCTCTCTCTCTCTCTTTCTCTCTCTCTCTCTCTCTCTCTCAGTCTCAGTTCCGCACAGCTTTGCAAGGATGGCAGATTTCAGAAGCTAGTGCCCACTTTTCCACTGATGGCGTTTGCCATGCATCGTTTGCTCTTTTTGTGGGCAGTTAGGTTCCCAAGGCCCGCTTCTCACAAACACCTCCGCCAGCCTGGACTGCACATCATCCCCACAGCACAAGGGTGCAGACTGTGCCTGAACTGTCCTCGTCAAATGAAGACAAATCCCCCCCCCAACCACATACACACACACACACACATGCACACACCCCACCCCAAAATTCCGCCACCCTAAAATGTTGCTGTTGCTTATTTTGAGGGCAGCATTCTCGCCTGGTCCATACACTCACACACTGCAGCTTAAACTCTGCTCATTTCATGTCTCAGTGGCACAGTGAAGCCCACAGATTTGTCTTTATTTCCAGTGTTTTGACAGAGGCATGTGGCAAATGAGAGTGCGTTGAAAAACGCATTAGCAAAGAAGCGGGCTGAAATTTGAAGGTTAATAATATCTCACAGCCTATTAGTGCCACAAGACTGTTCAGCATCCAGTTTCGGTTCTGGCTCATCAGCTGAATCCTGCAAGAGGCTTCAAAACAACAAGCTTTTCTGTGCTAAAGACAGTTGTTTTGTCTCGCTCGTGTAGCCCGCGTCTTGTGTACTTCTATTGTAATCTGCCTCTTTCTCCCTCCGTACGGGTGGTAATGTAGACTGGAACCAACAGGGTGTTAAGTGTTGTGTCAGGACAGGCATTCATACAGAACTGCTCAGCTTTGGCACTGTGCGGAAGGGCAAGCAAGAGGAACATAAAAACATATAGGCCATCAACTCGTACAGCATGCAAATCCCAGCAAGGCTCAGCTGAACTTAAATAGTGTTGTTTTAGAGTTACAATGGACATAAAAACATGTAGGCCATCAACTCGTAGAGCATGCAAATACCAACAAGACTCAGCTGAACTTAAAAAGTGTTGTTTTAGAGTTACAATGGACATGAAAACATGTAGGCCATCAACTTGTACAGCATGAAAATACCAAACAAGACTCATCTGAGCTTAAAAAGTGTTGTTTTGGTTACAATGATCATGAAAATATCTAGGCCGTGAACTTGTACAGCATGCAAATATCAACAAGACTCAGCTGAACTTGAAAAAGCGTTGTTTCAGAATTACAATGATACAGTATGTCACAGCACTTACATGATAATGTAAAAATTTGACCATAAATCTGAACCCCACAACATTTCATGCATAAAAACCGACAATGCATCATAGTATCCATAGTAATATATGTGAATTCATGTATTTTCTTCCATGTGTAATCCACCATTTTGAATCATAGAAAGTACTCACACAATTTTGTCTTCCTTTTTCCACAACAGGTAAATGGGTATTACATGACAAAAAATTTCTCTCAAAAATCTTGTCACTCTTTAAGAACAGATTAAAAATATTTAATCATCCACATGGACAAGCCAATAAAAATCACACTAATTGATTTTGATACTGCAGAAGAGCAGTTTATTAACATTTCATTAGATTATCGTTTCAAAATCGAATAAGAGGGGTCTTGATTTAAATTACACTGCAAACCCTGCAGGGATCCTTGAAGCTTCATGTCAACAGGACTATGATGGGAAGGGAGGAAAAAATCACTCACACAGAAAAATTTACAGGCTTGCGCTGTGCTTATCGATTTCATGCAAGTTAAAGGATGCTGACGGCATCCTTTTGGGTCATTTCTTTAATGAATCACTGAGGATTTCTCCAAAGAGGGAGTTAAACTCTATGCAATCGATCCAGACACCGAGGCTCGTGCTGCGCCTGGTGCTGTCGGGGGGGGGGGGGGGGGGGGGGGGGGGGGGGGGGCACTACTGCAGGAATATGATGGCGCAATAAAGAAAAAGGAACCATTTAGCATCCAATGACCCGTGTGAGTGGGGGTGGGGGGGTGGGGGGGGGACGGGTGAGTGGACCCCTCTCAATCCATTCCAGGGTCAAAGGTTAGGGCCCATGTCTTCATGAAGCATTCATCAAGCACTCGATAACATGGAGGGGGCTTAAGCTCAATGATGGCCCCGTTCTGTGTGAGCAACCACAAGTGATGATGTGGGGGGGGTGCCATGATGGCCCGCAGGGCCAACCATCTGTTCCACTGTGTGCCTCTCTCCACACATTGATCTCACAGACACTCACACACACACACGCATTCACACAGACACACACACACATTCACACACACACACACACATTCACACAGACACAGACACACATACACACATTCACATAGACATACACACATACACACACACACACACACACACACACACACACACACACACACACACACACATTCACACACACACATTCTCACACACACACATTCACACACACACATTCTCACACACACATTTACACACACACACACACACACACACACACACACACACACACTTACACAGACACACACACATTCACACAGACACACACACACACACACATTCACATAGATATAGACACACACACACACACATTCTCACACACACATTTACACACACACACAGTGTAGCCAGTCACTGACCCTGAACCCTGCGGATCACCGCAGCTTTTTTCCACAGCTGCAGGCCAGTGTGATAGTGTCATCAGAATTGGATTCTCATTGTGTCTCCAGCTAATGGCTCTAAAGGAGCATCTCAGTCTCTGGGTCTCTTTGAGGCTGCAGCTGAAGGCCGCTGCCAAACTGCAGCCAGTGCTTCAGTTGGGCTGCAGACAAGGGCCAGAAATGTGCTGTGACACAAGTGTGGTTCGGCGGTAACACTTTATTTGAAAGCGTCTACACAAGAGTGACATAAGCATGTTATAAACATGACATAACACGTTATAAACTTTATTCTTTACTTTCTTCATGTTTGTAAATGTTGTCATTAAGTTTGATTTTTAAGTTGTCATTTTTTTTGTAATGTTAAGTTGATTTTTTTGATGCAGACATGCAAAAAAAAAAAAATACACTTCATCACAACAGTCATAAACATTAATGAAGTATCAGCTGATATTGCAGCAGGTTAAATCAGTCTCTATCACAACAACAATCCTACCTTTGAACTATGGGTATCCAGTCACATAATGGCATAGTGAGATTATATGATTTTTGTTGTCTTTCATGATTGTCGTTTATGATTGACAATGTCACACTCAAGATTTCAAGATGTCAAGATTTTAGAACCACAAATTCTCTACATGTCTTCGCAACTAAAAAATAAACAGGCAGATGAGCGTTATGTTTGAGTATGTACTGTATGCAGCATAGCAAGTGGGTGAAAACAGGCCCAAAAGTGCTGAAGTTCACACAAAGTAGCCACCCAGCAGGCAGTAAATGCATCAGGCATCTGCACTCTTTGCACTCAGTAAAGTGAGGTGAAAGAGGTGAACCTGGTCCAGCAGGCTAAAGAGGGCCTGTAGAATATACACTGACATGCAGACACCATTTGCACCAAATAAGCAGTAAATGTTGCCACTTTTATAAAGTAAAGTTATTCAACGCATCTGGACTGGAAACTAAAAAAAATATATTAAAAAATAATCTACTCTGGTTGCCCTGTTCTTATAGTCAACCAGACACTACATCTGCTGCGATCTTAAAAAGCAAGATAGATGCTGAACCCAAAGAAGAAAGAGAAGATCTGAAGATGTAGACTATGTCTAGACTGATGACACGGTTGAATGATCTGGACATCTCTCAGCTTATTCAGCTGGTGAAGATGGAACTCAAGGTGCAGGGCGATGATACCGACAGGATGGTGCCCTTGCCAAGTCTGGGGGAGAGGACAGCTGAGGTAATGGCCTTCCCAGCAGCAACACAAACTCCATTAAATAGCCTCTGACTGAAGGAGTACAACTTGAGACTGTGTGCTAAAATGGCGTTCATCTAAATCTGCTTCACTACCATCACCACCACCACACTAGCCTGGTAAACCCGCCCCTCGTACTTCATTTCATTTTGTACAGAGGGTCTGGACCGGAATCTCTTGAAGGTCATTTAGCAAGTCCCAGCAAGACCGATCCAATCAGCGAACAGAGGATGTGTTCGCTAGCCGTGACGTTGACCTTGTGTGCTACATTTGAATTGTAGTGCGTAGGTAGGCTAATTGCATACGTGACGACCAGGCGTTAGCGATTGGGTAAAGGCAGAGGCACTTTTTTTTAAACTTCAGCAGAGTCCACACCTCCAACAAATCGTTTCTGACGGTCTCTGTTCCAGACCCTCTGTACAAAAAGAAATGAAGTACGAGGGGCTGGTTTACCAGGCTACCACCACACCATGACACCGTCTTTGCTAGGGGTGGGAATCAAGAACCGTTTCCGACTGACAACCAGTTCCAATTTACCAATTACATTGACTTTGCACACCTCTGACGTTATCGATCTTGCTCTAACGATTCTCTCAATTCCCTGCACAATGTTTACCATGAGAGCACAGAAGGAATGAGAGTTGCCAACATCTGTTAATTTCCACATTCTTTTTTCGCAAGGGGGAGAGGAGAAAATACCTCTTTCTGCAGACCACAGTCAAGCCTTGTTGCATTGAAACCCATGGGACAATTTTACTAGAATTTTATTGGTCACGTCTTTCTGGAGTCCTATATTCTGGAGGGTATATTCAAATGTGCTGCGATTATGATTGAGGCATTTTTTCCAGGGTTTCCCTACCCTGTATGTGTTTGTATGTGTGTATTTTAATGAGCAGTGCGTTACACCACTCCTGTAGATGCTAACTGGTGATTGAGGGGCAGAAGTTGGAGAGAAATTTGGCTTAAAAATTTGGTACTGATTTGATATTGATACAATCTTATCAATTCCCACACCTAGTCCTAGTGGACTTCAGACAGGGATGAGCAGGCTATCCCTTGCATCAGACTCAGGTGCTTTGGGCACACAGCCCTTTGATTTGCTGCCCCTTCTCTGTGAAATTGTCTTCCTCTCCACGTACGCCAAGCCACCTCTCTGGCCTCTGGTCCTGTTTAAAATCTAAGAAATTCTTTTCTGTTCTCTGTCTCCTCCTCCTCCTCCTCCTTCATCTTCATCTTCTTCTTCTTCTTCTTCTTCTTATTATTATTATTATTTATTTTATTATGATTATTATTATAATTATTATACCATTTCATACTTACAGCTACCGCACGCACGTACACATGCGTACAAACACACACGCACACACACACACATATACACACACACACACAACCAGAAACATAATCAACCCCCCCTCCCCCACACACACACACACACACACACATGCACAACAGATTAGTCATTAATCTTTTATAAACATATACATTTTGAGTGTTCCCAAGGACATGATGTTAGCAAGTTGCTTGCAAATGTGTTGGTGCTGAATTCAAACAGCAGACAAGTCAGGCTATCACGAGTCATGATCTGACCCCTAGACTCCATCAAGCGTCTTAGCTGGAGATGATCCAGACTTAGCCAGTCACTTGCAGCTCACTGTGTCACTCAAGGCTAATCCCTCACCGGTGTCAAGGCCTCACTAATCAATAGAGCCAAAGCGGGTTATGCTGTCACTTCAGTAGCGTCACCTTAATGTCTGCAAAAATACAGCTCATTGACTGTAAGGAACGAGTCATATTTCAATGTATGGCCATCCCACTCTTGCTCACACACTGACAGATACAGTTGTGCACAGACGCAAACACAGATGTACACACACACACACACACCCACACCCCCACACACACACACACACACTTGTCCAAACATGAGTTCACACACAAAGGACAGGAAATAAGTCTAGTCTGTGTGAAGTCCATTTCCACTTCCTCTACACTGGCATTCATCACCGTCTGCTTCTCATCGCTTTACAGCATTTCTCTCTATTTTCTGGAAGGGGTTGTGATATCGCCCACTCAGCCTGCGTCACAGCCTGAACAACTTCACCCATGGCTGAGCTCCTTCATCAGCAATGACCTGCGTGTCACATCCATGTAATGTGGCAGTGGGGTAGGGCAGGCTTCCTGGTTGGCTGCTCTGTAAAATGACAACATGAAGGCTGCATCGGAAATGTTCTTTTGTTCACTACATTTTTCTGTACATGTGAGTTACATCGTTTTTTTCTCCCACGTCGTGCACCATATAGTGAATGAGTGAACATTCTGTATTTGTCCAAAGTCTGAAAAAAAGTCATTTTCTCCCAAAAATTCTTTTCATTCATTGCAATCTTGCGCTTTACATTGAATGCCTCACATTCAACCATTCACTCACACACACAGGTTGCGAAGGCTGCAATGCAAGGCACCAATCAGCACGCCAGTAGCAGTATGGGGTTCAGTGTCTTGCTCAAGGACACTTCAACCCAGCCAGGAGAAGGTGGAATGGAACCAGTTGAGCTCGGTTGCTTGCCTTCGGTTGCTGGGCGACTCCTCTGCCTACTGAGCCACTGTCGCCCCAGTGTCGTGTGAAGAAGCAACCTGCCTGTGTGTGTGCTGTCCAAACGGGAGTACTGTCCCTCTGCTCGGGCTGTTTGCTCTCACCAGCTGCTCGTTATTGGCAGTGCGGTGCGGTCAGGTCAGCAGGCCTCCATCAGTGCACAGCAGGCAGCTGATGAAAGTTTTCAGGAGAGCCCACACCTGCTTCCTATATGAGCCATAGGTGTCTGATTGCCTGTGGCAGGTGATTGTGATTGCGGGCCGTTTGGCCCTGTGTGTTTGTTAATAAGCCGAGTGAGACGTTTCCTGTGGTGATCCGTGCTCCGTGTCATACGGTCAAAGATGGCAAAGAGGCCTTCATGATGAGCCACTTCCTGGAACCACCATTGCAAAAGGTGGGGCCACTGATCCCCGTATATGCAGTGCAGAGGCACGGTCTGCAACACTGAAGTCTTTGGCAGAACCCTAGAATTTCACAGAGTATTTAAAAGCCGGTAACACTTTCTATGAAGCTTGATACAAATACATTCATAAAGGCTATATGCATGAGTAAAGTATGTAAAGTATACATAACTATTTATACATACGCATGACTGCACTCCTAAGGCATTATAATTCCAATTCCAATTTCAAGTGACATAGTGCATTCTGGGCTATAAGACTTCCCCTACCTAGGAGTGTAGTCATGAGTATGCATAAATCGTTTCGCCCGTTATTAAGCTTTATAAAGGCATTATTACCCTTTATGAGTGTGGTTATAGAGTGTTATGAATACAACCTTCATAGAGAGCATTACCTAAAAGCCTTAATTTGGTGATTTGGGGGTTTGTGTCATACGGAGGGTGAATGCGATAAGAGGCAGTGGGCTTCCATTTCTCACCTCCCTCCCAAGTTGTCTCCCCGCTCCCACTCCCCCCAGCCCGCATCCCTCCAAATCAAACATTAATATTTCAGCAGAGCAGAGGCTGAGAGGTATGAGATGGTATTGCAGAGCTCTTTCAGCAAGTCATGTTTCTCACCCCTCAGTCAGAGATGAGCCACCACCTGCACTTCTGACACCCTGTCAAACAATCGTTTCCTCATGTTTAATTTTCTTTCATGAATCACACCCAGCACAGAGGACAGGCTGGGATGGAATATTTCCACTGATAAAGCACATGTGAACTCTATCTACACCTAGGAAGTGTTTTATCATGCCAGAAAACCTATTCCCGGCATCAAACAAATAAACCGAACATGACACGCAACACACTGATTATCCATTGTTAGAACACTAAAACGTTAAGAACAGTGATGATGCTATGTCGTATACAGCCACAGACCAGGAACATCAAATTAAAGCTCCGTCTCTATAAAACTATCTCAGATGATAACCCAAAAGACAAATTATACACTTCAGGGCTTGTTTGTCAGACCACTGCAATTAAACTGAAGGACACTGTAGCATTTTACCACAAACAGTTCACATAAAAATGAATAAAGGGATAAAGAATTTATGCTGTTGTAGTAAAGCATTTGTAATGACTTCCTCTCTCCCTCCCTCTCTATCGCCCTCTCTCTCTCTCTCTCTCTCGATCTCTCTCTTTCTATCTCTCTCACTCACTCTCTTGCTCTCTCTCCCTCGCTCTCTCTCCCTCGCTCTCTCTCTCTCTCTCTCTTTTGATCTCTCTCTTTCTATCTCTCTCACTCACTCTCTCGCTCTCGCTCTCTCTCTCTTTCTCTCTCTCTTTCTCTTCCTCCTAGCAGAAATAATTGTACAGTCGTTTATTTGAGTGCTGGATGTGAGTGCAGCTCTACTAGCCCTCCCTCAACAGGTTTGATGAAGTCTCTTATGGAGCCTAATTACACCTCCCCATGGTGTTAATTAACTGGACTTTATTACCAGCAAATATTCAAAGCTCACGCTAACAGTGCTGCCAAGCTGGTCAACCCAGTCCTTCTCCCTGCGTGCTTATGTTTTCCTGTGACAGAGGGACAAGGACAGGGCAGAGGGGAGAATGGCTCACTGCTCGAAGACACACACAGCACAACCACACATCATTTATGCTGTGTGTACATTGCAGATATTGTACGCATTTTTATGCATACTTATCCCAACCCTTATCCTAAGTTACAGTGTAAGTACATCATTTTAGATGTTACACATTTTGTTACACTGTACCTCATGATGTAGAATTGTACCTCAGGGTTAGGGTTAGTGTTAGGTATGTACAGTGTAAATATATAATATTATATGTTGTAAGCAACTGGACTTCTTCTTGGAGCTTGAAGACGTTTCACCTTTCATTTCAGCTCCTTGTTTCCCAACATCAGGCCAGAACTGAAGAAGCATTTTGGATGAAAGGTGAGACATCTTCAAGCTCCAAGAAGAAGTCCAGTTGCTTACAACTTAGCTCCTTCGACTGCAATGACCTGGATGAATGAGAATCTACACAGACATCAATATTACATGTTGTTACACTGTAACAACATGTAATATTATGTATTTACACTGTACATACCTTGAGTTAGATACACTAAAAAATGGAACCATAAAATAAAGTGTTACTAACAATTCCATCATTCCACTGTCCTCCTGTATGCATTAGCAGCATCATCATGAATGCTGTACTCATTAGAGGCAGCCTCATGGCGGCTGACACACACTCTCTGCATCTCTGTCTGATGTTGTTTGTGCCTGTTACTCACACAGAGCTCTGCTGCCTTTCTGGAGGACTTTGAAATCTCATTAGGGCCTAGCAGCGCTGTGGTGCTATTTGCACTCTAGGTGCAGTGCTTTCCAGCTGAAGGAGGAGATTTCCCATTGCGCATTCTGCAACGTTTTAGAGGTCGTAACAAATATTGGAATAGGGATTGTGTCCCGCAAGAAAGACGCTACACAAGTGCTGTATTTGGCACCCTCAGGTAAAACACACTATTTCACCGTATTGATTGTTATTTCGCCATAGGCCATACAGATACAAGACAACACAACATGTCTTTCTCATATCTGTGAGTAACAAGCTCAAAAGGCGAATTCTCCCTCTTTCTTGGATCCTGCTCCAAGTGTTGCCGCCTTTGGATTCCACTGACCTTGGCACACTGCTTCAGTAAATATTTACTCTGAAGTTACATGTGCCCATCTCCTTCCAACGCTGTTGACGCCACACAAACAACCACCACCACTGCAGTCCTGTTTCAGCGCTGAATATTTCATGGTCTTCCTCTGGCATAAACAATATGGAGCGCTGTCCCAGTTCTACAATCAACAAAAAGATCATAGCGATTATATAGCCGACTGACTGGGACACAAACGCGGCTTACACACCGCAATATGATTCATTATGTATCATTATAATTTCCCCTGTGCTGCCAGGAGAGCCATATGCCTCTAAACTCACACTTAACATGAAATATGTATGCTATATATATACATACATCACAATTATATGAAGGTTAGTCATATGCAGCAATATGCATACATTCTAGCTAGATTACATGCTAATCTCCCTGATGGGTTTTGAACACTGTGTACCAAATACTGAGATTGGTTTAAACTTGTGTTTACTTGCACTGATGTGGAATATCAATTTAGAGGCTTGTGATGCAGCTGAATTAAACTATATTGAAATAACCTTTATAAATGTGTTGTCTACAGTACATGTATGTAAACAGTATAATAATATATATGCTAATGTGTATGTATAAGGGGTATGCAGTGCAAATATGTACTGTATTTTGGAAGGGAATAGAAGTGGAACACAATGCTGCTAATCTTCAGCTAATCCAGTTAGCAGGTTGTGTTAGGCCTCGTTGGGCTGCCGTCACTGTCGGTAAATTCTCTGCAGCAGACTTTTTTCTTTTTTTTTTTCATTGGGCTGATGTGCCTGTGTGCCTCGGCCAATAAAACTCCACATTAATCAGGTGCGGGGCCACGCCATGACGCCATGAAATGTCTTCAGTAGTTTTACAAGGCACCTCTCAGCACAAACAGAGCACAGAAGCTTCACTTCACAAAAGTCTGAATTGGGTTCAGGAATGTCAACATGCCCAGCACTGTGTCGCCACTCACTCTTTGATTTCACCAGAGACTGGAGTGGAGAACACAATATAAAAGCCATTCTCTTTAACACCGCCACTCTTTAGGCATTCCTTCTGCTGCGATTAGGAGCTTTTCATCATGGTAATCAAGTTGTTTGTTTGTTTGTGTTTGTTTGTGCTTGTGTGTGTGTGTGTGTGTGTGTGCGCGTTCGTATTTGTGTGTGTGTATGTGTGTGTGTGTGTGTGTGTGTGTGTGTGCGGGTTCGTATTTGTGTGTGTTTATGTGTGTGCATGTGTGTGTGACTGCGAGCAAAATCTTGCAGGATTAATGGGTTTTTAATTAAAAAAGATATATTGTAATATATTGTAAAACAACATCAACTGACATAATGAAAATCAACGATTTTCTGAAGCTGTCAGAGCAAATAGTGGAATGAATGAAAGAGAGCAGCACACAGCACCAGACCACTCGAAAGAAATAAAACAGGTCAGAAAAGATGTGAGGAAGACAGACAGCTGGAACATTGCAGAACTTTCCAGAAGAGAAGAAGCAGAAATGGGCCTGGCCATGAGTGATGGGAGATTCAACAACATCAGCCAGAGCAGGCAGAACTATCACATAAAATAAGACTTAATCTGCCTTGTCATACATACTTTCACTCCATTCC
Organism: Coilia nasus; assembly: GCA_027475355.1. Classification (NCBI taxonomy): domain Eukaryota; kingdom Metazoa; phylum Chordata; class Actinopteri; order Clupeiformes; family Engraulidae; genus Coilia; species Coilia nasus. The sequence goes on from CM050215.1 coordinate 25,904,241, forward strand.
GTTTTCTCTTTTCTCTCTCCTTCCCATTGGCCCAAGCTTTTCATATAATTCACCAGGCAAGCATCTTCCACAGAAGGTACAGGTACTACTCGGAAAATTAGAATATCCTGAAAAAGTGCATGCATTTCTGTAACTCACCTTTAAAGGTGAAATGTTTAAAGGCTCAGGACCCTTTTGCAAGTGTTTGATTGTACCTAATTAGTGTATGACACTTTGAGCCTACAATACTGAAGTTTTTTACAGTATTGTAATTTTCTGGGTTTTTGGGTTTTACAATAAGCTGTAAATCATAATCAGCAAACTTACAACAAAAAAAGGCTTGAGATATCTCACTTTGTATGTACTGAATCTATAAAATGTATTGGTTTCACCTTTTATGTTGGATTGCCTGAATAAAACAACTTTTACACGATATTCTAATTTTCCGAGTAGTACTTGTATATGGTCATTGGGATGTCACAATAACATAGTCTGTTCACATACATCACTGGTTGGACTTACTTATCATTGTCCAGCTTTAATTTAATTCAATTTATTTGATCTCATTTCTTTTTATTTTATCATGTCATCCATGATTAGTGTCTGAGGAGCTTCTGCTGACTGTATTTACCTCAACCCGCCTTTTTCCCCTTTTCATGTTTGCCCTTGGGCCAAGGACACAAGAGACACATGTTGTAGCTCTGCACATGAACCAGTCCTGTGTTCTTTCAAAAGCGCTCTGCATATCTATTAGAATGGGGAGATCAGCTAATCCCCATTCGTTTAATACAACATCAGCAGGATTCAATGGTGGATGTTCACATTCTCCTCAGACCAATGTCAAATTCCACATGTGCTTTTTCCAGAAGGACGTATTCATGTGGGCAGCATAAGTGAACGCAACTCAAGTGGAATGACTTAATTATTGTGGCAGCCTACCAAGTCCCTTGAAAGTATCTGGATTGAATTGGTTAGAAATAAATAATTCAATCATCCTCCACATTCCACATCTCACAGCCATGTGTTATATGTATTTAACTTTTCCAGCAGTGAGTAAATATTTATTGAATTTTTTTTTTTTTTTTTTTTGGCTAACCACTGAAGTCATCAACAGCGATGTGGCTTCTTTTCTCTTTTATGGAGATTTCTCCTTCTGGTGTTTGGTTTCCACTGATGATCATGAAGCTAGAACTGCCAGAAAAAAACAGAAAAACACCAGAAGAAACAGACACAGAAACAGAACCAGAC
>CM050215.1:25910467-25930467 GCA_027475355.1 Coilia nasus
CATGCCTGATGAAAGCAGGTTGAGAGTTGAAGCCGGTGGTCCCAAAGCCAAAGCAGGCAGCGCTACTCTCCAGCGCATGTACAGTACCTCAATCAATAGCACTTTACAACTGAAAGCAAATCAATGAGGGATGGAGAGGTAATGCAATGCAGGCCTCAGGCTCCAGGAGGAGAGATGGGGGGATGGGGGGATGGAGCGGGGGGAGAGGTAGAGGAAGAGAGGGAAAGAGTGTGAGAGCAGCGGATGGAGGAAGAGAAGATGATTGGAAAGGGGATGGAAAGACGGAGGAGAAATGAAGGTGGAGGAAGCGAAGGAAGAGAGGAAGAGAGGCGGTCAGAGAGAGGGAGGAAGGCACACACACACACACACACACACACAAGCGAGGCGGTCAGAGAGAGACGGAGGAAGGCAGCAGGGGATGGCCAGAGCCAGGCCCACACACACACACATACACACACACACACACACACACACAAGCGAGGCGGTCAGAGAGACGGAGGAAGGCACCAGGGGATGGCCAGAGCCAGGCCCACACACACACACATACACACACACACATACACACACACACACACACACACACATACACACACACACACACACACACACACACACACACAAGCGAGGCGGTCAGAGAGACGGAGGAAGGCACCAGGGGATGGCCAGAGCTGAGCATGTTTCAACATGGCCTCGCCCCAGACACACACACACACGCACACACGCTCACGCACATGCACACACACACACACACACACACACTTCACGCGCACACACGCACACACACAAACTGACACACGCATACACGCACACACACAGACACATACACACTTCACGGACACACACACACTTCACGCACACACGCACACACACACACACACACAAACTGACACACGCACACACACACACACACACACACACACACACACACACACACACACACACACACTTCACGGACACACACACACTTCACGCACACACACACACACACACACATACACACACTTCACGCACACACACACTTCACGCACACACACACTTCACACACACACACACACACACGCACACACACACATTTCACGCACACACACACTTCACGCGCACACACACACACACACACTTGCCCTCGGTCCAAACGCCCGGTTACTAGAGTCAGACATGCTGCTGTGTCCATGTTAAATATTTATTGGAGTGGGCACTCATAATACAGGAGCTTTTATGTAGACAGCCCTGTAAAACCTGCATATTGGATCAATTCACTGCACATTTTCTGTAACAGCAGCATACCAACATCCAAAAACAGATTTACATTTTCACCTCACAGTCATTATAGTGTCCTGAAAGACCTTGTGTGTGTGTGTACTGTACTGTATTTGTCTTGTGTTAAGGTGTTACTTACCATATATTCCCTAAAAAATGTCCGTAAGGCACAGTTATTACAGTTTTTCTCAATTGTGTAAACACAATTCCTTGTACTTCAGACACAATGACCACAACATGTAACTCATGCACCAACCCCATGAACCAATTCTGCTAAACTATAAACACAATTCCTGCTTTACACTCAAATTGCAGTTCTAAAACACACTTTTTTCAAAACACTATAGACAATTCTCTGCGTTTGGAACAATTTTCATGACAGAAATCTCTTGTTTTCACAAGGAACACACAGTGATTCAAAATTCTAAAGTCAATTGCCCTATTATGTACACTGACTCATCACATCGGCAAACACCTGTCACACAGGTTTACAATTACCTATCAGAGCTTTGGAAGAGGCAGAGCCACAGCTAGAGGAGTGAGAGTAAGAGGAGGAGGACGGGGAGGACACCGACGAGGACGAAAAAGGACAAAGTCATTTTGGTTGACCATTTGGTCAACGAAATTATTTTACAGTAGTTGTTTAGTTGTTTACGTATCTCTCTCCATATTCTACAATCCTCAACACAATTGAGGATTTTTTTGACTGGAGATGAAAGTGTATGACCAAAATCCACAAATGCGTATACCCTTTCTCTAAGCTATGGAAGACGCATGTGGAAATATAGCAATTGATGCTTTTCATGGATGGATTCGCTGCTAGGCCAGGAAAAACATTGCATGTGATGTGGATGAGGTGATGTGGCCACACCAAAACAGAAGAAAGGATGCAGCGTAATTTTTTTTTTTTACTGTATTAGCTACAGTAAATTCTTCTGTTGTGTTGCATGTAGACCACTGTAGGTGCAGCTTTGTGTTGATTGGGATGCAAAGTGTGTACACTGTTTTTGTGGGAAAAATAAAATATATTTGTAACAATGTTTATGTGCGTTCTGAGTATAAAAACAATATTCTAAAATATAGCACACTTATGTATGTACTGTCTGTAGCAAGTGTAACACTGAACAAGAAAAGGCCTAAATCATTATCATGAATGGAGAAGAAGTGTTTTCCATTTATCATAGTGTTTTACATTTAGCACATCAGTGTTCAACTGGTTGTTATAAATGTCTATTCATATGATGGTTTGTGTTTGTCATTTGACAACAAAATAGCATTTTGAGAAGAAATAATGCTGTTTTGAATGCAAAGTTTCATTTTGCAAGAGATGTGAGGGGTTTTGGCCATTGTGTGTGTGTTTTTTTGACTTGTGTGTAGAGTTCTGAGAGTATGAGGCATGTTTTCAGAAAATGTGTTTAAGCAATTGAGAAAAACTGTAAAAATACCAGGTTAGTGATGTTCAAATTTGGGTGTAAATTAACAGAAGCATTTAACAGTGTAGCATTGGTGCTACTAGGCTGCTAGTTTGACTTCAGAATCTTGAGCCTATTCCATAAGAGTGCCGCAAAAATGACTGTTAGAGGCCAACTGCAGCTGGTCCAAAACCCAATGGCACAGAAAACCACAGCGCCATGCCAAAGATGATTTATTACAGTGAATCACACTGCAGCCCCTATCGCCATGCCAACACATTGGCTAAAGCTAGTTAAAACACTTAGCCGAAAGGAAAGAACGAAAGGATATAATGAGGCGGCATTCGTATTTTTCCTTTGAATAACATCATTAGGCTCCCGCGGTGGACCGAGGGTCATTTGCGGCTGAGAGCAGCACCTTGCGAGTGGCCTGTGTGAGTCAACAGGCTTTGGGCACCGACCCATCTGTCAGCCGCACCAATCAAACATGATTAATTAGCCGCACATATGAAAGGGTGCCAGGAGGACAGCGGCCATTTTGATTGCCAACAGCCATTTCAGGCACAGCAGAAAGGGGACAGCAGAGAAGCTTACCTATAAAAATAAAAGAAAAATGAAAAGAAGAAGCAGAATAAAAAAAAGAAAACATGTAGCTCATTTTAATATGCTACTGGTGAGTGGCTCTGGAAAGGAAATTAATTTAATCCCAGGGAAGAAGTAGGTTTCAGGAAGTGGAAAGAGGAAAATAGAAGGGTCCTTAAAGAGCCCTTCGTCTGAACAGCAATCTAGTGTTTGACAGTGGGAAGTGGCAGACCGCTTGTAGATTCAATTAACTGGGCTGAATTAAAGTTTGCCTTTTTGTCACTGCTGAACCTTTCCCTCATTGGCCCTGAAACCCCAGTAGGGTTTTTAATTAGATTCCCCGTCTCCCCCCAGGGGTTCTTACTGTGCACGGTGCTCTGATGGATTCTGGGGGAAAATGGCAACCAGGGAGAGGTGGGGGGTGTGGGGTGTCAGGGGCTGGAATCATGAAGCGCTTAGCCTTTGCTGAGGGAGACCACCTAGCCACAAACACACACAGCAGAACAACCCTGCATCTCTCTCCTGGCGGCATCCTGCCTCTCTCCTGGAGGCACCATGACTCTCTCCTGGAGGTACCCTGCCTCTCTCCTCTCTCCTGGAGGTACCATGACTCTCTCCTCTCTCCTGGAAGCACCATAACTCCCTCCTGGAGGTACCCTGCCTCTCTCCTCTCTCATGGAGGTACCATGACTCTCTCCTCTCTCCTGGAAGCACCATGACTCCCTCCTGGAGGTACCCTGCCTCTCTCCTCTCTCCTGGAGGTACCATGACTCTCTCCTCTCTCCTCTCTCCTCACTGACAGCTGAAAAATATTCATATTCATACAGTAATTCATGAATTAGTTAAGCCGCTGACTGAGTACATCAATTTACTTTTTAGTTAGAATTGTTTGCATCCCTGTAGAAAAACAGGGCTGGGTCGAAGTGGACCGAAGAGCCTGCCACTGCTGTGATGAGCTTCTCCGTTGCCATTTTTAATACAAAGTAGGAACTAGGTACTAAAGTTACACCGTTTGTTTCCTCGAACCCACCTGATTGTCGGACGTTGGTAAATCAATGTATTCCGATTGGTATTTGCGGTATTCGCCGAACCGCGTCATACTGTAGCTCATTACCATAAAGTTAACTGACTTTCGCTCTGGTCGCCCAGTTCGCTTCGCTGCCGGCGAATTCGCTTTGTTCGCCCAATTCGCCGACCCTCCATAGAGAAACAATGACTTCCGTTGCTCTTGTCGCTTTGGTCGCTTTTGGTGTGAACGTACAGTAAGTGTGTAGTTTTTATGCTTTAGCAGACACACACACAGACACACACACACGCACATGTACACACACACACACATGCATGCACACGTACACATGCACACGTACACAAGCACACGCGCACACACGCATACGCGCACACATAGACACACACACACACACACTTTAATGCTTATTCATCTCATGATTGTGGAGTGTGTAACACACTTTAATTACTTCTGTTCAAGTTCATTATTGCCTCACCAATATCCTCTCTTCTTGGCAATCTGAAGACATAGGAGATTTGCTCTTATTATCACAAAATGACAACAGCACATGCACAGATATATGGCCAGCTGCAAGAATATTGCTACCGTAAATGTCTGCATTAGCTTATCAAAGACAAACCAAATGCCATGCAGTATGACTGCCTTTACGCTCATTTGTAGCCTGCTTTCACTAGTTTATGAACCCCTAACTTGGTCCATGTAAGAGGTAACCATCTTTTCTCTTTCACTTTGCTCAGGACAGACAGGGCTAGTGAGAGTAACTCCTACCTAGATGTCATTGTGAATAAACAGCACATTAAGGCATACAGTATAGTGCACACAACAAAACTGATCTCTGCAGGTCCGCTTTTAGTAATTACAGTTTTTCTCTATCACTTTGGTACATTTTTCGAATCTTTCTTGCAATTTGCATAAGATCAAGTGCATTTCTCAAAACAGTTTGGACAAATAGCAAAACACTGTGGATCACCTGCAAAAGCCTGTCTCTTGTTCAAAATCCTTAGTTCATCCCTCAAAAGCAAGTTTTTGTGTCAATATATGTGTCAGTGCCATCAGAATGTTTAGTCATTGTGTCAGTGTGTACTGATAAGACAGTCAAATTCATTAGTCATGTTGGCAATTGAATAGTGCACTTCGAAGGGACATTTTCATGTAAAAATTTAGGTGTGATAACAAGTGTTATACATTTGACCTCATATGATGTATATGTATGAGATTGATTGCAAAAGACAAGATTCACATTTACAGAATGATGGCAGACATTGACATTGCAGTGCGTAAAGAAAAAAAAAGACAGCACTGCACAGAACAAAGGTAAAATACAGTAAGTAAACATAGGTCAAAAACATAAACAGAAGTCATACAGTAAGTAAACAAAAAATATGAACATCTCCCCAAATTCTAAATCCTAATCCTGATCTTCAGCTTCTTCACGTTCCTGTCTGTCAGGCCACAAATTTTCATCCACATCACACTGTTGTCCAATTTCTTGTCCTTCCATTGTCAGACATTGTAACTTTGTATTGTGCTCTGGTTATACAATTTCCAGTAGATTGTTCATGAGATGCTCCCTTGAGCTCATTCAGAAAACTGTTGATCATTGGTCGATCAACTCTCTTCATTACAGAAAGTCTAGATTCAAGCAATTTACCAATTTAGATCATATTTACAGCTGTCTTATGGAAATGTATAGAAATGTGCTTGACATGTTATGATAGCTTGGTAAATCATTTTGCATGTGAAGACTTATATGATGAACTATAGCCTAAATGTTTTGGGGAGTGAGACTATTTGATAGATTCCCATAACAAAGCATTTTGATTAGCATGACAAAAGCAATTGATAATGTACGAAAAAACTGAGAATTGTACACAATCATTTGCATGGATGGACAAAAGCATTTGCAATTTGTTTAATGCAATGAGAAACTGCCTTTTTCATCTGCACAAATGGCATGATGATGTGACAATTGAACAAGAACTTTTGAGAATTTCAATTCTGATGTGAGAAATGTACCAAACCAATTGAGAAAAACTGTAAAACTTTGCGTCATGTTTATGCACTAAGATTTGTTGCTAATAAAATTGAAAGGTGAAAGAATCTTATCTCGGCATAATTTTAGAATAATCTTTTCCTGAAATTGCAAGAATTATTATATTGTTAGATTAGATTATAGAGATTATACAAAATTATAGTTATAGTTACAGTTTTTCTCTATTGCTTTGGTACATTTTTCGAATCTTTCTTGCAATTTGCAGAAGATCGAGTGCATTTCTCAAAACAGTTTGGACAAATAGCAAAACACCGTGGATAACCTGCAAAATCCAGTCTCTTGCTCAAAATGCTTAGTTCATCCCTCAAAAGCAAGTTTTTGTGTCAATATACGTGTCAGTGCCATCAGAATGTTTAGTCATTGTGTCACTGTGTACGGATAAGACAGTCAAATTCATTAGTCATGTTGGCAATTGAATAGTGCACTTCGAAGGGACATTTTGATGTAAAATGTGGTTTAGGTGTGATGACAAGTGTTGTACATTTCACCTCATATAATGTATATGTGTGAGATTGATTGTAAAAGACAAGATTCACATTTACAGAATGACTTCTTTATTGGCAGACATTGACATTGCAGTGCGTAAAGAAAAAAAAGACAGTACTGGACAGAACAAAGGTAAAATACAGTAAGTAAACATAGGTCAAAAATATAAACATAGGTCATACAGTAAGTAAACAAAAACATCTCCCTAAATTCTAAATCCTTATCCTGATCTTCAGCTTCTTCACATTCTCGTCTGTCAGGCCACAAATTTTCACCCACGTGACACCGGCAGCGGGGATAGCATCTTCTGGAGTGCCTAATCTATCCTCTTCCAAATCCTCCACTATGCAGCCTCACCCCTCTTCCTCTCCTTCCCCCTGTTGTTGTCCATGTTCTTGTCCTTCGATTGTCAGACATTGTAACTTTGTATTGTGCTCTGGTTATATACTTTCCAGTAGATTGTTCATGAGATGCTCCCTTGAGCTCATTCAGAAAACTGTTGATCATTGGTTTCTCAACTCTTTTCATTAGAAAAAGTCTAGATTCAAGCAATTTACCAATTTAGATCACATTTACAAATGTCTTATGGAAATGTATAGAAATGTGCTTGACATGTTATGATAGCTTGGTAAATCATTTTGCATGTTAAGACTTATATGATGAACTATAGCCTAAATGTTTTGAGGAGTGAGACTACTTGATAGATTCCCATAACAAAGCATTTTGATTAGCATGACAAAAGCAATTGATAATGTACGAAAAAACTGAGAATTGTACACAATCATTTGCATGGATGGACAAAGGCATTTGCAATTTGTTCAATGCAATGAGAAATTGCCTTTTTCATCTGCACAAATGGCATGATGATGTGACAATTGAACAAGAACTTTTGAGAATTTCAATTCTGATGTGAGAAATGTACCAAACCAATTGAGAAAAACTGTAAGCTACATTTCTGATGATTTGTGTGGTCATTGGAATCTGCAATTTCAGAAAATGGTTGAATCAAATATGTGGCACAGTGTGAAACTGTGAACATTGCTTTATTGTATTGCATAATCACATTTGAATAAGCGGATCCATTTTTGTCTTTCATATCTGCAATAGAGCACATATTGCATTATGGGTAACTCAAACAAGAGCAAGGTGTGTACTGAGATAGACACAGACAGAAGCAGTTTGAATCAACTTATAACAAGGTAAGGACACCTTTTAAAGAAACCTCTGGGGGAATACTTTGTGGGACAAAATTTAAAGTTATTTTGAAATAGATAAACATTTTTTATGCTCTACTTTACTCCTCTTTTATGCTCCACTTTGCAATCAATTCAAAGTTGAGATATGGTCCTGCTAAAAATACCTACCTAAAGTAGTCAAACTACCACAGAGAGAGAAAGTTTTTTGGCACACTTTATGTCATTTAATGGGGCCCTCTTTCCACAGGGCAACACTAATCCATTAGGATCCTTTGTGGTGGGCGAATGACCCATATGAGCGGCCTGTGTAATGCAGGTTAGTCTCACTACCGTTCGCTCAAGACAAGCATGCGTCATTGCTGCCCTGTGGGTCAGGAAAATGAATCACAATCGTCAGCTACTGCAGACATGAAAACATTAATGGTGCATTACATTACAGTGAATATGTGATTGGTATTTGCTTTTAAAAATCTACATGTACTCAAAGGGGTCCATGTGGACACATAATGTGGTACTCCTTTCATCTCTGATGCAAAGCAGCTGTCTCAAAGGTATCACATTGTCTCACTATTTATAATTGTGCTTGATGTGTCAATCTCTTGAAGATTACTCATAGCTAAACCTAAACCAAAATAGGTAGGTAGGTAGACCGACAGACCGACAGACAGACAGACAGACAGACAGACAGACAGATAGATAGATAGATAGATAGATAGATAGATAGATAGATAGATAGATAGATAGATAGATAGATAGATAGATAGATAGATAGATAGATAGATAGATAGATAGATAGTCATGGTTGAACACATAGTTTGCATATACCTTTTACCTTACATTTTGCCATCTTTATGCTGTCATTCTTTGCTTCTTCCTTTTATCAGTTTTGCAATCTTTAAATCCTAACACTTTGCTTCCGGTATGCGATATAGCACAAATCTAATCTAAGTTTCTTTTATGATTGCAGGCAAGCGGTGTGCCACCTCCGGAACAATACAGACAATCATTGTCCCAATTCCCCAGAGCCATTATCCAACAGTGGAGGACATAAAGTTGCTATTGCCCCTAAATCTGAGCCACATATATTGCCGTTATCGCCCCCGTGTTCAAAGCAAAATAAAATGTCCCCTTTTTCCTTTGTGCATTAGTGAACGGCTTTTATGGAAGGCTTCTTGCTCAAAGCGCAAAGAATCCACAGAATGTGCGTTTATTGCACTACAGAATGGAGCCCCTTCAGTTCATAGCAGTAATAACCACTAAAGCTGATGGCTCTCTTGCTGTTATGTAAGACACAGAGAATGTTTTCAGGCCAGACGTGCCTGTTTATTGGTGGAAAAATCTGGGTTCCTAGCTCTCATTAATGTTGGAGAGAGAGAGGGAGAAGAGAGAAAGAGAGAGAGAGAGAGAGAGAGAGAGAGAGTGGGAGAGACAGAGAAAGAGGAAGAGAGAGAGGGGAGAGAGAGAGAGAGAGAGAGAGAGAGAGAGAGAGAGAGAGAGTGAGAGAAACATGCATGACGATCAAACATGTAGCACATGTATTGGGGAAGCCGTAGGTAGCTGTGGGGGGACATCAAAAGAGGAAGACAAATCCCAACACTGACGAATCAGAGATCAGAGATCCGGCCTCAATGGCTCTTTACTAATGCTGTCGGGTGACTATTGACTTGTGCTAGTTGGAAGCAGAAAAGCTGAAGTGGGCATAATAGCCTCATCTCATGGCCGACTACATTCATGGTGCTCTTTGAGCCTCAACCAAGGGTTTTTGTGATTGGTTAGGGGGAAACATCCTGAGAAAATTAGACTAACATTTCCCAGGGTTTCAAACTCTGTGTCTCCTCTGTGAGGTCAGTTTATTACATGAGAGCAATGTATTTCTCATGCACGGTCATTGTTTTCAAAACAATAAGAAACTTGTGAAACCATCTGGTGCAGCAGTTGGCCCACTACCCTGAACCACCACCACACACACACACACACACACACACACACAGGCACCCACACATATGCACACACACACACAGGCACCCACACATACGCACGCACACACACACACACACACACACACACACACATACACACACACACAAATACACACCACACACACACAGACACACACACACACACACACACAGAAACACACACACACACATTTCATTGCCTGAGCTGCAGTAAAGGGGAGTTTGTGAAAGCGTCTCTTCCTGCAGGGCAGATTGGCTTGCAGGCCCTGCCAGCAGCACTAGAGATGATTCACAGGCCATCACAAATAAAGTCCAGCTGAATTTAATTCGCGGCGCAGAATGCGAGAAAGCCTCTCTCTCCTGTCTTAGCCCATGAAAGTTTGGACGAAGAGAAAGAGGAAGAGGGGGCCAGCATGCCCACGTGTCCTCCTGAGCTGCAATCAGGGCATCGGCAGACGTGAGGAGCTTTTCCACTCCCGGGGTGCTGCAGACACTGTGTTCTTCTTCTCTCCTCTGTCACTTTCAGGGGTTGATCACAGTACAGGGTGTGGAAAAGGCCATATGTGTGTGTGTGTGTCTGTGTGTGTGGTGTGTGATTGGGTTAGTGGAGGGAGGAGTGTGTATGTGGGTGTGTGTGTTTGGGGGGGGGTTAGTGAAGGGAGGCGTGTGTGTGTGTGTGTGTGTTTGGGGGTGGTTAAGTGGAGGGAGGAAAGTGTATGTGTGTGGTTATGGGGGTTATAGTGGAGGGAGGAGTGTGTGTGTGTGTGGGTGGTGGGTGTTGGTAAGTGGAGGGAGGAGTGTGTGTGTGTGTGTGTGTGTGTCTGTGTGGGTGTTTGGGTTAGTGGAGGGAGGGGTGTGTGGGTGTGTGTTCTTGGGTGGGAGGTTAGTGGAGGGAGGCGTGTGTGTGTGGGTGTGTGTGTTTGGGTGGGGGGTTAGTGAAGGGAGGCGTGTGTGTGTGTGTGTGTGTTTGGGGGTGGTTAAGTGGAGGGAGGAATGTGTATGTGTGTGGTTATGGGGGTTATAGTGGAGGGAGGAGTGTGTGTGTGTGTGGGTGGTGGGTGTTGGTAAGTGGAGGGAGGAGTGTGTGTGTGTGTGTGTGTGTGTCTGTGTGTGTGTCTGTGTGGGTGTTTGGGTTAGTGGAGGGAGGAGTGTGTGTGTGTGGGTGGTGGGGGGGGGGTGGGTAAGTGGAGGGAGGAGTGTGTGTGTGTGTGTGTCTGTGTGGGTGTTTGGGTTAGTGGAGGGAGGAGTGTGTATGGGTGTGTGTGGGGGGGGGGTAGTGGAAGGAGGGGTGTATGTGTGAGGTTATGGGGGTGTTAGTGGAGGGAGGAGTGTGTGTGTGTGTGTGTGTGTGTGTGTGTCTGTGTGGGTGTTTGGGTTAGTGGAGGGAGGAGTGTGTATGTGTGTGTGTGGGGGACTGGCTGAGTTTCCCGGGGTGGAGTGATTTGGGGCTGGCTGAGGTGAGGCGATGGGGGAGGATTAGGAGGAAGGAAGAGAAAAGGAAGTCGATTTAAACAGAAAAAAAAGCTTTTTGGGTCCTTGCCACAACTAGAGCTGCAGGACCCTACAGCACAGCTCATTAACAAGCATTTTGTCTGGTTTGTATGCGTGAGAGAAAGAGAGAGAGACAGAGAGAGAGAGAAAGAGAGAGAGATAGAATGAGACAGGGAGAGAGATAGTGAGAGAGATAGAGAGTAGAGAAAGGGGGAGGCATGAGAGGAGACTGAAGGAGGAGAGGGAGAGAGATACGGAGAAAAGAGAGAGAGAGAGAGAGAGAGAGAGAGAGAGAGAGAGAATGAGACAGGAAGAGAGAGAGAGAGTGAGAGCGAGATAGAGAGAGATAGAGAGTAGAGAAAGGGGGTGGCATGAGAGGGGGAGAGGGAGAGAGATATGGAGAAAAGAAAGAGAGAGGGAGAGAAAAGAGAGAGGTAGAGAGAGAGAGAGAGAGAGAGAGAGAGAGAGAGACAGAGAGAGGGAGGCAAAGAGCAAAGATAGATGTTTAGATGCTGGGAGAAGGAAGCTGTGTGATACATGGGTTTTGTTTTTGAAGAAGACTGCCCTTGGAGACGTGGGAACTGGGACAACAGCGTTTCATGAGCCGCCCAGAGAATGATGTTATCCAGTACACACACTCTTTAAAGTCAGCTCAACTTAGTGCTGAAGGGAACAGCCATTCAGGATTGTGGCCCTGCGTGTGTGTGTGTGTGTGTGTGTGTGTGTGTGTGTCTACAGTATGTGAGTGCATTCAAAGCTAAGGTAAAGGTTTTTAACTTACAGCCTGTAGTCAAATGGTGGTGTTTTGTTGAAAAATGTTGGAGAAAGTTCACCGAAAGTTTAAACTATATTGCTTTCATCATCTGTTTTGATGAGGTTTGTGTTGAAAACCATGTGCAGACCAAGCCATCAGTGTATCCTTCACGGGCCATTTTTCTGTCTGATATTTCACTCCATCTGTGTGATTAGTGGTGAATAAGCTATTAGTGCTACAACACTATCACTATTAAATAGAACTTAAGGGAAGAATATGAATATGAATATGAATATGAAAGATGAATAGAGAAAGTGTGTGGATGTGAATGTGCGTTTTTGTGTGTGTATGTGTGTGTGCATGCATGTGTGTATATGAGTGTGTGTGCCTGCTTGCAGGCATACATGTGCAGGCATACGTGTGCAGGCGTGTGTGTGTGTGTGTATTTGTGTGTATGCGTGTGTGTGCTTGCAGGCATACATGTGCAGGCATACGTGTGCAGGCGTGTGTGTGTGTGTGTATTTGTGTGTATGCGTGTGTGTGCTTGCAGGCATACATGTGCAGGCATACGTGTGCAGGCGTGTGTGTGTGTGTGTATATTTGTGTGTATGCGTGTGTGTGCTTGCAGGCATACATGTGCAGGCATACGTGTGCAGGCGTGTGTGTGTGTGTGTGTATTTGTGTGTATGCGTGTGTGTGCTTGCAGGCGTTCATGTGCAGCCATGTGTGTGTGTGTGTGTGTGTGTGTGTGCATGGGTGTGTGTGCATGTGTGCTCAGAGATGTGATGTGATAGGACACTCTCTCGCTGCTCCAGAGGGCCAGATCAGATCTCCTGCCTGCCCGCCTGAAGGGACTCTAGCTGCTCCGGAATCTCTCTAATCTTTAGATCAGCCCAAGTGCTGCCAATCTCCACAACTCTAAATAATAGGCAGAGAGAATGTCAATGAGAGAGAGAAAGACAGAAAGAGAGGGAGGGACGGAAAGAGGGAGAGGGAGTGAGTGAGAGAGTGTGTGTGTGAGAGATAGAGAGGAGAGAAAAAGAGAAGGGGCAGAGGATAAAGTGAGAGAGAGAACGACTAGAGATAGAGAGAGAGAGAGAGAAAGAGAAAGAGAAGGAGAGAGAAAGAATGAGGAGAGAGAGAGAGAGAGAGAGAGAGAGAGAAAGAGAGATGGGAATGTGGGTGGGGAATGGGGAATGTGATGCAGAATCAAATGAATCAATATTGGGCTGTATTGCTCAGCGGGATATAATTAGATTTGGGTGTGTGCTGAAAGAAGGGGCTATTGAATTGCCTCCGACGGGGCAGGAGGGGAGGATTGGAAGGGCTTTGTCACGAACTTCGATCCGGCGCGGGATAAATCATTCATCTGTCTCTCCAATTACCCACCCTCATTCCCACCCCGAGTGCCCGAATGGCTCCCACGTCTACACCCCGCACACCTGACCAGCCTACAGGTGGACCTGTCTGCACCCGTCCGTCAACCGCAGAAGACACTCATCCACCGTAAAAAAAGAAAAAATCACTCCTTCTCATCAGAGTCGTCTAAAAGCGGGTTAATTACGCAAAAGTCAATGTTTGCGTTCTAAGGCCCCTAATGCATTTCCCTGGTCTGTGCCATGAGGATGGCGTGTGTAAGAGTTAAAAAGGGAAGTTAATTGGACAGCAGTGCGGTGAGTGGCAGGGGTGGGGTCGAGCCAAGACCAGAATAGCCTGGCCCCGTGCTGCCGTGGCCGATTGATACGCGACCATAGTGCAATAGCGAAGATAATGGACTGGTAAAACTCATTTCCTTTTCTTCCCGCCGAACGGCTGATGCATTTACCTCTCCCATTTTGTTATTTAACCCGACTGGTCCCGAGAGTCAAGTCATTAGAGTTTTACTGCAGTTTGACGAATAACATTAGTCCAACACTGACCATATTAGATAAGGGTAGATAATTAAACACCATAAGGTGGCCATAATTGAGTTGAACGGAATCATTTAGATCTTCAAAATGGGCATATGTCACTACTTTAATTTCCTGTAGATTAAATAATTTGGTAACAATTATATAATATATATCATATTATATATAATTATATAATAACGCTTTGCATGATGGGTGAGGGCTATACACACTCACGACAGCTGTCTTAACATATCCATGACTGTTTCATAAAACATGAGCCAATATTCATATCCAACCTTACATAAATATGGAATGCCCTTCCCCGCCCAAAAGAGGCAGTGCTTTGAGACCATGGTACTTTTATTTTAATACGTTTCTGTCATTTGGCCTCCTATATTCCTGTAAGCTTGAGTATAAATGTTGACTTATGTCTAATGAATGAAACGAAATGGAGTCATAAATGTGTTTTGAATGTTTTTTGAACATGTTATGCACTCACCCATACAGTATAGGGTTATCAATAATTTTACAACATTGCAACAATATGCAGTGGATGAGAATAGCTGTGCTGTTTATGCATACAGTATGTTAGTGGTTTTCAGCCTTTCTCTTGGATATTATTAAAACACATAATATGCATGCTAATTTGCCAGAAAATACTCATTAATACGCATGCTAATGTGTACTACTGTACACTCATTAATACGCATGCTAATGTGTGTTGTTAATCTGTTTTATCTTTGTTTGGTCTGTCAATATACATTATATAATGTGTGTGTGTGTGTGTGTGTGTGTGTCTGTGTGTGTGTCTGTGTGTGTGTGTTATTATCTTCCACAAGGAGGAGCATATAGAGATGCAACTATTTATGCAATGCCCTGCCTTGCCTTGCCTCAGTGCGATACGTCTGAGTCACAGCTTCATATATGGCATGCTTGTCTCCCTAAACAACTTTTCTTTCCAAACTGTAGAGCTGGCTGTCAGAGTTTTTGGAGGTAAAGCGGTCACAGTTCAGGCAGAGAAGTGAACTGCATCTCTATGGCAACCACATACTGGTCTACTCAAGTGAACTTCCTCTGTGTGGCAGGCAAACACCGCCACGCAACCTCTCTGACAGCACGGGCAACCACTATGTGGGAAAGTTTTAGACATCTGAACAGCTACTGCACTGCACGTGCATGGCTTTCTGACGGACATCCTTCCTGCACCACCCAGTTTTTAAAGATTCAATCACACTGCAGACATTTTCTTTTCATCGAGTATGATACATTTCAACATTCTGTTCCTTCACTCATCTCTTTCACATATTCTGAGGTTTTCTTTTTCTGCATCTTTGTATTTCTGTAAGTAGCCTATTCTCAGCGCAAGAAACACTCAACCAGATACACATAAGCTGATTAAAATACAATTTTCTATCAGCACATCAGCTACAAGAGAGAAAAAAACACACAATTTCCAGTTAATTACACGTTTGTCACATGAGATGAATTGTTTTGCTTTGCTAAATATGCAACATATTCTGTTTGCATAAAAATACCCAAACACAATTACTCATACATAACAGATTGAAGGCCCACATACCAGTAGAGTAGCCTGTCTTTTCCTATTTTAGTTTAATCCTAAAGCACGTGAGGTGTGTTTCATAATATAAAATATAAAATATACGCTAAAATATACACTGCTGCGCATCTTTGCAATGACCTGCACTTACGTACAGTGGCGCACTGTGCTTATCAGTATGAATTATGAAATTGTGTACACACACTATGGCAACAAACCTTAATGTAAAAAAATATTAAACTTAATAGAGTTTGTCTTTTAGGTAAACATAATATGCCCTGTATGCGGTCACTGTACACACAAGCTATGTGTGGGTTGATGTATTTTACATATCTATGCCAGTACATTGTTTCCACTACCTTATTTATTCACCCACTGGGAAACACTGATTAGCATTTTTCAATGACAACCACCGTATTCATTATTGGTGGAAATCACCTCTTTTAGCGGTAAAACAAGGTTTCTTATTTAGACGGCACATTCAAAAGTTACATTATTTTGTAAGTGTAGCAATTTAAAGTCAGGTAAACATGAAGTACTCAGAGCGGTGCTTTTCTCTGGCTGTGGCATATGCATACGTAAACAAATTTGTCGTACCCAATCCCACTCTGCACCAGTCGGTCCCGAACAAATTAGAAGGATTGATTTATCGAAGCCTGCTTCAATGAGCCCTGACAGCCAGAGAGAGTCTTCCCCTTCCCCTTACATCTTCCGGGTGCAGCAGTCTCAGAGACAGACCAGGAACACAGGAGGGAAATACCTTAGGATGTAGTTAGCATTACTTGTATGTTGGCCAGAGACAGCACGCCATTAGCGTGGCTGCATTAGCATGGCTGGGGATTTCCAAAATGGCGTACACATACCAGCAGCTCAGGGGCAAATCACATTTTCTTTCAACTTGTTTGCTACGAAGCAGCTTTCAGCTGCTATGCTGTTCAGCTTTGGAACCAGCTTCCAGAAGACATAAAAAAAATGCTCCTACTGTTGGCAGTTTTAAATCTAGACTTAAGACCAAACTGTTCTCAGAAGCTTTCTGTTAAGGATTTATACTGACTTTACTTTTATCCTTTTAAGCTTTTACATTTATTTTATATCTGCTAATGATTTACCTTTAATGACTTATTTATATTTATTTTATCTTTTCTTGTGCTTTTGTGTCTTTTATTTACCTTATACTCGTTTTACTTTTATCCTTTTACACTTGTTTTATTTTTTGTGCTTTTACATATTGTTCTTTTCTTTTATTTTTGTTAATCTCTCTTGCCTGCTGTGGTGTCAGAGTAGCTAAATCAGCAGACCTTTTGTATAGAGGTAATTGTCCCCCATGGGGTAGTATGATGACACACCTTGGCTTTCTCCCCCCTTTTCTGCCCAACAGGGGGAGATGCCCCTTGTTCCTGTTCCGCACAGCAGGTGTCTCCTCTCTTTGATGGTAAAATAGAAGCAGGGGAGCCAAGGTCATGTTTAAGTGTACATTTATGCTATTTAAAGCTAGTGTGAACATTAGCCAATAGCATCTAACATTAGTGCAGTGCATCCATGTGGACAGAATGCTCATTAGCACAAATGAGTGGGCCACTGCTATTATGAGTTTTTTTGTTTTTGTTTTTTTTGTTACCTGGATCCCTGGAGGGCATTGACCAGGTGTTGCAATGACCGTGTCCATGTGTGTGTGTGTGTGTGTGTGTGTGTGTGTGTCTGTCCATCTGTGTCTGTCCGCCCGTGTTACTGTAAAATGACCCTGTCTGTCCACATGGGGGGCCAGGCTGCCATCTCTGATTGCACTTGTTTTGGTAGGATTGAATGTTAACAGAAACTACTGAGGTACATAAAAGATTACACTTCTCCAAAAAACATAAAACACCAACTACTAAGAAAACAGAGAAAGATATAACACCCCCACATGCTATTCTTCCTGAAAGCATGAGAGAAACCCTTGTGCATCTTTCCGGTCAAACATTTTACCAACATTCACTAACAAGGTAAGACAGAATGGGAGTAAAAAGAAAGATATTACTGTGATTTAAGGGCCAGAACTGCTGCCATAACTACTATATGTTGTGCATTTTTTATTTCCCTCCACTTCTGTGTGTGTGTGTCTGTGTGTGAATGTGAGTGTGTGTGTGTGCGTGCATGTGTGTGTCTGCATACGTGCATGTGTGTGTCTGTGTGTGTATGTGTGTGTGTGTGTATGTGTGTGTTTACCACCTGGTGTTGATTTGATGATGTATTCATTTGGTGCAGGGAGGAGGGGCAGGGGGCTGGCAGGTGTGAATAAATTGCGCTGGTGGCTGAGCGTAATAGGCGAGCAGACGAGAGCGGGAGCGAGAGGGCTCTAATGAAAAAGCATGGGAATTCCTCCCTCCCTTTTCCGCTCGTATTTCTGCCCCCTCCATTCTTCTCTTGCGACCGTAATGAGAAGCACCTATTAGCCGTCCTCATTAAGAGTTTTTCTCCTCAGACCTTTTCAGGCTCGCTCCTCTGTTCGTTCTCTCTCTCTCTCTCTCTCTCTCTCTCTCTCTCACACACACGTTGTCGGTCTCACAGTCTGACACACACGCACACACATACACAGGCAGACCCCACACCCTAGTACACAAGTTCTCTAACACACACCCACAGGTTCTCAGTCTTAAAGGCTAACACATACATTACATTACGCTTAGCTGACGCTCTTATCCAGAGCGACTTACAGATATTTGCAGGTTTTCAGTTACAGTCCCTGGAGCAGTGTGGGGTTAGATGCCTTGCTCAAAGGCATCTCAACCATGGTTAGGTCAGGATTTGAACCAGCAACCTTTCAATTGCAGGACCAACTCCCTAACCACTAGGCCACAGTTGACACACACACACACACACACACACACACACACACACACACACACACACACACACACACACACACACACACACACACACACACACACACACACACACACACACACACACACACACACACACACACACACACACAATGGCTAAACAGGACTGCAGGACACAAACACACACACACACACACACACAATGGCTAAACAGGACTGCAGGACACACACACACACACACACACATGCACACACACACACAATGGCTAAACATGACTACAGGACTGCAGGACACACACACACACGCACACAATGGCTAAACAGGACTGCAGGACACAAACACACACACACACACACATGCACACACACACACACAATGGCTAAACAGGACTACAGGACTGCAGGACACACACACACACGCACACAATGGCTAAACAGGACTGCAGGACACAAACACACACACACACACACATGCACACACACACACACAATGGCTAAACAGGACTACAGGACTGCAGGACACACACACACACGCACACAATGGCTAAACAGGACTGCAGGACACACACACACACACGCACACACAATGGCTAAGCAGGACTGCAGGACACACACACACACACACACACGCACACACACACACAATGGCTAAGCAGGACTGCAGGACACACACACACGCACACAATGGCTAAACAGGACTGCAGGACACACACACGCGCACACACACACAATGGCTAAACAGGACTGCAGGATGCCCTGTGCTCTTCCTAAAGTAGCCATGCTTGGTACTGCGCTAGACCATAAGTGCACTGCATAGGGGAGCAGCCAGACACACACACACAGTCACACACACACACACTCGCACACCGACACGGACACACACACACACACACACACACACAAAGGCTAACACAGACTGCAGGACGCCCTGTGCTCTTCCTAAAGTAGCCATGGCTTGGTACTGCGCTAGACCATAAGTGCAGTACATAGGGGTGCTGCCAAACATTGTGGGCCCCCTGGAGGAAAATGATTTTGGGCCCCAACCCCAACCATATCATATGGGCCCCTGTGAAGCTCTGGATCCCCTGAATCGACCACCCCAATACTCATACTCACACATACTCATGACTGTACTCCTGAGGCATTATAATGCTATGTCACATTGCATTCTTTGTTATAAAGCTTTACCTGTCTGACGAGTGCAGTCATGAGTATATGTATTACTAGCTATGAATACTAATTTCAACCATTATTAGGTTTTATGAAGGCCTTATAACTCTTTATGAATGTGTGTATTATTTAAAGCTTCATAACAGGTGTTACCAAAATTTCTATCCTGTGGACAATCTAGCCATAACCGACTGAAGCAGTAGCTTTTCTCCCAAATCTGGACGGACCAATCACATCAGTCTATCCTTGTACAGAGTCACTGGGCGGGCTTAACACAATGGCGGTAGGGCTGTGATGGTGCACTTGTGTAGTGCTATGGTAAAAAAGTGTGTTGCCTTGATT
>CM050215.1:25935467-25965467 GCA_027475355.1 Coilia nasus
TTTTTCACTTTCATACTTCCATAAGCTAACCTTCACAAATAATACATTTTTTCCATAAGCAAAGCACTCTCTTTTTCTCCCCCCCCCCCTCTCTCGCTCTCTCTCTCTATAATGTATTTTATACCATAGCAGATAAGTGGTGTCTACAAAAGTTCAAGCGCCGTTTTCTTTTGTACATATTCACTAGCTACACATATACAAGGTATCACCTTTGATCTTGGAGACCTTCTAGTCAACTATGGAGAGTAGCATCACCAGGTAGCATCATCACCTTGCATACGAGCTGCACAGTGACCTGCTGTGGCGGAAAAACTGCCTTGACAAAGGAAAACCCGTGCCATGTATTTCTCATGCCTGTTTCTTGTATTGCTCTTGACACGGATTAGCTCATCTACCTGGATATAAAAAACATGTGGCAAGATTTTACTTCCCGAACCCGGAACGTCCGCCTCTGGTGACCTCCCCCAGAGACTGTACGACTGTTCAGCTGAATGAACGAACGGACATCAGAGTACCACTTCCTGCCCTGCAGGGTATCTCTGCCAGAAGGTCAGAGGTCAACAAATGCATTTCACAACCAGGAAAAGGACTGCTGAGACCAGTGAGGTCAGACCTCTGCAGTCATAAGGCAAAAGCAGAAACACTCTATGCTCAGAAACACTCTATGCTCAGAAACACTGTATCCTCAGAAACACTCTATGCTCAGAAACACTTTATGCTCAGAAACACTGTATCCTCAGAAACACTCTATGCTCAGAAACACTCTATGCTCAGAAACACTTTATGCTCAGAAACACTGTATCCTCAGAAACACTCTATGTTCAGAAACACTTTATGCTCAGAAACACTGTATCCTCAGAAACACTCTATGCTCAGAAACACTCTATCCTCAGAAACACTCTATCCTCAGAAACACTTTATGCTCAGAAACACTGTATCCTCAGAAACACTCTATCCTCAGAAACACTCTATCACTCAGGCCATCTGGACTCTGAAGAATTCAACTAGAGAACAAGGTCACCATGTGTGTGAATGAGAGAGAGAAAGAGAGTGAGAGATAGAGAGAGACAGAGAGATAGAAAGAGAGAGAGAGAGAGAGAGAGAGAGTGTGTGTGTGTGTGTGTGTGTGTGTGTGTGTGTGTGTGTGTGTGTGTGTGTGAACAAGTGTCACATCCTACCTCAGGAATCTATTTCATGGCCATGGTCTTACCACTTTGCATGTTTGTCTATGAAAAGTCCAATCCATTATGTGTCACTTATACATATAGTATCTTGTAGGTACCATGTATTCTTGTATGCCGCATGGGCAGCGACACGTCATTCTGATGCGCACACACATTTATCTGCCTGGTTGTAAGTGTAAGTTAAAGAGAAAGTGTTCATTTGGCCACCGCTGTGTTAGCACTTACTCAGGACGAAGACTCTTGGCTGTGGCAGAAGCCTTGGGAGACCATTTCAATGTCTTTTGGGGGTTATTCAAATAAAACTGAACAGAAAATCCACTCTACCTTTCATCCCACAAAATGAAAAGTACAGACAGTCAATTTGGCGCACACTGTGAGTTTGTCTTGTTGTAGTCTGTGTACGAAAGAGCGTGTTCACCTCAGTGTTTTAGGCGCACATTATAAACATGTTTGTGTCTCTCGTGGACAGCAGGCATTATGTTGGTACACGGTTTCAAGATAAATGAATGTATGTTGCAATACACAACATATGCAGTCTATGAAATAAGGTCTGCTGCACTTGATGCCTCAGAAGGAGAAAGAGAGGGAGAGAGAGAGAGAGAGAAACATGCACATACACACACATACACACACAGCGCCAGGGATATGCATAAACAAAGAGAGAGAGAGCAAGACAGAAACATGGAGAGAGAAAGAGAGAGAGAGAGAGAGAGAGAGAGAGAGACAAAGACAAAGACAGAAAGAGAAAGAAAGAGGGCGAGAGAGTGAGAGTGAGAGAGAGTGATGGGAGAGAGTGAGAGAGAGAGAGTGAGAGAGAGAGAGAAAGAGAAAGAGTGCGAGAGAGAGTGTGTGAGAGAGATAGAGAGTGTGAGAGAGAGAAGTGGAGGACCATGTTAAAGGGAAGTGGTCGTGGAGGAGAGGGGAGCGTGGGGCTGGCTGGGCTGGTGGAGGAGTGTGTGTGGTCGTGGAGGAGAGGGGAGCGTGGGGCTGGCGGGGCTGGTGGAGGAGTGTGTGTGGTCGTGGAGGAGAGGGGAGCGTGGGGCTGGCTGGGCTGGTGGAGGAGTGTGTGTGGTCGTGGAGGAGAGGGGAGCGTGGGGCTGGCGGGGCTGGTGGAGGAGTG
Organism: Coilia nasus; assembly: GCA_027475355.1. Classification (NCBI taxonomy): domain Eukaryota; kingdom Metazoa; phylum Chordata; class Actinopteri; order Clupeiformes; family Engraulidae; genus Coilia; species Coilia nasus. Next base: position 25,937,772 of record CM050215.1, read on the forward strand.
TGTGTGGTCGTGGAGGAGAGGGGAGCGTGGGGCTGGCGGGGCTGGTGGAGGAGTGTGTGTGAGTGGGGAGGAGCTGAGCTGATGGGGGGAGATAGCGCTGGGGATAGTGCGGCGTGTAGGAGCCTCCTAATCCTGTTATTATACATCCGTCAGTATACTGCTCAGCCACCATTACACATCAGTCAGGTGGCCTCAAGCACAGATTTGCTCTTCTCTCTCTCTCTCTCTCTCACACTTACACACACACTTACACACACACTTACACATACACGGATACATACATGTACAAAACACAAACACACATACCCACACATGCACGCACACACACACACACACACACACACACACACACACACACACACGTGCATTCATACATACACACATGCACATGCACACACACATACCACACATGCACACAGACACATACACCCACACACACACACACACATACACACATGCACACTTCACACACACGTTTCAGGTGCGTGCACCGACATCATCATGCAGACAATTTTAATGCTCAAATCAAAGGCACAGGGGAGAAGAAAAAGGGTGAAATTGCAGAAAAAGCCAAAGCATTTATGCACGCTGTCAGAACATCACACGGCGAGTATGCTGCAAATCAACCCACAAAGAAGAGAGGCAACACGAACCACACACACACACACACACACACACACACACACACACACACACACACACACACACACACACTTACACATACAGACACACACACACACTTACACATACAGACACACACACACATCTCCACACGCCAGCCAAACAAGACTTCCTTCTCATCCATACTTAAACACATACACAATCTTCCAAACACACACACACACACAAGCACACTGTCACACATACACATACAAATGCACCCACACAGCGCAATTTAAAGTGTCATGGTAAAGGGCTTTAAGAGGTAGTTGACAAGAAACCCCGAGGTGCTTTTATGTCCTCCATGTTGAGGAGGGTGGTAAGGAACATACTGGCGCAAAGACATAGGGAAAGAGGTGAACATGTGTCTTGCTTGAGGATAATATCCGAGAGAGAAAGAGAGACAGAGACAGTGTGAGGGGGAGGAGGTGAAGAATAAAGAGAAGTCATAAATATGGTTGCTCTACAGAAGGAACAAGACAACCTGTAGCTGGCGTAGCGCCTGCTGCTGCTTTTTCCCGCTCACGTACTTCCTGCATCACAGAGTCTATTTGAAAGGCTGACAGACAGACTGCACACAAATCAGCATCTCACTGAGAGAGAGCTTGCAGTGTTTTTGCCAGGTCTGCCAGAGCAAAACAAAAAGATAAAAGAAAAAAAAAGTATTCCCCTGCCTGGCATATATCTTTTTACCCCCTCTCTCCATTAAAATGAGAAATATGTACGGCAAAATTATTCAGAGGCGGGCACTTAGTGAACATTTTTTCCTCCTTCTTTTTCTTTAAAATGTAAAAAAATGAGAATGCGAGCAGAGCTCTAATGAGGTGCCGCTAACGAGGTGCTCCTAACGAGTGCGGGCTCTTCTTATCTCCGTGGGCACGGCGGGCGGTTAAGCGGGTACCCACCTTGCCATGCTGCTGCCACTCCTGCTCCTCCCGGCTGAATGGTGGTGGCCCTCCGCTCTGCCCGCTGTGCCGTGCCCCACCAGCGGGGGCGCCCCAGAGCCCCCGACACCAGGGTCACGGCTCACACCTGTGGGAGAGAGAGAAGAAGACGCCCAGGCGTGTCACCCAGCTGTTCCAACAACATAAGCGCAGTCGCTAATGTTAAGGCATTAATATTGCATCAGCCGACACGGGGGCTGGGGCTTCTGCTGTGAAGGAGTGTTTAGCGTGTTAGCCCAGCGTGAGGTTGTTGACATACACAGCACAAGAAATGTCAGGGCACAGGAGGGGGTATATTACAGTCACACCTGCTATTAGTACACGCATTTAACAAGAAGTCACAATGCCTCTGAGAACTTGTGACCTTAATAAACATATATACAGACATGTACACTGCATGCATATACATTTACTATTTTATACAGGCATTCAAGGACTTGAGGCAGTTTGAGAGCATCTTGAGTAAAACCTGAAGACAGACTACCAACATATCCCTCATACCGGCTTTATTCGCTCCATGTCCATTTGGACATGACCAAACCATCGCTACACCACTGACATTGTATAACCTTCTTTTGACAACAATGACATCCGCTTTGGGGGATCACTTTAAGGCATGTCTGATCAAATATAGCCAAGGCTAATCATCGTGATTGATCTTCATTTTATTATTATCACCGATCACTAATGGCAATCAATTAATCGCCCACCCCACGCTCCAGTGTACTGCCCTACAAAGTTAAAAGGCAGTAACTACATATTTTGGCAAATTGAGTTTAGATTGGAAATTGACTTTATAAGATCTTCTCTGTCTTGTGACTGAATGTTTTAGTTGTTGCTATTAAGAAAGCAGATAAAAGCATCACCACTATTATACAGTACCTACAACATGTTTGAACGGGCGGTATGACAATGTTTAAGGCCTTTTTTCAGTTGTATGTAGTTACTGCACTTTGCCTTTGTAGGGCAGTACTGTCAGTACATACTGTTTACTGTCTGCATGAAGTCTACACTTTATAAAGAACAACAACATAGAGAAGAATTTCTACACCTTCACGTTAAGGCTGCTCGATTATGGAAAAAATCTGAATCACGATTATTTGGGCCAAAACTGAAATCACAATTATTCAAACGATTATTTTGTTTTCCTCAGTAACATGCTTCATTTATTGAAAATGTATTCAAAAACATTTCGAAAAAACATTCTTGTACCTTCGGATTTTCCCTAATACCTTTCTTCGTAAACATTAGTAAGTCTCCTTTGATGTCTAATGTACAAACAGTAGAAATGTCTAATGTATACATCTAATGTACAGTACAAACAGTAGAAAATAATTAGGAAAAAAACATTGTTGCCCTCGATTTTATTTGTTTTGAGATCATTTGGCCCTGAAATCGCTATCACGATTAGAATTCGATTAATTGAGCAGCCCTACCTCACTTGAACATAATAATGCAACCTAGTAATATATTTGTACCAGGCTGTGCGCTCATACGTCTGAACTCTTCCTCCAGGCTGGCCAGAGCCTGTCTGTCCTCCTCCTCCTCCTCTTCCTCCTCCTCGGGCTCCCCCATCTGCACCTCCTGCTCCACGCTCTGCACCTCCAGGATCTCCTGAGCTGCGCGGGACAGCGGGCGCGACACGGGACGCGACAGGGGACGCCCCGATGCACTCGTGGGACGAGGGGAACAAGGAGTCCTCCTGCCTGTAGGGTGGAGAGAGAGAGAGAGAGAGAGAGTGAGGCAGAGGGAGAGGGAGAGGGGGAGAGACAGGGCAAGAGAGGGACAGAGAGATAGAGGAAGAGTGAGAGAGAGAGGGAGAGAGGGAGGGAGAGACAGAGAGGGAGAGAGTGAAAGAAAGAAAGGGAGAAAGGGAGAGAGAGAGAAAGAGAGAAAGAAAGAGAAAAAGATAGATAGATAGATAGATAGATAGATAGATAGATAGATAGATAGATAGATAGATAGATAGATAGATAGATAGATAGATAGATAGATAGATAGATAGATAGATAGATAGATAGATAGATAGATAGATAGATAGATAGATAGATGGAGAGAGGGAGAGAGGGAGAGAGGGAGAGAGAAAAAAACAGACAATGTCAGAGAGGCTTGGAGAGACACAGACGGATGAGAGTGTCAGTGGGAGAGGCACTCAGGCTAAGAGCAAACTGTCTGCAGTGGACAGTGCTGAGAGGATGGATGGATGGATGGATGGATGGAGGTGGCAGAGAGCAGAGAGATGCTGTCATCCATCAGCAGAGTGAGAAGCAGGTGATGGAGACACGGGCGAGATGAGGGTCCGGTGAAGAGGAGAGGAGGGGAGAAGAAGAGAGGAAGAGACACATCAGCCCGAATGAGGTAGAGTCACACACTTCTGATCAGCTCTGCACTTGCAAATCACTTCCAGACAGGGGCACAGAAAAATGTATTGGTGCACCATATATCATACACAGCGGCAACATGTTTCATATGAGACATGAAGCTCTTACGTCTGAATACAAGGAAGGTAGAGAATCGCCCGGAGAAACTAAATAGTTTCAGAAATTTGTATTCGACTCAGATGCCGAACAATACAGGCCATACAAAAAATCAGGAAACAAACGTTTCGAGTCTAGCCCATCATCAGCGTTTCAAATAAAAAAAACGTCACCTGGCACAAGGGCCAATTACCCAATTACCCAGAATCCCAAAGATCTAACACATCCCCAACAATAATCACGAAAAGGTGCAAATTAACGTGTCACTAAGGTTTTAATACAGCCATCTGCGCTGTGAAAAGTGAAGCATACAACCAACTTATATTTGTTGAGAAAAACTTTAAATAAAAAAATAATTAATGAACGTCAGGAATGTACACAGCCTTGTGTTAAACCAATGTAAAACAGCTCCATGTGAGCTCCGCACACTGGCTTCCTTGTTTTTAAAGTCGATTCTAAGAAGCACTTTTTCTTACAGTGCATCTCCAGGAGATATTAATAGGTAGTTTCTCAGAGAAAGAAAGTTAAGTTCATCAAATAAACCTAGAAGCGTAAAGGAGAAAAAGAACGAACGTGACGCCCAAAAAAAGCCCTCTTCTCTTCACTTCTATCATCACAGACTTCTTCTCTTCCCTGCCTACTTCCTACACCACCTGCAGGAGCATCTCTAGTTCCAAGTCCCAAATCACCACCTGTCTGCCTGGCAGCGCTCTCTCCTCTCCCCTCTGTTCTCCACGCACACTTTGACATATTATTATCTCTCCCCCCCATTTTGCCGTGAGCAACTGCTGCAGGCTTTCAGAAGTTTCCGTCTTCCGCCCTCAGAATCCGCACCATCTACTCTTCTCAAACAACCCCACCTCATCTTCACTCCAATTCACCCATCTGCTATCTGAAACAGCCACACACACACACACACGCAGACACAACCACACATACTCACACACTGACACAACCACACATGTGCACACACATACACACACACGTACACACTTAATTTCTCTCTCTCTATCTCTCCCCCTCTCTTTTACACACAGCATTCACACACAACCACACATGCACACACACACGTGAAACACAACCACACACACACGCATACACACATGTACACACTTACTTTCTCTCTCTATCTTTCCCTGTCTGTCTCTCTCTCTCTCACACATATAGCACTCTCACTCACACAGCACTGTCACCCACACACACCCACACACCACACACACACACACACACACACACACACACACACACACACACACACACACACACCACTGTGCCCTCATAACACGAGCATATGTCAGTTCTAGTTTTTCGCGAGCTCCCCTTTCAGCAGAGGCAAGTGTAAAAAAGCAGGGAGGAGGGGAAGGAGACGCGAGGAGGCTGGCCCCTCCATCCATCCATCCCACCTGCACTTAAACAGCCGGGAGAGCGCAGGCTTTGACACAGCCTGCCTGAGACGGCAGAAAGATTGAGGGGTACGCTCTGGCACTGCCTGCACCCCACTTCAACCGCCCCACCACCCTGCGCTCACCGCTCGCATTTTTCTAACATAAATCGCTCTTCTCTTTTCTCACTTCTTTCTCCCTTTCCTGTCCTTTTTTGTTGTTTTTCTTCTTTCTTTCTTTCTTTCTTTGGCGGCCCCAGTGAGGGGGTTAACGGGACAGAGAGGGATGGAGCAGGCGCTCGCAGAGAGGAGACAGAGTAGAGAGACGCGACTCAGGGGCTCTTATCTGGGGACTTCATCTGCTCCAAACTGCCCCATGCGTGCGCGCGCACACACACACACACACACACACACACACACACACACAAACACACACAGACACACACACACACACACACACACACACACACACACACACACACACACACACACAGTCCATCAGTGAGGCTCTGGCCTTGGGCTCAGGTCCACGCTCGCTTGAGTGTGTGTGTATATGTGTTTTTGGCCAGAGAAAGTGTGTGTGTGTGCGTGTGTGTGTGTGTGCATGCGCATGTGTGTGTGTGTGTGTGTGCGTGTGTGTGTGTGATGTGTGTGTGTGTGTGTGTGTGTGTGTGTGTGTGTGTGTGCGTGTGTGTGTGTGATGCGTGTGTGTGTAGGTGTGTTTGTATAGATGCTTGTGATGAAGATAAGTTGCTGGGGTGTTGCTGCAGGCAGTGGCACTGATTAAGGAGGGGACGCAGAGGAGCCTGACTCATCCTCCTCCTCCTCTTCCCTTCTTCTCTCTCTCTTTCCCCCCTTTCTCCTTCTCTCTCACTCTCTCTTCCACCTCTCTCTCTTTCATACTGCCTCTCTTCTCCCCCTCTCTTTTTCTCTTATGCTCTCTCACTTTCCATCCCCCTCTTCTCTCTCTCTCTTTCCCTCCCCTCTCTCTCTTTTTCACTCTCTCTTTCTCTCCACCCTCTCTCTTACTCACCCTTTCCCTTCTCTACCCCCCTCTCTCTCGCTCTCTCTTCCCCCACCACCAAAACCCCTGTCCCACGCTCAGGGCGAGAGGGTGGACAGGTCTCCTAATTAATATGATCCAATTAGCCAATTAGAGGCTGCACTGCATGCACCCCGCATCAGCACGAGAGAGAGAGAGAGAGAGAGAGAGAGAGAGAGAGAGAGAGAGAGAGAGAGAGAGAGAGAGAGAGAGAGAGAGAGAGAGAGAGAGAGACAGAAATACTGAAAGAGTGAAATAGGGGTGGACAAGGAGAGAGAGAAGCAGGGGGAGGAGAGAGAGAAAGGGAGTAATAAAGAGGAATTAAGAGAGATAGGGGTGCAGAACTGGAGACAGAGAGAGCAAGACTGAAAGAGTAAAATGGGGGTGAAAATAAGAGAGAAGGGGGGATGGAGAGAAGGGCAGTGAGAAAGAAGAATTGAGAAAGCTAGGGCGCAAAAAGAGAGAGAAAGAGTCGAGGGGGGGGGGTGGAGAGAGAGTGAGAGATGGAAAAGAGAGGAAAGAGAAAAAAGGGAGAAAGAATTGAAAGAGAGTGAGAAAGAAGAGGCGCAAGAAAGAGAGAGAGAGAGACAGAGCATGACTGAAAGAGTCGAGTGGAGGGGTGGAGAGAGGGTGAGAGATGGAAAGAGAGAGAGAAAAGACAAAGGGAGCAAGACAAAGGAACTGAAAGAGAGGTAAAGTGAGATCTCAGTGGCGAGGTGGGTGACTGTTTGAGTCCTCCCCCCTATGTGTGCCCCCCCCCCACCCCCACCCCCATGTGTGTGTGTTGTATGTATGAGACAGAGACAACTGTCTTTGTGTGTGTGTGTGACACAGAGAGATAAAGTGAGATCTCTGTGGCGATATGGGTGACTGTGTGACCACGTGTGTCCACCTATGTGTGCCCCCCCCCCCACATGTGTGTGTCTCCCCTGCACCTCTTCAGACTGCCAGGAGCTCCAGCTCAATCAGAGCGCCGCCACCCCACAAGGCCACCAGGAGCCACCTGGAGCTGGGACCCCAATCCGTCTCCCTGCCCCTCAACACTGGCCCACACCCAGCCCCACTCCACAGGACGGATAATAAGACAGAAGACAGGTGGAGAGACAGAGAGAGAGAGTGGGAGACAGAGAGTGGGAGAGAGAGAGTGGGAGAGAGGGAGAAGTGGAGAGAAAGACAGAAGGAGAAGAGGGCTGAGAAAGGGGGAGTGGGAAGCTGGCTATTTGATTTGCACCAGGAGAAATTAGACCTGTCATGGCATAAAGCGATTATTTCTGTCTCTCTCGCGCTCTCTCTCTCTTTCTCTTTCACTCTCTCGCGCGCTTTTTGCATCTGTTTGCCACTGCAACAAACATTTAGCAGCCAATACAGGCACACTTCTCCCTCCTCTCTCTCTCTTTTTCCCTCTCTCTCTCCCCCTCTCTCTATTCTAATCTCTTCCTGAAAGCGGCCCTCCTCTGGGCGAGCGGCTGGCAGGAGCGCGGGGTCCTTCAGCAGCCCGGGCTTTAATTACGGGGTTAAATTGAGTTCCGCCAGCGCGCGCTACACTAAATCACCGCGGCCTACATTCTCACCGGGGAGAGGGGGAGCGAGGGAGCAAGAGAGGGAGAGAGGGACAGAGAGACAGAGGTGGAGATAGAGAGAGAGAGATAGAGAGGGAGATGGAGAGAGAGAGGGATTGAGGGAGAGAGAGACAGAGGGATAGATGGAGAGAGGGAGAGAGAGACAGGGAGAGATGCAGCGAGGGAGAGAGGGAGAAAGAGACAGAGGGAGAGATGGAGAGAGGGAGAGAGAGGGAAAGAAAGGGAGACTGTGTGGGTGGCTAGCTGGGTGCTCCACTGTTGGCTGATCATGTGCACGCATACTGTTTGTAGCAGCGCTTATTGATGTGCTGCCCTGTGTGTTTGTCTGTGTGCATGTTACTGTGTATTTGTTTATGTGCAGTGTGTCCGTGTGTGTCTGTGTGTATTTTTAGACCCTCCCACATCTGCCGAAAATCAGCCCGGGAAAGTGTTCCTGGTATAAAAATATTAGGGTGTGATACATCTTGATTAAGCGATGCCAAACGGTTGCCGTATCCTGAGTAGAGAAGATGGTGGTTGGTGAGGGGGCGTGAGGGGCATTGCAGGATGGATGAGACGCTTAGAGTGGATATTCCCCAGGAATGAAGCTGACTAAGAGGGGTCCTCTTTGGAGGCAGAGGGGTGAGGGGGAAAGGGAGGCTGATGGGGAGAGACAGGACACTCAGGGTGTGGGTACGGTCTTTACAGCTCAAACAGATCCCCTCTTCCAGCCATGCTCTCTCATGTTCCTACCACAGACATACAAAGACATTACACATGCACACAAACATACAAATACACTGTCACTCAGACAGACAAAGACATACACACACACATACATGCACACAGAAACACACACAGGCTCTCCTTCTCCGTCTCTCTCTTGCATGCACCCCCCCCCCCACTCTGTCATAAACACACATACACATGCTCACTCACTCTATCTCTCTCTTATGCACACAAACACACATTTTGCCCAGCGACATTCATCACATGTGCTGCATACCAGCTGAGAGGAGCTGGTGTGTGGATGAAGTGGGCCTGCTGTAGGTGGCTGAGGCAGGCTTACTATGTGTGGCTGAGGTAGGCCTGCTATGTGTGGCTGAGGTAGGCCTACTGTGTGTGGCTGAGGTAGGCGTACTGTGTGTGGCTGAGGTAGGCCTACTGTGTATGGTTGAGGTAGGCGTGCTGTGTATGGCTGATGTAGGCTTACTGTGTGTGGCTGAGGCAGGCTTACTATGTATGGCTGAGGTAGGCCTGCTATGTGTGGCTGAGGTAGGCCTACTGTAGGTGTTTGAGGTAGGCTTACTGTGTATGGCTGAGGTAGGCCTCCTGTGTATGGTTGAGGTAGGCCTACTATGTGTGGCTGAGGTAGGCTTATTAGGTGTGGCTGAGGTAGGCGTACTGTGTGTGGCTGAGGTAGGCTTACTGTGTGTGGCTGAGGTAAACATACTGTGTGTGGCTGAGGTAGGCTTACTGTGTGTGGCTGAGGTAGGCGTACTGTGTGTGGCTGAGGTAGGCCTACTGTGTATGGTTGAGGTAGGCGTGCTGTGTATGGCTGATGTAGGCTTACTGTGTATGGCTGAGGCAGGCTTACTATGTATGGCTGAGGTAGGCCTGGTATGTGTGGCTGAGGTAGGCCTACTGTAGGTGTTTGAAGTAGGCTTACTGTGTATGGCTGAGGTAGGCCTCCTGTGTATGGTTGAGGTAGGCCTACTATGTGTGGCTGAGGTAGGCTTATTATGTGTGGCTGAGGTAGGCGTACTGTGTGTGGCTGAGGTAGGCTTACTATGTGTGGCTGAGGTAAGCATACTGTGTGTGGCTGAGGTAGGCTTACTATGTGTGGCTGAGGTAGGCGTACTGTGTGTGGCTGAGGTAGGCGTACTGTGTAGGGCTGAGGTAGGCCTGCTGTGTGTGGCTGAGGTAGGCGTACTGTGTAGGGCTGAGGTAGGCCTGCTGTGTGTGGCTGAGGTACATGTGCTGCGTACCAGCTGAGAAGAGGCAGTGTGTGGCTGATGTAGGCTTACTGTGCATGGCTGAGGCAGTCCTACTGTAGGTGGCTGAGGTAGGCCTGCTGTAGGTGGCTGAGGTAGGCCTGCCGTGGGAGGCTGAAGCAGGCCTACTATGTGTGCTGCGGGGACTCTGGCTCTTCAGCACGGCCATGACCAGTTCTTCAGATGCACTCTCTCTCAGGCTGCTCCTCGGCCTCCAACTCAGCTGCCCTGCACAGGGGACGGACAGAGAGACAGAGACAAAGACACAGAAGGAGGAAGGAGAGAGAGAGAGAGAGAGAGAGAGAGAGAGAGAGAGACAGAGACAGAGACAGAGACAGAGACAGAAATAGACAGAGATATAGCGAGAGAAGGAGAGACATAAAGTTCTGTTTTAAAGTTCAGTTTCATCTTTTTATTCAATTTAGCCATTCATTAATAATTTATTTTCCCCCCTTCAAACAGATATTGTATTTGTTAGTATTGTTTTATTTTTAATGTTGCATTTCGTACATGCTGTATGCCTTTGGGAACACTTTTGACTGAGTCAATACATATTTATACATGTTTATTTGCTAAGGATTGTTTGGTAAAGTTCTAAGCTTATACAGTATTACTGCAAAATGGCAAACGGATCTAAAAAGTCTATAATTCTATTGCCATAATTGATGGCAATCATTGGAAAAACAATTCGCTTTTTTTTTTTATGTACTGTACACTTTACTGACTGTAATCAAAATCCTTTCATAACCAAATTTAAATGTGTTACCGCATAACAATGGCACCTTGCTGTATTTACATCTGTTGTTTTGTAACACAGTCAAGTGCTACTCAGACATGATTGACCGACAACACACGTCAGCTGTGAGGGTGCGCAATCAGGCCTGAGAGGCCTGACGGACAGGTCCAATAACGACTGTAATTCACTCCCTCAACAACAACGACGGAAAAATAACCATTTCCTGTCCCCGAGAGCCAGCTGGGTAGAGTAGCATGAAGTAAAAAACTTTGGCTGTGCAGCCAAGCTGGTAACAGGTAAAACTCACAAAAAGGCGCTTGTGAAGGTTTCTCATTTGCCGTGAATGACTTGCTGATGGGTGCCTTAATCTAAAGCTAGGCAGGAGGGCTACTGCGCAGGGACAAACAAGAATGACAGCTTGACAGGCAGGCAGTAGGACACACACACGCTCACACTCACAAACACGCACACACACACACACACTCACTCACTCACTCACTCACAAACACACTTACAGACACGCACTCACTCACTCACACACACACACACACACACACAGACACACACACACACACTCACACAACCACTTACAAACACGCACTTACTCACTCACTCACACACACACACAGACACACACACACACACACACTCACACACAGACACACAGACACAGACACACACACACACACACTCACACACAGACACAGACACAGACACACACACACACACACACACACACACACACACACACACAGACTGACAGAGAGTGACAGAGAGTGACAGGGGGAAGACAGGTGGGCAGACATCCAGACAGACAGACAGATATGCGCTGCGTGACCACCTCGGAAAGATTGGACGTGCGCGTCTCTCTCCTTCCTGTCTTTAAACATTGGCCGTAATTAAGTGATTTTCCGACTGGCTGGGCTCCTGTGGCCTTGTGCCTCTTTCGAAGTGTGTGTGTGTGTGTGTGTGTGTGTGTGTGTGGGTGTGGGTGTGTGTGTGTGTGTGTGTGAGAGAGAGAGAGTGGGGGGTTGTGCCAATATAACAGGGCCCAAAAAAACCTGTTGGATGTGGTGCTGAGAGAAATCAGAGATTGAGTGGCGGGGGGAGTGATGAAGCGACAGAAGGAGAGAGAGAGAAAGAAAGCGAGGGAGAACAAAGTGGCCAAAGAATAAATGGGAGCAAGTGCAGCACTGCCATCAAGGAGACGTTCCCTAGGCCCAGCCTCCTCTCTTTAATTAAGCTTAAAGCTCGCTAATGATTATGGATGCACCATGCCTGAGCCTAATGAAGACACCCCTACCCCACCCCACGCTTACCTCCGCACCCCTACGCTTATCCCCACAACCCCAACTGAACAGCACCATCACTCTCCCCTCTTTAGGATCACCTCACCTCACTCCCCACACGCTTACTCCCACACCCCCACCCTTACCTCCACACCCCTACGCTTACCCCCCCACTCCCCCCACCCCACCCTCGCTTACTTACACACCCTGACTCTTATCCCCGCAACCCCAACCGAACAGCACCATCAGTCTCCCCTCTTTAAGATCGCCTCACCTCACTCCCCCTCGCCCCATAGGCCCAGAACAACAGAATGCACCTCCCCCCCCCCGGCTTATCCCATCCCCGATCTGATTAAAAACACCTGCTCCGACAAATCCCAAACGTTACCCAGGACGACTCCTTAAACGGGGCCCCGGCCTCTGCCTCCATACGGTAAGCAGGTGGACAGGTGGAGAGGTGGAGACTGTGTATGTTCGACTCGTTAAACGCTGGGCCCGGCCTCTGCCTCCATATGGTAAGCAGGTGGACAGGTGGAGAGGTGGAGAGTGGGGGATGGAGGAGCTAAGCTGCTTCCAACTGCCTACAGCTGTCAGAGACGTAAGACTGTTACTATGTATGTTCGACTAGTTAAACGGGGGGCCCGGCCTCTGGCTCCATATGGTAAGCAGGTGGACAGGTGGACAGGTGGAGAGGTGGAGAGATAGACAGGTGGAGAGTGGAGGATGGAGGTGCTATGCTGCTCCCACCTGCCCACAGCTGTCAGGGACGTAAGACTTTGTTGCTGTGGTGACGCACGAGCAGCTGCATGCTCCATGCAATTGTGACGGCATCTATTCATATGGGGGGCAACGGCGGGTGCGTTTGGCACTGCGGAGTGTTGAAGGCGAACTTATTCACAGCTGGTCATGAATGGACGAGCCTCATCTCTCTGAGCATCCACAAAGGAGTGATGACAGAAAGGGAACAATAAATCAGAACGAAACAATCAAACACCTTTTTTTTTTTTTTTTGGCCTTGAGCATAAGGAGTGCACAAAACCAGGCTAACACACATACACACACACACACACACACACACGCACACACACACGCTCGCACACACACACACACACACACACACACACACAAGCTCACACACACGCACACACACACACACAAGCTCGCCCACACACACACACACACACACACACACACACACGCTCGCACACACACACACACACACAAGCTCGCACACACACATGCACACACACACACGCACACACACACACATGCACACACACACACACGCACACACACACACACAAGCTCGCACACACACACACACACACACACACACAAGCTCGCACACACACACACACACGCACACACGCACACACGCACACACACACACGCACACACACACACAAGCTCGCACACACACACACACATGCACACACACACACACACGCACACACACACACACACACACACACAGACACACACATACACACACACACACACGCACGCACGCACACACACACACAACTTCTTTATCCATCTCATGTCTCTGTGCTCTCTTCCATTTCGTGATGGTCTTCGATTTCAAATACTTAATTTTGTTGACACGCTGCCCGCCGCCATTTACACCTGACAAAGCCTCGCAATACTCCACCGCCCACACAAGCTTCAAAAGCAGACCGAAACAATCGCTAGCAGAATAATACACCTGAGCCTGCGTCCTTCACTAACTCTAATACCACAGTGAGAAAGCAAACATGGCATGAACAAGCAGAGCAGGTCCTCAACAGCTCTTTCCTGCGTGTGCGTGTCTCGTTTGCCTTGGTGATACAATGGCAGGTGGCACTGTTCATGACATATCCTAATTCAAATGATTTTTTTTTGGCTGAAGGTGGACAAACACCCAATCACTGGACTGTAATAACTGCAGCTTTCAAAAATCCTTGGTGTTTTTTTTTTTTACAAAAGAAAAACAAAAAGTCTATACAGAGTTTTTTTTCTTAAATATAGTATGTCATATCTGCTTAGTAGTCCAAGTCTGCACTGTTATAGAATTGTATAGCACAGACCCACCAAAACAGTGTGTGTGACTGTGTGTGTGTGTAGTTGACCTGCGCTGTAGGAAACAATGAAAGAGTGTGTGTGTGTGTGTGTGTGTGTGTGTGTGTGTGTCGGGTCTGACCTCCGCTGTAGAGTGATGATGCTCCGTGTGGGCAGGGGGGTTGGGGTGTGTGAGTGCGTGCAGAGACTGGAGCAGACCCCTGCCGCTCCGAGCCGTCCTCTACACCCAGGGTGAGAAAGCCGTCCAGGCCCAGGAAGCTCTGAGCTTGGCTCGACTGCCTCTGGGCAAGGGCCTGCAGAGCCTGGGGCATAGACAGACAGACAGACAGACAGACAGACAGACAGACAGACAGACAGACAGACAGACAGACAGACAGACAGATAGACAGATAGATAGATAGATAGATAGATAGATAGATAGATAGATAGATAGATAGATAGATAGATAGATAGATCAAGAGAGAGAGAGAGAGAGAGAGATAGAGAGAGACAAAGAAAGAGAATGAATGATTAGGGAGTGGGGAATGGCTTATCTTTGACAAAGCAGGGCAGACTGGGTCTGTGCCAAGGATAATATTATAGCTGTAAAACTATGTGCTGACTAGAAGGGAGATGAGTAGAATTGTATTTCTGATGGTCAACCAACTCAGGATTTGTCAACGCAGTGCAAATGGGCGGCATAAAAATGAGTAAAGATGAAAACAGCCCAATAACTCACTTTTAACAGCCCCTGTATGGGAGACAGCATCTGTCGCTCATCAGACATTAAATTTCGGGTGTTTAATTAATGGACCCTTTTCTTGTCATCCAAATGTAATTTGGCCTTGGCAGCCTCGGTGCAGAATGTACAACGGCAGTCATTTTCACAGACAATGCGACTATGGGCCATATTTACAGTATTTATATATATATTTATATATTTATTTTATTTTAAAATCTTGCTCTTGTTCCACCCTTCAGTTTAGATTTGCATGAAGGTTTTACAAGTGAAGTGCCACTTAAACAAACAAACAAAATAAAAACAAAAAAAGAAAAGAAACAAACACAAAAAATACGCTTTATGCAAGCGTATCATAGTATAAATGCCATACACTATTACTCTGATGTGAACCAACGAAACCTGTGGCAGAAGATGTATATATATACATATATATAGAGAGAGAGTAAACAAAACCCAGACAATCTGACAAACAATTAGAGTGCAGATGTATCTGAACAGGGTTATTTTTGAAAGTGCAGTGCTGAGTTTTTTCCTCGGTGCGGCGGATGTTTTGAGTCACCTCAAGTATCCTCTTGAGATTGATGCTGAAAGCCTCCACTGTTTAGGTAACAGCTTTTTGCTCGGAAATAATTAATGAGTAGGATGATACTTTCTAAGCATTTCTTGGCAATTGTATTGTTCGGTTCAATGGCCCTGTCTGAAAACCCTGCCAAACTGGGTCTTCTTTTTCTCCTTGTGATACAGTGGTTGCTGTTCTATCTGTTCTGTGGAGACACGGGCGATCCATTACGTTATTCTAGAGGGCGGCTCCCCTGTGCTCTAGCAGATTGACGTACGATTGAAACTTTTTTGTGGGTGCACGTGTAGCCTCAGGGGCCACATGGCCTCTGTCTGTTGGAACTCGTTTCTCCTTTACCACCGTGTTAAACCCCCGTTCGCATCGCACTCGAGAGATCGCCGCTGAGAGTGACAGGCCCGGCACCAGAGGCCCTGAGCATCCAGAGAAGGGTCCGACGCAGAGGAGGACATCCCGGGTTCAGAAAGTAAAAGTCCTGCCACATATTTGTTCCAGCCAATTCACTGAATCACCTGATCCTAGGTAGATAAGATAACTAGTGTAAATTACTTGAAATCACCTGTGTTACAGTAGGAGCACGAGCAGAAGTAATACATGGCAAGACTTCTACGTTCTCAATCTGGTTTGTGTGCCTCTGTTCTGACTCTGATGGTGGTCTTGTTCCACCCTTAATACTAATTACAGAGCAGAGCAGCCTCTGGCCCTGCCCTCATTCGCATTACAACTCAACAGAAGGTCTGTTTTTAAACTGGCTGTGGGCAATTATCCAAAACTAATATGCATTTCATAGGGCTAATATTAGGTAACCTTGTCACAATGTGGCAACAGCTGACTTCTATTTAAATATATGATTTAAATGTAATAATCATAAGCTTACATCTGTGCTGTAGGGACTGGGTAATGAGAGTAAGGGTGTGTGTGTGTGTGTGTGTGTGTGTGTGTGTGTGTGTGTGTGTGTGTGTGTATGTGTGTGTGTGTGTGTGTGTATGTGTCCACATGCGTGTGTGTGTGTGGCTGCGTAGGTGTGTGTGTGTGTGTGTGTATGTGTGCGCATGCGTCTGTGTGTGTCTGTGTGTGTAAGTGTGTGCGTGCGTGTGGACAGGCCATTAAGGTCCTGCTGCTGTGCTGCTTACAGCAGAGGGCTCTGTGTGTGTGTGTGTGTGTGTGTGTGTGTATGTGTGTGTGTGTGTGTGTGTGTGTGTGTGTGTGTGTGTGTGTGTGTGTAAGTGTGTGTGTGCGTGTGGACAGGCCTTTCAGGTCCTGCTGCTGTGCTGCTTACAGCGGATGGCTCTGTGAAGAGTGTGTGTGTGTGTGTATGTGTGCACATGTGTGTGTGTGTGTGTGTGTGTGTGTGTGTGTGTGTGTGTGTGTGTGTGTGTGTGTGTGTGTGTGTGTGTGTGTGTGTGTTTGTGTGTGTGTGTGTGTGTGTAAGTGTGTGTGTGCGTGTGGACAGGCCTTTCAGGTCCTGCTGCTGTGCTGCTTACAGCAGAGGGCTCTGTGTGTGTGTGTGTGTGTGTATGTGTGTGTGTGTGTGTATGTGTGCACATGTGTGTGTGTGCTTGTGTGTGTGTGTGTGTGTGTGTGTGTATGTGTGCACATGTGTGTGTGTGTGTGTGTGTGTGTGTGTGTGTGTGTAAGTGTGTGTGTGTGTGTATGTGTGTGTGTGTGTGTATGTGTGCACATGTGTGTGTGTGCTTGTGTGTGTGTAAGTGTGTGTGTGCGTGTGGACAGGCCTTGGAGGTCCTGCTGCTGTGCTGCTTACAGCGGATGGCTCTGTGAAGAGTGGCGAATCGGACGAGTGGCTATCGGGGTTGGGGACGCTGGCAGGGGACAGGGGGGCCTCCTCCTCCTCCGGGGAGCGGCAGGAGCCGCGAGGGCCAGCGGGAGGAGAGAGAGGAGGAGACGGGGACGGGGACGGGGACAGCGGTGACACAGCCTCCAGTTCATCCACACACCCTCTTATCTCCTCATCTGAGGAGTCGCTCTGGTCCAGTAGAAGCACCACGCTGACTTTCCAGTCCTCCTCTTCCTCTTCCTCCCTCTCCTCCTCCTCCCTCTCCTCCTCCTCCTCCTCCTCTTCCTCCTCTGGACCACAATCTGAGTCTGTCAGGGCTGAAGGAAACACAATAGATCATGAGACACGGCATGCACAGAAGACAGGAAGCTGAACGACACATAATTACAGCTGATCTGTTTCTGTTCAGTTCCTCACAGCAACCCCCTCTCCTCCTCCTCTGTCTGTCCTCCACCCCTCTGTCTCTGTCTCTCTCTCTCTCTCTCCCTCTCTCTCCGTCCTCCACCCAGTGCCTAATGCATTAATGATGGGCCTCCAGCTCAGCTTGAAGCCTCCATCACTTGTGCAAGTCAGCACATGCAGCTCCAAATGAGCTCTGGTTGCGTTGGCGCCTCTGATGCTTTGAAAGCACATGTCAGGGTGTGTTATTAGTGTGTCTGTGTATGTTATCAGTGTGTGTGTGTGTGTGTGTTATTAGTGTGTGTGTGTGTGTGTTATCAGTGTGTGTGTGTGTGTGTGTGTGTTATCAGTGTGTGTGTGTGTGTGTGTGTGTGTGTGCAGATGCACATGTTTGAGTTTGAATACGTGAATGTGTGTGTGTTGCGCTAGGAAAGAGTATGCATAATGAGCTATGTAATGTCTTTTGAAGGTGTTCATGTGTGCGTGACTATCTGTGTGTCTGTGTACATGTGTGCATGTGCATGTGTGTAAATGTGTGCACATGTGTGTGTGTATGTCTGAGCCTTGGCTGATGCACTTGTGTGTGTATATATATATGTGTGTGTGTGTGTGTGTGTGCATGCTCGCTGGTGTGTGCACTAGTCCTCTCTGACCCAGTCTCCCGAGGAGGCGAGCGGAAATTGGTGATTAGACGCTGGCACGGCTCTGGCAGGGCTGGCCCTATCTCCACATGTAATTACCTCTCCTCCCTGCCTGCCGTAACGTTATGCCAAGTATTTACTTAAAACCCGGATCGATACGTCAGGAGGAGCGTGCCGGCGCGTGGCCCCGGCCCAAATGGGCTCCGACAGCGTGTTAGCGCCAGCGCTGGAGAAGCCTTTTAGCCCCTCGCTATTGGCCTCATCTGACACTGCAGAGAAGAGGGCTGTGGGGAGAGATAGTGGCGTTTTCTCCCTCTGCCCAGCCCTTTCCTCTGAGGCCAGGCCTGAGGAAGCGTGATTACTAGCCCCGTTTAATAACTAATTCTCTAGGTACACACGGTAAACAAATAAAAAGTTCTGTGGCTTTTGAAAATGATGTGTGTTTTGGACGTAAACCTGCTGGTGCTGTGCTTTTAAAGGGGGGATCACCTGATAGGCTGTGTGCAGGCGGAGTGGAGCGCTCACCTGGAGACGGGGCTGACGTAACGTCAGGTGTAAGCAAAGTGGTCGCCTGAGGTGAGGTGCTGTCACGGGGCCGGTGGCGCGGGGTGGTCTCTGTCCTCAGTGTCACAGGTGAGATCTCCACTGAAGAAACAGGTGTGAGGGGTTCAAGAGGTGTCTTAGGGCCCAGCCTAGAGAGGTGAGGTGGACTAGAGGTACACAGAGGGCCAGGAGAGGGAAGCTGAGAGGGTGAAGGGCTCTGGACGGGTCCAGTTGAGGAGATATGAGGAGGACAGGGGGTCAGTCGGTCCTTAGAGGAACCAAGACATGGAGATAGTGTTAGCCTGCCTCTGGGCGAAGGAGCATTTGACAGTTTTTGAGGGTTGGAAGGCAGAAGCTCTAAGGGCAAAGGGATTTGGAAGGGCCCAGCTGAGGGAGGTTGAGGGGGAGAGGGGGTCAGTCCAGTTTTAGTGGAACCAAGATGAGATGGAGACGGTGTTAGCCTGCTTGGGGATGGAGGTTTAGATGGTTTTTGAGGGTCTGGAGACTGAAACTCTGAGGGCCCAGGGGGGGTGGAGGACAGCCTGCTTCTTGGAGACGGAGTTTTGGGTGGAGACTGTTTCAGTCTGGACTTTGCAGGCCTCCCATCCTCCTCCAGTGGTGTTTTTATTTTGTCAGCCTTTGGGCTGCATGACAATCTGCTTCTTCTCGATGTCCTTGCTGGAAGCTGGCCCCGTGGTGTTGACTGCATGGAGGCTGGTTGAGGAGGGAGCTGGCTGGGGGCAGGTGGGCGTCCTAAGGATGGTGGTGATGGTCTCGGAGCTGGGCGGGCAGGCGGTGCTGGCTGCATGTGTGACGGGGCAGACGACTGTCCTCCATGGGAGAGCCGCAGCTCGGGCAACGAAGACGATGCTGATGCTGATCCAGCAGAGCGTCTCTCCACATCTCTCCTCTCCTCCTCCCTCTTCCACCTGCTCTCACTCACACTCTCTCTGCCTCTGCCCAACATTGAAAAACACACACACACACACACCACACACACACACACACACACACACACACACACACACACACACACACACACACACACACACACACACACACACACAAAAACATCCTTATTAAGCTCCTACTGCTTTAGACAAACCGCAGCCAAGATAATGGGAGCTTATGTTTTTCTGGTGTCAACCTACACTCCTCTACACTCTACACTCCTGCACACTTGGCGTGTGCCATTAAGGACAGGAAGCACTAGTGCTGTGCTGAGCTGCACAGAAGCAGCACACACACTGTGCAACGTTGTCGTTCTGTCGCTCCTTTTCTTTTTTTTTCTTTCTGTCTTTTTGTTCAAAGGCCCCGGTGCCTCTCTCATCTCCTCATCTCATGGCTTACTTTGTGTTAACCTGCCGTCGCTCCACTCCAAAGGCAGAGGCACCCGCAGAGTCGCCGACTGTCTGCAATTATGGCACAGATGAAGAGTGAGGCACAGCAGACGTGTGCGGGAGAGACACCCAGGGAAGAGAAAGGGGGAAAAAGAAGGTAAGAAAAAACACCAACACAACAACCAAAAAAAATGAGGAAAAAAAAAAACATAAAAAAGCACTCAAGTGAACTGACATTTGATTCTGATGATGGCACCTACTGCCAATTCAGCTCACACTTGACCTGAAAGTCAATGATTAAGCACACAGTGCAGTGATCCCCTGCCTATCACTTTAGTTACGTTCCAGAACCCCTTGCGGTAAGTGAAAATCCACAATATAGCTAGACCATATAGAAAACATTTTATTTTATAGTTTAAGCCTGTGTTGATACATTTACTGTATGAAAACAGTACTCTGTAGGTATTAATTATTGTATGTATGAATTATTACTGCAGTTTAATCAGTACTTGTATGTCACAGTGTAGCTAGCATAAATTATAATATTGTTCTGATGAACTTTTCTCTGACATGCATAGTATGCATATTGTATATTAATGAAAAAAAAAAATCACTGTACTCCAATTACAGTTTCCTACCACAAAGTGTTGTGGAACAGGTGAACAAAAAAGGTAAGAGTTCTAGAACTACCTGGTCCAACTCCATGATGCTCAGGCTGGGCTCAGGAGGAGCAGGGCAGTGGGGCTCTCTAGCGCCCCCAGCAGGAGTGACGGCGAACAGGGAGAGGAGGTATCGCCGCAGCTCCCTCTCCTCCTCTGCAACACAGACATAATGGCACCGCATTGATCCCCGGCCTTCACTCAGCAGCAGCACAACACCCTGACTGACTGGCTGGCTGGCTGCATTTGCTGCACTTCGATCGGCAGTGCAGATCCACAGTCACCAGCATAAGCACTGAGTGAAGGCAATGCATTTCCCCCTTCCTGAATTAAAAGCCTTTAAATGGCGAGTAAAGACTCTCTGTTAACTTAACAACTGAAACTTCATTAAGTTTTCTGTTCTGTTTATTTATTCATTTACTTATTTATTTATTTTTTTGCTTCAGTGATTTGGCAGAGGCCAGAGTCAAATCCATCATGGTTGTCAGAACAAATAAAAACATGTGGCCCTGGCCAAACTTTTTGGAGGCGTTGGATTGGCTCTGACGGAAGCCGAGCTCCATCTCTGTACAGCAACCGGCAGCAGGCTAAGATCAGCCGTCAGCACTGGACAGCGCACGGAGGCCTGAACTGTGCGCCCCCTCCCCCTCCCCAACGCCCCCACCTGTCGGAGAGATCAAACGGCCCACGTCAACAGGCAGCCTGCAGGAGGTCTGGCAGCGGTAGAGGAGGAGGAGGAGGAGGAGGAGGAGGAGGAGGAGGAGGAGGAGGAGGAGGAGGAGGAGGCAGAGGAAGAGTGGGCCTGGCTGACAGAAGGGAGGTCAGTCAGGAGGAGAGCGGGTAGTGTTGGGGTGTTGAGGAGAGAGCCGAGGTCAGTCAGGGGAGGTGGTGGAGTTGGGCCTGGGGCAGGGAGGTGGGGGGTGGTTGTTGGGGCGAGAAGGGAAGGGGGGAGAGGTCAGGCTGGGGGGTTTGTTGGGGTGTTGAGGCGAGAAGGGAGGTCAGCTTCAGCAGTGCGCCCAACATGCATCTGACGGATCCCTGACAGATGCCTCTACATCACTTTCTCTCTCTCTCTTTCCATTCCCACTCTCTCTCTCTCACACTCTTTCTCTTCTGACTCTCTGTCTCTTACTCTTCCCTTTCCCACTGTCTTTTTCCATTCCCACTCTCACTCTCTGTCTTTCCTTTCTCTCTCTCTCCATTCCCACTCTCTCCTTTCTCTCTCTCCCTCTCTCTCTCTCTTTCCTTTCCCGCTTTCTCTCTACCCCACTGTCTCTACCATGCTCTATTTCCTTCTCTCCTCTCACTCTCTCCATCTCCATACCTCCCTCCACATCCTCTTCACCTCTCCACCTCTTTTTCTCTCTCTCTCTCTTACTCGCTCTATACGTACCTCTCTCCCTCTTCTGCTCTCTCTATCTATCTTTTTTTGCTGTAAACTTCTCCCCAGCTGTCTTATTTCTCTCTCTCTCTTTCTTTCTCTCTCTCCATCTCTCTTTCTCTCTCACTCTTTCTCTTTCCCTTCTCTCTTTTCCTCTTTCTATCTCTCTTTTTCTCCCTCCTCTCTCTTTCCTTCTCTCTCCATCTCGATCCCTTCTCTCTCCCTCCCTCTATCTCTCTCCCTCCCTCTCTCCCTCCCTCCTCTCTGCTCTCCTGTCAGACAGTTCTCGTCAGGCCCTTCCAGTGCAATAAGGGGGCGGTGATTGGTCCTTCAGCCTGGGAGTGATGGATTGGCACTGACCTGCACACTCACACTCACACTCACCGCCACAGGTGAGGGACATTTTTTAAAGCCTCCATCTGTGAAACACTGGGAGGTGTGTGTGTGTGTGTGTGTGTGTGTGTGTGTGTGTGTGTGTGTGTGTGTGTGTGTGTGTGTGTGCATATGTGTGTGTGCCGTGTGCCTGTGTGTGTGTGTGCACGTGTTGTGTCCTTGTGGGCTGTGGTGCCAGCAACATTTAATATCCACTGCATACATGTTAATCATGTGAGGTGCATGCACACATTTCAATAAGCCAGTCTCATGTGATGCAGCGACTCTACCTGTGATGCAAGTGTGTGTGTGTGTGTGTGTGTATGTGACTGTGTCTGTGTGTGCATCTGCAAGTCTTGGAGTACGGTGGTATACTGGTGGAAGGTGTGCAAGTATCTCTGTCAATTTGTGAATTTTTTATGTATTCAGTTGCAGGTGTGTGTGTGTGTGTGTGTGTGTGTGTTTGTCTGTCTGTCTTGTGTGTGCATCTGTAAGTCCTGGAGAAGGGTGTACTGGGTGGAAGATGTGCATTAGCATCTGTGTCCATTTCTATTTTTATGTATTCCGGGGTGTGTGTGTGTGTTTGTTTGTGTTTGTGTGTATTTGTGTGCGTGTGTGTGTATGTGTGTGCGTGTGTATGTGTGTGTGTGTTTGTGTATGTGTGTGTGTGTGTGTGCATGGGTGAGTGTGTGTGTGTGTGTGTGTGTGTGTATGCATGTGTGAGTGTGTGTATGTGTGAGTGTGTGTGTGTGTCTGTGTATGAGTGTGTGTGTGTGTGTGTGTGTGTGTGTGTGTGTGCATATCAGATAAGACAGAAGACCTGTCAGCCTATGGCTCTCCCCATCAGTCTCTGTGCTCGAGGGTGTCAGGGGCTCCTGAGTGGAGGCTTCGCTGGAGAGCGCTCGATACTCTTCGATTGGCGTTCTGGAGAAGGGGGGAAAAAACAGAGAGAGAGGGGTACAAAGACAGACAGACAAACAAGAGAGAGAGAGAGAGATTGAAAGAAAGACAGAGAAAGACAAAAACAGAGAAAGAGAGAAGGAGAGTAAGAAGAGTGAGTAGAAAAAGCTCAGTAACTCAGCTCTCAAAATAATTGCACTCTTCACCAAGAGATTAGAGATCTACAACATTTCCCTTCACTGCTCACAGCATTTAAACACACCCGCTGCCTTTACACCTTCTAGTGTAATTCACACACTGCAACTTATGTGCTAAGTGTTAAGACAGTCTGGAGTCTCCCAACAGGGTAAAGTTTTCTTCCTGGTGGATGGATATTTTCTGTGAGCTTTTAAACTATTGGGCTTGCTTTCAAACAATCGCAGCTATCGTAAATGCAGCATACGTACGTACATACTCAAGCTTAACACCAGAGAGCAGAATTTAAGATCTTTGTTAACACTTATGTTTGACGTCATCGCTTTCAGCCCTCCGACTGAGGGCTCCCTCTGTATGCTGACAGGTTAGCAAATAATTGGGTCAAGGAAAGCTGGAGACTTAGGAGAATTCCTTGACTGTAACTGTAGCAGTACTGTAGTGTAGTACTGTGAGCAGAGGTATACTGTAGCACTATGGTGGCCAGGCTACATCAACTCAGAAGCCTCTCCTCAGAGTTAAAGACACAGCTGAAAGTGTAATTTCCATTTGTCAATGTGACAACACAGCACACCACAGCACACAGTGCACACAAAGAAATTCAATCTCTGCATTTAACCCATCACACATGTGAGTGGGTGGGCAGCCATGACAACGGCGCCCGAGGCGCAGTGTGTGGGGACAGTACCATAATCAGAGTGCCTCAGTGCTACTTCTGACAGTTGGTGGATTCGAACCTGCAACCTTCTGGTTACAGGTATGTCACCTTAACTTTGTGGATTCGAACCTTAAACCCTCTGCTCACAGATACGTTACCTTAACCTCCTGGATTTATACCTTCGACCCTCTGCTCACAGGTATGTTTCCTTAACTGACACACAGATGATGGCCTAGTGCTGAAAACATGTTCATTTGTAGACATGGCACATGGCACATGGCACAACCAGTACACCAAAAAAAGAGAAAGAGAGAGTGCGGCTCTTTTCAATTTAACACATGGTTTGGTTTTTCACTTGCAGCCGAACAAACGTCTTAATCTTAGCAGTAGAGCATGCCTGTTGTTCTTAACTGCTACCTTAACTGCCTGGCCACTGTTCCATTCTGGGACAGGACAGCGTTCACAGCCACAATAAGATCTCTGATGGAGTCCACAGTGCTCGATGGAGAGCTGCGGTGTCCTAGGAGGAAGCTTTGGCAGGCGGTCTGGGTCCCTTCAACAGCTTCCACTGAGCTAGCACCAGCAGCAGCCAAGCGCACACTCAGCAACCCTCTCCTCTCTCTGCTGCTCTTCCACAAACCCCTCAGCTAAGCCTGCCCCTGCTGCGCTAGTACTACCCGAATCAGCAATTGGCATGTGTGTGTGTGTGTGTGTGTGTATGTGTGCGTAACTTTATGTGTGTATGTGTGTGTTTGTATGTGTGCAAGTGTGTGTGTAACTTTATATGTGTATGTACGTATGTGTTTGTATGTGCGTGTGTGTGTGTGTGTGTGTGTGTGTGTGTAGGTATGTGTGTGTGTGTGTGTGTGTGTATGTGTGTGTGTGTCTGAGAGCATGTGTAACATTATGTGTGTGTGTGAGCGTGTGTGTAACTTTATGTGTGTGTGTGTAACTTTATGTGTGTATGTGTATGTGTGTGTGTCTACATATGAGCGGGGTTTGAGTGGGTGGGTGTAGGTGTGTATAGGCACCGAAGCATGTGTGTGTATGTATGTGTGTGTGCTTGTGTGACTGGTGTTTGGTGGGTGAGTGGGTGTTTGCATGAGCGTTTTCATATATATGTGTGCATAGGTGTGTGTAGCTTTGTGTGTGTGTTTGTGGTTCCTAAAGACAGAGAGATAGAGTAGAGTGATACACACTGGAGTGCATGTATCTCCCTCTCATCCACTGACCCCCAGCACGAGTACATGTACAGAATCAGCAATGTGCATGCATACGTGTGTGTGTGTGTGTGTGTGTAGGTACAGTTGCATGTAGCTATGTGTGTGTGTTTGTGGTTCCTAAAGACAGAGAGATACAGTAGAGTGATACACACTGGAGGGCATGCCTCTCCCTCTCATCCACTGACCCCCAGCACGAGTACATGTACAGAATCAGCAATGTGCATGCATACGTGTGTGTGTGTGTGTGTGTGTAGGTACAGTTGCATGTAGCTATGTGTGTGTTTGTGGTTCCTAAAGACAGAGAGATACAGTAGAGTGATACACACTGGAGTGCATGCCTCTCCCTCTCATCCACTGACCCCCAGCACGAGTACATGTACAGAATCAGCAATGTGCATGCATACGTGTGTGTGTAGGTGCAGGTGCATGTAGGTATGAGTGTGGGTGTGTGTGTGTGTGTATTTGTGCATGTGTGTATGTATGAGTGGGATTTGAGGAACATGAGTGTATGTGTGTGTGTGTGTGTGTGTGTGTGTGTGTGTGTGTGTGTGTGTGTGTGTGTGTGTGTGTGTGTGTGTTTGTGTGTGTGTGTGAATGAACGAGTTTGTGAGTGGTGTTTGGTGGACTTAAGAGTTTACATGTGCGTCAGGTGTGTGTAGGTGTGTGTATTATGTGTGTCTGTGTGTGTGTGTGTGTGTGTGTGTGTTTGTGTTCCCAAAAGGCAGAGAGCATACAATCAGAAGCATGTCTCTCCCTCTTGGCCACTGACGCCCAGCGTGAGCACCCCAGTCCCCCCACACCTCTCTCTCTCTCCCCACATCACCCCTCCAACACAAGGTGCTCTCTCAGCTTGGCTCAGGCAGCCTCCTGGTGAAATGCACACCATCTCTTTAATGGGCTTACATCTGAGACCCTCTTCAATAGCTGACCTAAATACCATGGCAACCGCACGCGTTATGCAACCGCTGGCTGCTCCAGCTCCCGCTCCCGGCCCGCATCTCAAGCGCGACAAAAGAGGACATATCCTGTCCTGGCAGTGCCGCAGCGGGAACGCAACACAGGCTGGAAATGCGCGCGTGGCTATCGCCCGGGGCCAAAACTACTACCACCTGCTGGGAGCGCAACGCGCTTCAAAAATAATCACTGAAAAATGTTTCTGGCTATGTCAAAGCAAGACTGTACATTGGATGTAGCTGATGTCTATAACAATCGTGCCGAAGTCTTGACTTTCTGTTTTTGTTGTCAAAATCTGATCACGTCGAAAGAGAGATGTTTTCTTTTGCAAATACACGTCTGATCATGTTGCAAGTTAAGCTAATTGACCAGGACAGTTATTTTTGTTGTGTGCACACTGGCTGGTCATGTCTGGCTCCAGCAGTGGCTCAGCGTAGGAGAACTACAGCTAGGCACACACCTGCTGGTTTTTAACCCCGATTCTGATACACTGTATCGACAGTCGGGGTGCTCTGTCGCAACATCAGTCGTCTTGAGACGCAGACTGGGAACTGACAGGTGAGCAGAGAGGAAGGAGAGAGAGAGAGCGGGAGAGAGACGTTTGTTGAGAAGGCCGATTTGAATCTGAAACGATCGTTTCCAAATCAAAGATTTGATTTGATCAGTACTAGTCTGTTCTATGTTGTCATGGTTATGATTGTGACATGGATGGAAGTCCGTTGTATTTTCACTAAGTGTTTATGCCTGTGCTGACAACCGACTCAAAACCGCATCTGATGATGTGTGTGCAGCTGTGGCGTAGTGGCTAGGGACTTGGTCTTGCGATCAGAAGGTTGTCGGTTCAAATCCCCCCCTACCCATGGTTGAGATGCCCTTGAGCAAGGCATCTAACCCCACACTGCTCCAGGGACTGTAACTGAAAGCCTGTAAATATCTGTAAGTCGCTCTGGATAAGAGCGTCAGCTAAGTGTAATGTAATGATGACGTCGGTAGACTCGGTGTGCTCAGTTGCATTCTAATTACGTATCTATGAAAGACTGAAAAAAAAAATCGTGAGGTCTTCAGCAAATGCTATCGTCACTCACGCCAGCTTCAGCATACAACCCTTGTCCTGCAGCCATAATTAGCCCTGTGCTGAGACACACACTGCGCCACTTTAATCCACTAATGCGGGCCCTACGGCCCTCAAGGCTGTGATTAC
>CM050215.1:25975467-25977967 GCA_027475355.1 Coilia nasus
CTCTACACATCTGCTAGCTATTATGTCCTTTGGATAAAAGCGTCTGCTAAGCGTAATGTAATGTTCAAACATCAAACCCATTACTGTCCAACAGAAAGTGTAGTTCTATTTCTTTCTTACTGTGACTTACCAGGTAACTGACAGCTGGTGCACTGTGCTCGCCGAATGTCCAGTTGGCTGCTTCATTCCTCCTCCCCCCAGTGGGGGCGCTGCTGAGCTCCGCTGCATCCGTTCCCACCTGCCTCTGGAAGCGCCGCACCACGTCCAGAGCGCTGACAGATGTCTGCACCTCTGCCTGCACACCATACACACACACAGACACACACACGCACACACACACACGCAAACATACACACCACACACACATGCACACACACACAACACCACATACACACCACACACACGCAAACACACCACACACAAACATGCAAACATATACACCACCACACACACACACACATGCAAACATACACACCACCACACACACACACACATGCACACACACACACACACATTGTTTTTCAATCACTGGGAACAAGTACAGTTAACAGGTTTCGTGCCTTAGCAACGGCATCATAAGGATCAGCAGGAACAAATATATTTGCTAATTTCACTGACACACACGAGAGCCAAATAAAGCTTAAAAGTGCAATGAGTCATGTAATTGATAGTGAACATGGCAATTAAGTCATTCTTTATCAGCCAATCTGAATGATTTGACAACACCTTATTAGCCTTTACACAAAGCACAGTAACTGTTTTTTTTTTCACTAAATGCAAACAGCTTATTTATAGTTGGAAATGGAGTGGTTTACACCGAGTTCTTTTTCTCAGTCATGCATGCCATGGATTGCCCATCAATAAAAGTTGAGGCCCCCTGACTAATTTTTCTGTTTTGCTGTTGCTTCTACTTTATGCCAGGCACATTTAATTTGCCTCTATGTATTAACCCACAAGCGGCTTCTGCTTAAGGCCATGCTCACACTAACACAGCACACACTCTCTTTTACACACACTCACACACACACAGACACACACACACACTCTCACATACACACAGGCACACACACACACACACACACACACACACACACACACACACACACACACACACACACACACACACACACACACACACACACACACACACACACACACACACACACACACACACACACACACACACTTAATTGCTTTTATTTGGACCAAAACAACATGCAAGGAATCCATGATCCAAATATATTGGGAAAAGTCAATGAGTCAAAGTCAAAGTCAACACGGTTTAGGACTTTTTACAGGTTTTTTAATATAGCAGTTTTTCATATTTTCATGCTGTCAAATAAAGCAGAGACTGAACAGAATTTTGCCAGTCTTTTTGCCATATATTACCATATCTGGAGCATTTGGAATTATTATTTTTTAAATAATGGTTGTCAGATATACTATGTTGAAACCAGTTTAGTCTTTAGATAGTACTTGAAAAACCTGCAATCATGTCCACTGTATGCTTTCTGGAAGTCCTTAGCAACCAGGTCAACTAATCGATTACATCACATACATGGGTACCACATTGCCAAGTTGTGTGTAGCTGGGAGGCGCTGTAGTCATGCTTTAATCATGAAGACAAGGACTTCATCTAGGATACAATGTTTTTTTCAGGACGGAATGAGAAACGGAGCGGTCGGCAGATTGTAGATGCGCTAATTTCCCCTGCGGCCTCAGGCTCATCCAACGCTGCTCACTCTGAGTTTGTCTGAGGTGAATGAGGGAGGCTCTCGTGCCTGTAATCTATAGCTGCCGGGGTGTGTTACTGTCGTTGAGAATGGCCAGAATAGAGATCCGGGAGCCTGGTATTATATTTTTATTAAGCGCAACGGCTTCTCCCGTCAGGTCCCAGGCAGGTAGTTGTAAACTTGTACAGTGCCAGAGGTCGTTTAAGTCCAGCCTGTCGGAGCTCACTCACAAATCCAGCAGCTTTGATGTCCAGCTTACCATTCTGCTTTATTCCAAAGCAGAGAATCTGGCGCTCATGAGAAGCAGCAGGTATTTTGATGTACAAGTAGCGTCTCCTATGATATAGAGAATGTTTGTGCTGGTTTGTTTTCTTCTGTTTCCTTTCTTTAATTAATTATTGTTTTTTTTTAACAAATACGTTGTATTATATACAATATACTGTATTTTATGGTTTCTGTCTAAAAAAAATGCTGCCTTTGAAGCTGCCTTCGAAGAGAGCGTTTGGTGGCAGCAAGGCATCAAAGCTATCTGAATTGGATGAATACATAAAATGCTGCCTTTGAAGGAGCCTTCGTTTCGCCCAATTCTGAAGGAACCATCTATGCTGTGCATCTATGCTGCCTTCAACGTCCAATATTCTATTCTATCTATTCTAACTACGAAGTCAGCTGTTGATGTTACTGTATGGCAACAACGTTCTGTGTTGCTCTCCAGCCAAGCGGTCCAAAACGAAGGTTTTAATTGCCACCTTGATGCCTGCTTAAGG
>CM050215.1:25980467-25982967 GCA_027475355.1 Coilia nasus
TGTGTGTATGTGTGTTTTCTTTTCTCTCCAAAAGCAAATCAAACAGGATTAGGAGTGTGCAGAAACCTGCGTCAGTGGCGCTCGCTTGGCGTTTAATCCCAGCATTCTGTGTCCTGCCAAAAGAGCAGCCTCTCTTTCAGCTGCACAGGAGGCCAGGGCTCAGCAAACTCCCTCCCTCCCTCCCTCCCTCTGTATCTATCTATCTTTCTCTCTCTCTTCCACTCATTCTCTATCTTTCTCCCGCCCTCTCTCTCTTTTTCTCTCTCTTTCTCTTTTTCTGTCTCGCTATCTTTCTCTTTTTCTTTACCTTACTCTCTCCCTCCCTCTCTTTCTCTCGTCTCTCTCAATCACTCTCTCTCTCTCTCTCTCGCTCTCTCTTGCTCTCTCTCTCTCGGACGCAGATGAGTTTCTCTTGTTTATTTGCATGGAGAGGTTAGTGGCACATAGTGACAGTCAATAACTTAAACAGACGGCACACATACACACACAAGTGTGCAAATGTATCTGTGCATTCCTCTGCAGACGCAAATTACCCCCACCTATACACACACAGACGCACAGACGCACACACACACACACACACACACACGCACAGCAACATGGGTCAAAGTCAAGGTCATGTTCCTCAACACCTGACTCATGCCAAGCCACAAGCTCTGTGGTTATTCATATTCCCATACACACACACACACACACACACACACACACACACACACACACGCACACACACACACACAAATAAAACAAGTTGTGCTCGCTATCCATACAGCAACAGTGATGTATACTAATATGTACTGAATACATTTCTGTAGCTACACTAGTTAACAAAACCATGAGAACTTGCATGTGTGTGTGCGTGTGTGTGCGTGTGTGTGTGCGCAGTAGCTGTGATGACCCGACTGTGTATAATGAGGTGGTGTGAGTCGGCCATCCCAGGTAGACAGACTGCCACCGCTGACCTGAGGAGCTAACAACGTCGCTAACTGTAACACCAAACCCTGCTCGTCAGCTACTCTGCATAGCTACCCATCTCTGGGTTCATCTCTCTGTCTGTCTGTCTGGCTGTGTCTCTCTCTTTCTCTCCCTCTCTTTATCTCTCTCTCTCACTCACTCGTCAGCTACTCTGCATAGCTACCCATCTCTGGGTTCACCTCTCTGTCTGTCTGGCTGTCTTTCTCTCTTTCTCTCCCTCTCTTTATCTCTCTCTCTCACTCACTCATCAGCTACTCTGCATAGCTACCCATCTCTGGGTTCATCTCTCTGTCAGTCTGGCTGTCTCTCTCTCTTTCTCTCTCTCTCTCTTTATCTCTCTCTCTTGCTCGCTCGCTCTACATCTGATTCCAGTCTCAATCCATCTTTCTATCATGCCATCTTTTGCTACCAATCCCCTAACTACACACACACACACACACACATACACACATACACACACACACACACACACACACACACACACACACACACACACACACACACTGTATCTCTCGCTCCATCTCTCTTTATCTAATGCCGCACGTGTCTGTCCCTGCCCTTCCCTGTGGGTCTATCTAGATATCTCTCACTCCTTCTTTGGCTAAATTTCCCAACATTATTAAAGCCATCTCTCTGTCTGTTTGTCTCTCTCTCTATTTCTCACCCTGTCTCTACCTTTCTCCTTGTGCATTAATCCCCTGCCTCTCATCGTCTCTCTCTCTCTCTCTCTCTCTCTCTCTCTCTCTCTCTCTCTCTTTCTGTCTCTGTAAGTCTTGTTACAGAAGATGCTCTAAACAGACACAGAGATCTAGCAGACACATCTTAAAGGTACTATCAGTGATGTTTAGTGCTTTGTAACTCCTTAGCTGTTGTTAAGGGCTGTTAGCTGCCAACTGCTGTTAGCTTTCCACTGCCTTACTATGCTCAAAAACATCTGTAACTTCAGCTTAGACTCCGTGAACTTAAGACCAACAGCAGGGGGGTTCTGGAGAGCACCAAAGCTAGTGGGAGGGGCCAGCTCCATTGCATGCGCTACTCTGTACTTGGTTTAAATATAAAATTAGCTTTGTTGGACAAAATCACCTGCTGGGAAATCTGAACATAAACACAACCATTACCAGGCACGACATCCGCTAGTATCGCTGACGGTACCTTTTAAGTGCAGGACTTTAGGCTCTTATGGGCTCTGTTGCGGACGCACCTGTGATGCATTAGCCAAACTAACGGCGGTGCCCTGGGACACTAAACTCAGGCCACAGGACCCCCCCCCCCCCCCCCCCCCACACACACACACACACACACACACACACACACACAAGAGAGGCAGCTGTGGAGGGCAAACTCTGCCAGGATCTGTGAGCTAGCTACGCAGTTGTTGCTATTGTTGTCGCTGTTATTGTTAATGCAGAAAAGAAGACAACACTCCCCAACACACACACACACACACACACACACACACACACACACACACAC
The DNA here is from genome assembly GCA_027475355.1 of Coilia nasus. NCBI lineage: Eukaryota > Metazoa > Chordata > Actinopteri > Clupeiformes > Engraulidae > Coilia > Coilia nasus. The sequence continues at coordinate 25,982,913 of CM050215.1, forward strand.
ACACATATACACACACATACACACAGACGCATACACAGTCTGCAGCTTCAATAAA
>CM050215.1:25995467-26005467 GCA_027475355.1 Coilia nasus
TTCTCAATGCAGCAAGGCCAGACCCTCTGTCCAAAATGAAATGAAGTATGAGGGGCTGGTGTATCAGGCTAAATGCAAGCAGGACAAAGCACTGTTTTTGCTCACCTCTCCCAGCAGCAGTTCACAGACCCATCTTAAAGCAACACTAAGTAGTCTTCGACTTTGGTCCCCCTACAGGTTGGAAGTGGAGCTGTCTCTCATTCGAAGTGCAGAAAGACATCCCGCTCCTAAAAACTTACTTAATGTGGTTATAGCCCATGAAGGGTGGCAAAGCGAATTCAGAAGTGCCTTTCACCCACTTACAAGCTGATAAAACCACTGAAACGATTGGAAACATAATTTTAAGGTACTGTACAAAAAAACTACCTAGTGTTGCTTCAAGTAGACAAAACAAGCCTTCCTCTCTTAAGTGGAGCACAAGTTAACTTTTTAAAGGAGTATGGCAAGCCAGCTGCTGCCTGCCTACACATTTCTGCTGCGGCCGTTGTGGTCGGCAGAACCTTTTATCGACCTTTTTTTTTTGGGGGGTTTTCTGGCATCTACAAAGGGAATTCTGTGATCCAGAACCGATTTGGCACAATTAAATCAACATTTAACCAGAGACATCAACACCACACCACTCCGATGCAAAGCTTCACAGTCTGCCTACTGCTTGGAGGTATATTTCATGTGCTCAACCTAGTCCGATGCACAGCAGACTTGTGAGAACAAGAACTGTGCAGCTAGTAAGCCTTTTTTATTGATTTATAAAGTTTAGAAAGGCTGAGACCCTGTATCTTTCATTCATGAGTGTAAATGTTGACTGTAGTAATATACCAGCAGTAGCCATATTTACAGGCTACTGCATGCTGGGGGATCCCAGTTACAGCCAAGCCACTGTTTCATTAATCTGGTTTCATCTCACAGTGGGCCACCCGATATTGATGTATGGGACTTTAATTGGACGTGCTGCATGTTTTCCAGGGAGGAGGGGGAAAAAAAAGCAAACCCCACATACATCTTTATCCCATTATCTTGTGTGAGCTACCCCTGGCTATGATGTATGATCTACTAACAAACATGAGAAACCGTGAGACACGAGCACGTATCGGCCAGTTCATTTCCCAAACCCATCTCACCTAAACAGTGGACTTGAATCAGCAGTTTATTATGATCGAGCGTTTGTGTACATTTGTGTGTGTGTTTGTGTACATTTGTGTGTGTGTGTGTGTGTGTGTGTGTGTGTGTGTGTGTGTGTGTGTGTGTGTGTGTGTGTGTGTGTGTGTGTGTGTGTGTGTGTCTGTGTGTGTGTGTGTACGTACGTGTGTGTGTTATAGCAAAGCCCATCCTCCAACCTTTGAATTATGGAGCGTATATACTAATAAATGAGGAAGCTCATATAATAATTTTCAGAGGCAGACAGCCCTGACAGGTCGAGACTTAGCTCCATTAATGAAAAAATGAGAAAAAACAATCAAATTATTAAATTGTGATATGTTTCTTTTTTATCTGCCCCTGGAGAACTAATTTCCTGCCTCTTTCAGCTCACGTGCCACTTAATCTTAATTTGCACGAGATAAAGAGCAACAGAGTGACAAAGAAGAGAGAGGGAGAAAGAAAGAGAGAGAGAAGGAGAGAGGGAGAGAGAGTGAGAGAGAGAAAGTGAGAGAGAGAGAGAGAGAGGGAGAGGGGGAGACAGAGTGAGAGAGAGAGAGTGAGAGAGAGAGAGAGAGAGAGAGATGCATAGACAGCAGTGTAGTGTCAGAATCCCTAGCAAACAAAGGTAATTTAATTTTCTCAGACTCAATAACTATGATGATTTCATTTGTGTGGGTGTCATCAACCTTCCCACCCAACACCTACCTCAAACGCCTTTCAAAATCCCCCCCACCCCACCCACCCACCCTCCCACCCAATTAACTAGTAATAAACAACACAAAACATGGGTGCTGCACACCTTGCAAAGGAGCAACGTTACAGTGTTGTTTTGGTTTATGTTTTTGCTCTTCCTCCTACCCCCTGTGTAGAGCTCTCCTCTTTTATCTTTGGGTCAGAAACTACTCCGTCAGATCCTCTCCCTCTCGTCTGCTTACTCCCACAACTTTCCGCCTTTTGGTGTCATAACCGCTTCTCTCGCAGTTCAGCCTTTTATAGGTCCTCACACGTACCAACACTGCCAAGGCTGCCTTCTTCACTAAACTACACAAGCGCTCTAAATATAGCATATCTGTCTGTTTCTTTGTCTGGCCTCGCTTTCTCTCAGAGTACCTTTACAGGCCCCTTTCTCATTCTCTTTCATTACAGTTTCTTTATTCCTATATTCTTCCTTACTCAGTCTTTCTCTTTGCACAGGTATGCCTTTGCACTTGCGGTAAAGTATGGGGTATCTACTAAGCGGGGGGTGTGTGAGTCAATGTGTATGCACTATGCAGTACCTCTCTGATGAACTACAGTAGCCTCTCTTCACATAACACACCTCCCCACCTCCCCACCCCCAACCCTCCCCTCCTTCCTCCTTCCTCCTCCCCTCTCCCTCCCCACCCTCCCCTCCCTGTGGGCAGAGCTACTCACTCCCTCTCCTCCTTCTCCCGGCTCATGTTCTCCCGGAGTTGCTTCAGTCGGCTCTCCATGATGGTGCTCTCCTGGGCCAGCTGCACCGTCTCCATGCGCAGCTCCCGCAGGTTCCTTATGGGGGGGCAGGAGGGAGGGGGGGGGGGGGGGGGGGGGTACAGTGCCATATCTTCATTTACTCTTACTGGCAGTCCGCACTCTGTAACCTGTGTCAAGCAGACACATGGAGACGGCCAGAGAAGACCACCTGCCTCCCTGTGTTAGGAGAGGTGCTAGTGTGTGCATGTATGCTACTCCTACCCACAGTGCCAAGGAGGATGATGAGGAGCAAAGATGAACAGATACAGTATACCCATATGAGTTACAGAGATACGCTAATTTATGTGGACAATGACCAATTCACTGCCCACATTATTAAACATGAATAAAATATAACTGTTTGCCTGTGTTCTGAGTCAGGAAGGGAAGAAGAGAAAATGAAAGGGTGTTATGATGTGGTGTTGAGGGTCTTAAGCATAGACACACAGAAGCAGCAGAGAGGCAAAAATGGTCTTTTCCGCTACTTCCTCCATGTCCACCACAGTGATAATGCGAGCCAATGATAGTCAGCAGAGGATCACACTACATACACACACACACACACACACTACACACACACACACACACACACACACTATGTTTATGTTACGGCCTTTAACATTTTAAGTTACAAACCTGGTATTCAATTTCACTGACTTAGGCTTGTTAGGAAGGACCACAAAGTCATTTAGATTCATGGTTATACTGCTTCAACTTCAGTGGTTTCCTCCTGTAATAAAAAAATATAATAAAAATGTCAAAGTAATATGTTGGTTTTACATTCTAGATGTCCATAGCTGGTACGAGCCACCATCAAAGATAACTAACCGACTAGAGTGTTTAATATCATCTCTAAATCAAACTATGTTAGCAGATTTAAGGCTTTTTGTGACTTAGCTGTAAAAGGGGAATTTCGCCCAAAGTTGTTAAAGTTAGCCTTACATAACAAAACTGAAACATTACTTATCCCACTATTAATGTTTACACGTTATTGCTGTCAAACTAAAGCTATGCTAACGTTGGAATCAAACCTAACGTTAGCATTACACAGCTGTTGAAGGACCTTGTCAACATTGTTATTTTGTTAACGTCCATGAAAACACTTAACTTGAGATTTTAGCGTTCCGTCCTCTATTCAGAAAAAGTCCTCTTAAGAAAACGTCTCTGATTCAGCAGGTTACCAGCAGGTTGATGGTCTGTCAGTGATAAACAAACAAGAGGCACCCTCACAGCATTTGTGTATCGTTTCTATGGAGGACTTCGAGCCATGGAAAGTCTCGCGATAGGAAACACAACAGACGCATACCAGATGAAAAGGGCTTGTCAGGGGGTCAGGGAGCCGCGCCCAGTACTGCAAATACCAGAGGAGACGCGTAGAACAATCTGATTAGAGCAACAAGTAGATTATTATCAGCATTCGGAATACTCCAGTTTACATATTACACGAACTAGTAAAAATATCAGATTTAGAACAGTTACCGAATTCCCTATCATCAGGCCAGAACTGAAGAAGTCTTTTGGATGAAAGGTGAAATATCTTCAAGCTTAAAAAAAAAGACTCCTCCACTTACTTACAACTTAGCTCCTTTGACTGAATTTATATGACATCGTTTAATAAGATTGAAGAGAGTGATTGGTGTACCAATGAAGAATTATTATCAGTCCACTCTGCCACTCTATCAGTCTGTGTCATAACAACGAAATGAAGATAGAGATGGAAGTCCGCTAGTGTAGTCATGACTGCACTCTGCCTTTAAATAAATAAATGCAGAGATAAAATACCCATCTCTTTCCAATGGAGGGAACCTTTGCCTCAGCAGTTAACAGGAAATCTATTATTTAATTAATACAGTACCGTCATCATTTTAACTCTAAATGTCTTGCAGTCATTTAGAGCCTCATTAAAACCAATGAAAGACTGACTAAGTGATCAAAGCAGTCCAGCATGTGTTCAGTTATTGAACATGTGCCAAGTTTGAACAAAAGACCTTTTCTATTACCCAAATCAATTAAATACAGAGCGTCATGGCGATCTTTAATTCTTTATGGAAAGGTTACCTAAGGTAATTCTTTACAGATTATTTTATCTATAACAAATAAATATAAAACTCACTGACAAAAATAGTTTATACATAAATCAATCTGAATGGAGAGTATATTTAGGCTGGGCCCTGTCATACTATTTTCTGTAGCAGGGCATATGGTGCACCTAATTAATGCGAGTTCAGGCCTTGCTTTGAGCGGTGCTATTTGTGCCACACGTGACAGGGTGTAATTGTGCGAGCATATAGGTGCTACACTAGAGGAGGAGCAGCAGACAACCTGTCTCTGTCATTAATTCATTCATGTCAGTATGTGTGTGTGTGTGTGTGTGTGTGTGTGTGTGTGTGTGTGTGTGTGTGTGTGTGTGTGTGTATGCCCTTGTCCCTCCATTGAGCAGGGGCGGGGCGATGTCTCCCATAACAACAGCGCCCAGTCCCTCATCTGTATTCCATGGAAACGGAATGTTCCAGATCTGCTATTGAAAAGGCATTCTTCCAGAGCTACGCCCCCACCTCCACTCATCCATCCATCCATCCATTTCTCCATCCATCTTTCCCCCCTTCCTACCTCCCACACTCTCTAATTCCCTCTCCCCTTTCCCCTGCTCCCCTTTCTCTGCCCTCCCTCTTTACTTGTAGGATCGAACGCAGGGTTTGCATTGCCACAGCAGGTGCGTGTACCACTCAGCCTTTGCTCTTCTGTGGTTTCCTCTCTTAGTGTCTGTGCAGAGAGTCAACCCCCCCCCCCCCCCCCCCCCCCCCCCAACCTCACCCCCACCCTACAAACATAGATACACACACACACACACACACACACACACACACACACACACTTCCCCTACACAACCCCCACTACTCACTATGAGTATCAGAAGAGTACTACCTCTGAAGCCTGTCTTTCTCAGCCCCTGCTTAATGTCTGGCTGTTACCACAAGCGAGCCTCTAAAAAAGAAAAGAGAAAGAGAAAGAGGGGGAAAAAAGAGAGGCGGGAAAGAATGCAATCCCATTCTGCAACTTTGGCTCCAGCCGGCGGTGAGACAGCCAGGCGTGTGGCAGCATACTAATGAAGAAGACACAGCATCCAAAGAGAAACAAGTAGAGAGAGAGAGAGAGAGAGATACAACAAGATATATGCACTGAGGAAGACAAACACACATCAAGGAATCGTCCTGACGGGGCAATGGCACATGAAAAGGACAGACGTGCAGGTCAGGGTCATTAACCCTTTCACGTGTCATGGCTGCTGATAAGGCTCTTTGAGCACTGCTTTGTTTGTCTAAAGTCTGTGTGCGAGCCTGAAGCAGGTATTAGACCCACACTAATAGTCTAGCAACTGCAACAAGCTAACCACCACCACGCAGGCATTTTTCACAACTTCCATTAACACGCTGACTCGTACACAGCGCTGTTACAAGTGATCCCGAACTTCCCCATTTAACACGCACTCCTATCTTGGCGGCCTGCACACATTACAGGCCCCCTCGGGAGTGTTCATTAATGCATTTTCGCCCAGCACCTATGCAATTAGGTTCCTCCACAGTCAACTGCTCTTCCACTAATGGGATTGTCTTCCCCGACACTGCATGCTCCACACATGGATGACGAACGGCTGGGCTTTTAATTAATAATGTATAAATCATCAGCATTGGCAGCAACCCCGGCTACCACTTTGACACTATTTGGCTATGTTGTTATGCTGTGTGCAAGACATAAAAACCCTAGTTGCCCTTCTCAAGCTTAATATACAGGAACAAATAATACAGTGTCAATCAGAGCTGGATTGAAATGGTGTCATGGAGCAGAATCAGAAATGATGTCATGGAGTAGGAACGCCAAACAGGACTGGGGCAGACATTCTGCTGCAATTTGCAGTAAAAGTCTTTAATATGCTACAACTTTAAATTCAACAAATTGTTAAATTTCAAACAAATATAGGAAAGTGTCAGGTAAAAGAGGTTGATTTCCTGAAAAAAATATGTATATGGGCATATTTTTGCATTCCACGTTGATTTTAAAACAAAATAGTATATTGTTGAAGTTTAGGCATTTGGCTTTAAAAAGTCATGATATGTTGAAATTGCTTGAATGGTTGAGATGTGGTAGACGATTACCTAAAAACACGTCAAAATCACAATTTTTTGGTGGCAGTCAGCCAAGGGTTAATATTATACAGAAACAAATAATACAGTGTCCATCAGAGCTGGGTTGCAATGGTGCCATGGGGCAGGGAGGCCAAACAGGACCGGGCCGGACACTCTGGCCTGCTCCAGCCTGCAGGGTTTTCGGTTGGTGGAGCTCCGAGGTGAGAGGTCTGTGAGAGTGTCATATCTATTGGTCTAGCACCACTCACTCACTCACAGACAGACAGGTGCGGCGTCAGCCAGCCGTATGGGGCTTTTGTTAAACCGCGAGGGAGTGATGTGACCTTTTCACACCGGAGCTGGTCTTGTCTCCACGACGATAGCGAAGGCTTTTCAAAAAACACTTGCGGCGGGTAAATGAAAATGGAAAAGGGTAACATTTTCAGGGAGCAGCTTTGGACAGAGATAGAAAGACAAAGTGAGAGAAAGGGAACAGAGACAAAAAGAGAGTGAGCGAAGTGAGAGAGAGTGTGTAAGAAAAAGAGAGAGAGGAGAGAAAGGGAGAGAGAGAGACAGAAGCTGCTTTCGCACATGCACTGAAAACCACTGAGAGAGTGAGAGAGAGAGAGAGAAAGAGAGAGAGAAAGGGAGAGAGAGAGACAGAAGCTGCTTTCACACATGCACTGAAAACCAGAGAGAGAGAAAGAGAGAGAGAGAGAGAGAGAGAGAGAGAGAGAGAGAGAAACAAAGTTGCCAGAAATCTAACAAGCGTGAAAGTTGTTGCGAAGAGATGGTGGCAGTTGGGGCGCAGACCCTGTGCTGAGGGCAAGCTAGATTTATGACACTGAGCAGAGGAGGCCTCGGAGACTAGCAGCCACTGATAAGGCTGTCAGCAGCGGCCCACTGAAGAGAGAATAGCTGCACGAGAGAGGAGAGAGGAAGGGAGGAAGGGAGGAAGGGACTGCCTTCTTAACTTAATTAGAGCCGTCTCCATGGCTGCTCTCTCGCTCTGCAGTTACCTCTGTGGCTCTTAGTGGTGACGGGCCAGAGAGGCTGCAGCACAGACCGTGACAAAGGGGGTCGCATGGTCGCCCCACACCCCTCGCCACCAAGACATCTGTTTATCTCTCTCTCTCTCTCTTTTCTCTCTCTCTCTCTTTCCCTTTCTGGTTATGTTTGTGTCCATGCCCAGTGTATAGAGCTAGCAAATGCTATTTTATAGATCAGGACAGAGAGAGTGAGAAAGAGACTGAAAATAGAATTTTATGTTGTGAAAGGGGAAGGATGGTGGGGGGAGAAGGATGTGAGAGTGAGTTTGTGTTAACTGCCTGACACAGTGACAGTGACAGTATTTTGGTTTCCCTCAGCCGCCTTTCCTCCATGAATTCTGATGGATTTGCTGCAGCTGGTTAGCTCTGAGAACCACTGAGCTGGCAGTCGACAGGCTGTTTTGGAAACAGGACTGTCGGACATGTTGCACACTGTTGTTTTTTTCCAATTTCATTTTTATTTGACAGAGTGGGGGGCTGAGTGGACAGTTGGATGCATGGTATATCCACATGTCCACATACCCACATCCACATGTCAGTATCTGGTTTTGTTTTCCCTTCGCCCTTTAGAATGCAAGTAAACAAGTATAAATTCATTCAAAATATTATTGACCAGTATGTAGAATATGTGTCTTGCTATCTACTAATTGTCCAGTGCTTCATGTTACCCAATACCCGAAACAGTTTTGGATGAGTAGTTAAAAGCAAAGCAGATGAGCATTTTAGATTCATTTTAAGGCTGCTCTACTGACCCCAACTATGGCCCTGTACTGCCACCTGCAGGTGGCTTTCTGAACACATGCACCAACCAGGTGCACTTATCATGCACAGAGGATAGTAGGTATTCAGCAGGGGTGCTGTAACACCACTTGCGCTAAATAATTATCACTATGCCTCTGCGAAGATCAAAGGCATTCTGACTTGCTTGCTTCCTTATATACTATTAGTTGTTTGATCTTGGTCCTTAGTAAAATGTTTTGCCTTTCTTCAAGAGATTAAAAACGCTTCCCCATCTCAGCACAGCCATGACGCTCAGCACGAGGGGAGGTACAGTCCAGCAAGCTCTGCTTCCCATGATAAGAGGGAAAAATTCACAGACCCTTGAGGTAGAACTGATTTTACCAGCACCCAGAGGCTGTACAACAGCACGTTCCAACCCCCATTTCTTTGTGATGGCAGCTTCTCAAATCTCTTTACGAGGAGATCCAGCGCATAAGCAAATAGGGATAATCGATAATGACGGCAGGGAAGCGTCTCAGATTAATGCTAGCCACCCTCACCTGCCATTATCATCATCTTCAGCCACAGCGCAGTCGCCATGGTTATCCACCGCTGCCGGGCGATGAAGGCTCCGCACTCTAACTAGAATCATTGGCTGAGTTTCTCTGTAATCTCTCCTCATAATCTCCTTATGATAATCATCTAAATCCCTTCAAATGATTCATGGCTCAGACCCGCAGCCACGTACCTACGGAAGAAAGGGCTGGGCGGCGGAGCTGAAACATTAGCCCGCTTTCCTGTTTTTTTTTTTTCTTATTATTTTGGCGGCGCACTGCCACTTCCACTGCTACTGCTGGCTAGATTTAATTAGGAGCCCGGTGCGAGCTCATTTATCCAGCTTGGCTCTGTAAACAAGCCAGGTCGCTTATTAAAGCGTGACGCGGCCAACAGCGGCCCTGCCACCTGTGGTTTTTAATCAATGATATTAAACCACCTACTCCCCCACAATCACGGATGATTTCTGCCCCGATGCATCCAGAAATATCCCCTATTATTACTCAAAACACCAGCCTCCCCAACCACCCTTGTTTGCGCTTCCTTGTGCTCCTGATCACAGCTTGTGGCCCTTCAGTGGCTTCCAAACCACTCCCCATCCCTTTCATAAACACCTTTCTCATCCCTCTCTTTCTCTCACTTACCCCTCTCAGTCTGTTTTCTAACCACTCTATATCCCTTTTTATAAACACCTTTCTCATCCCTCTCTTTCTCTCATTTAGTCCTCTCTGACTGTTTTCTAACCACTCTATATCCCTTTTATAACCAACTTTCTCATCCCTCTCTTCCTCTCACTTACCCCTCTCCTCTCAGTCTGTTTTCTAACCACTCTATATCCCTTTTATAACCAACTTTCTCATCCCTCTCTTTCTCTCACTTACCCCCTCTCTGACTGTTTTCTAATCACTCCCCATCCCTTTTATA
>CM050215.1:26015467-26017967 GCA_027475355.1 Coilia nasus
GGGCCCCAGAGGTCCGTAACAGTAGCTCCAGGTGTTTTGAGTGGCACCCACCGATGTTGGCCTGAAGCCTGTGGTACATCATGGGGACGTCGGTGACGGAGCCGTCGGCCCTGGTGAAGGGCCTCAGCTCTGTGTTCTCGGGGGGGAAGCCCTGCTGCCAGGAGCCCCTGAAGTAAACGGCGCTGGCCACAGCCAGACGGCTGAGCGGGCCAAAGTCATCGCCGGAGAACAGCTGCTGGATCTTACCTGAGTCAACGCCGAGAGAGGAGGGGGTTAAGGGGAGGAGGTGGGAGAGGGTGAGAAAGAAAGAAAGAAGGAGAGGAGAGGAGAGATGAAGACAGGAAGAGAATGAAAGAGTGGCAGCATACATAGTGGATCAAGGGCATAAAAACGACAAAGTCATTGTTTTAGCAGAAAGAAAAAGAAAGAGATGATATTTAGAGTTTATATGAGCTATGCCGCCTGCATATAGCACCCCCATAATGAGTTTCAGAGTAATAGACTAGAGGATTGGATCCATGTGACACGGAGTTAACCCCATTTGTAGTCCACTTCTTGGCCGACGAGCGGTAATCTCAGCTTAGGTTTTAGCTTAGGCAAGCCACCGTAGTTCAACTGCTGCCATTTTCCTCTGATCCACAGACTCTTGATGACTAATGACAGCCATCGAAATGCTTTTCAAAACCCTTTCGGATGCCATCAATAAAAATTAATAGCCATGCCTCTCGTCCTCAAATGCATTACAGTAGGGCGCACAACCATTACCTCAACTCTGCCGTAAGCTGCAGCTCCACTGTGAGACAGGCAAGAATAGCCCATAAAGCCCCAATCTATACAATGTTTACAATGACAAAAAGCAAAGTGACAAAAGCAAAGTATCATGTCTTCTTCTTTTGTTTTTGTGTCAGCACACTAGTTTGGATGCTTGGGTTTTCTTTTTTTCCAGTTTTTGACATCTTTGGTACTTTTATTTGTGGCCTTGTAATTTGGCCTCTTTTGTACGACGCCGTAAATCTGTCAACATAAATATGTAATTATGGTCATAAACAACACTGTTGTCCGAGTCATTCTCGAGAAGCCTAGTCTAGCCCCGGGCCATTTCTCTGAAAACTTGTTTATGCAGACATGAAAGGACAAGGACAGAGGACACACAAGGACAGAACTGAACCAGCTGACGAAGGAGAACTGTATACAACTCAGAGGCCCAATGCAGTTCCATAGGTGATTACAGCAATACTTTAAAAATAGATAAATAAAATATAAACACATACTGTCATTTGGATAGGCTTAGGGTTCAAATGTGGTCATATAGAGTGAAGGATATATGTTTAACAGCTAAATAATGTAGTATTTCTGCACATGGGACTGTACCATTCCTCTGTAAAGATAAATTCAACACTACCATCTCCCAGCAAGGCCACCTCTAACTGCAGAGCAAGATTTAATTAAACATTTTCATGTGAGATTAAATTAGTCCATAATAATAATAATAATAGCTTCTTATCAGGGCGAGAGAGGAGAAGGAGGATTGTGCAGGCAGGCATTAGACTACTATCTTTGAAGTCTGGCTAATGTTGTGACAGTGAGAGACAGCACCATTAGACAGCAGTCATCTCAGCCGCTGCTACAAATCTCTGCGGATTTAGGATCTCATTTAAGCTACTGGCTAAAATGAAGCAACTAAAGAAGGGCTGCTAGACAAATCAAATCAGGGAGGGTATTTATTTATTTATTTATGTATTTATTTATTTTGGCTGCAGAACTGATGCTGTTGGGATATTTATGCTTGTGTACATGTTTCATCATCATTAGACAGATTTTTTTTTTTTAGACAGTTTTTAATTTTGCCTTGTGAATCCGGAGGATCCGGAAATGTGTCAAAACATTAATTTATGTAAGTTAGGGGGAGTGAAAATGAGAGTAATGGGGTTTCTGATAGTGTTTGGTAGTGGCTTCAAAATTTCATTATTGTTTTGTGAGCGGTTTTGTGCAAATGTATTTGTGCACACAAGACAAATAACTTTTGCACAGACGTAAATAGCAGCACGGAGCAGAGCATTGCTTGTTTAACCATATAACTCAATTTGAAATGCTAATACAACCACTGGCTCAGGGGTACACAAAAATGTTCCCTGTTTCGGGCACGTTGGTCTGGTATTTAGACAGGAGCAGCGAGCAATGCATTTATTATACGCTGTGAATGAAATTAATTGGAAATTTGGACTGGTATTCACTCGCAGTGGGTGATCTGAATTTCAAATGAGGTACAGTACTGTTTTTGCCTTTTTGAGTGTGGTGACTATTTCTGGATCACTGAGGCTTCACTGGGCATGTGCGGAATCACTCACATTAACTGTAATGAGCTCGCCTGTGATCATTAGCATCCATGGAGATGATCATTTTAACATATCAGCATGGGGGAAATGCACAGTTTGGGGAAAAAATACACAGTCTAAACGACGCTGTTAAATGTGACCCTGACACTTAAACATAATTGAAA
>CM050215.1:26020467-26032967 GCA_027475355.1 Coilia nasus
CGTGAATATCTTGAGACATGTAAAATGGTAAATGAACTGCATTTACATAGCGCTTTTCTATTCCGAGCACTCAAAGCGCTTTACAGTATATATTCATCCATTCACACACCGGTGGCGGAGGCTGCCACCAGGGTTATTATAGTGAATTAAAACTAACGAAAAAACGAAAAGTAAAATTGAAAAATCATTTCAGTTAACTGAAACTAATAAAAACTATACATGAAATTCCAAAACGATAACTAACTGAAACTGTTTTGAGTGGTTACAAAACTAACTTAAACTAACTGAAATTATTGCCAAATTGCCCTTAGTTTTAGTTTTTGTCAATATGCCCATTTTGACTGTATGCCAAAGGCAGTTTGTAGGCGATATTGTAGTGGAAAACCTGAATAAGTAGTTTGTGTGTGTATTTAGTGGAGTTTTTAAACATCATACTTATTGACCATTGGAATCCTGCACTTGACAAATAATTTGACTATAAGAAAACTATAGATAAAACTGTAACTAATAAAAACTAAACTATAACTAAGCATTTTGGAAAAAATGAAAACTAACTAAAACTATATGATCACCTTTAAAAACTAACTAACACTAACTGAATTACAGAGCAAGCAAGGTAAAACTAACTAAAACTAAACTAAAATAAAAAATCCAAAACTATTATAACCTTGGCTGCCACACAAGGTGCCAACCTGCCACCGGGAGCAACTTGGGGTTAAGTGTCTTACTCAAGGACACTTCGATGGGATCAGGCAGAGCAGGGCTCGAACCGGCAACCTTCCAGTTGCCAAAAAGCACCCCTACCACCTGTGCCACCATATATCGGCCAAAATAGGTATTTTGGCATGTATGCCAAAATAGCTGGGTGATTGGGGTGGGGGGTTGGAGGTTTGAATCAGACGTTTTCTTTAAAAGGAAGTCTGTGGAAGGTGTTGGAGAGGGTTGGTGTACTTTTAGAATATATCCTTCCACAGATTACAGATTACTTGTACTGAAATTGGTAATGTATTCCCTTATAATACTCTGTGTTAGTACCATCTAAATACTTTGGATTAGTTTTGATTTTTTTTTAGTTCATAGTGTTTAAGTGGACTACTGTTGCTTTCTTATGGGTTGCTGTCTGTGAAAATAAACAGGTTAGCATGAGATTGACCCTGTTGATTTCATTACACACAAATAATTAGCTATTACGAATAATTAAACTTTTAAATGTATGGGCAGGTTGGACCGCTGTACAAATAAGCTTATTGCACAATTGGTAGATCCAAGTCGTAGCTCTGTTAGGTACTTGTCTATAATTTGGGAGTACTGGTATGAGTCTCTTCATTAGCTTCTCTCTTTTTTTTTTTTCTTTTTCTTTCTCACTTCAGTGAACCTATTCTACAGATGTGTCCTGTTTAATCCTGTCACCGTCAACCATGTCCTGAAGCTGACCCATGTAATCCGTTTTGACAGCACCACTGTACACTCAACAGTTTAAAAGCTACATAGCCTCAGCCTCAATGATTTTTCTCTGCCCAGCTATGAATAATTAACACTACAGCCTACGTGTTTTTTTTTTGTTTTGTTTTTTTTTTGTTAATAATTAATAATAGCCTATGTATTTATTTAGTTATTAATATAAGTTTACCTTAAATCTATCTTTTCTTTCTGCACAGTTATGGAGTTAAGCCAGTCTGCATTTCACTGCGAGTTGTACATGCTATAACTGTGTATGTGACAAATAAATCTACTCTCTCTCTACTCTCTACTCATGGGCTGAGTAGTTACATAAACAGCCCTTAAAAGTAATCCACTAATTTTCAGAATGTAACTGTATCCTAAATACTATACGTACATGTACAGTAAATGTGTGATCCTGTTACATGTGTTCTGTTACTCCCCAACACAGTCTGTGGACAGTTTCTAGTCTGTCCATCTGTCAAGGACGCTAGCCTGCATACTTATATTGTGGGACAAAGGTTGTGGAGTAATGAGTAAGTCATTAACAACAGAGCTCTCCAGCGCTAATTAAAAGCTGCAATTGTTTTTTACACACCTTTCCAGACCTTCCTCGTTTTTCCAGTCCCCAATTATCCCTGCCTGCCTGCACTGTCTGCATATTACTCCATTTGTTTTCCTCACAATCACTGCCCGAGCGAGGATCAATAGGTAGGACTTAAATTCACATCAAGGCTTCTGACTCTGAGACCATTCCCTTCAGCTAGCGCTGGCTAAACACTGCAGCCGAGCCAACGGAGCATATTGGAAATTAGATGGCAGCGAAGCTCATCAACCTTGCTGCTAAATGAGGCAAGAAGAACAAGCAAACAACTGAGAAAGTTGTGTCCTTACCTTGAGGCAGGAAACCGCATACGGGATAGCGAGCTACTGCAGGGGGGAGCAGACCCAGGCATGGCAGCCGCCGAGGTTGGCCACTCCTCAAGGCCAATCAGATAGCAGTGTTTGTGGGGACAGATACCGCAGCAGCAGCTGCTGGGCCTGCCTGGGTGTGCCAATATTCTCACCTGGGTACACAGATGCTATACACACATATGCGCGCAGAGACACACACACACACACACACAAGCACACACACACACACACACACACACACTGAGATACACAGACCCACACAAGCACACAGACACACACAATTCTTGACTGCATACCCACAAACGCTACCATCCATTCCCGCACATAAAAAAATCTCTCACTCACACACGCACACACAAGTGCATGCATACGCGCACACACACACATGCACACACACGCACACACAATTCTTGACTGCACACATACCCACAAACGCTACTATCCATTCCCGCACATAAACAAAATCTTTCTCTCATTCACACACACACACACACACACACACACAAGTGCACACATACACACACAGATACACACACACATACACACACACGTACCCAATTCTTAACTGCACACATACCCACAAACACTACCATTCCTGCACATGAACTAAAATCTTTCTGTCACTCACTCACACACGCACACACACACACACACACACACACACACACACACACACTCACACACACACACAATTCTTGACTGCACACATACCCACAAACGCTACCATCAAATTCTGCACATAAATAAAATCTTTCCCTCGCTTACACACACACAAGCGCATGCATACCACACACCCACCCACCCACCCACACACACACACACACGCACACAAACATGCACACTTACACACACACATACACACACACGTACCCAATTCTTGACTGCACACATACCCACAAACACTACCATCTATTTCTGCACATAACTCACACACACACTCACACACACACACACAAACACAGAGATCATCACACACAAATAACTCACCAAGTCCAATTATGAAAATGTTAGCTAAAACCACACTGCAATCTTATTTTCCTAGTTTCAATCCTGTTTTCATAGTTACATGAAATGGGATATCTTCTCATTTCACCCACAAACTCCCCAAAAAATAGTCATAAACAAAACAATGGTCTGTCAGCACATTTTATTTGGAAAATATTTTTATTTAAGGAGAATACAATGCAACCTATTCCAGCGGTTTACATATTGAATACTGAAAGGATGGTATCGCTTTTTATTGTTTAGATGGGGAAAAGAGAAACACAGTAGAAAGCAGTAGAAAGAGAAATTGCCACTGAAACTGCAAGCTAAACAGACAACTGCCACAAAGGATTGAATACAATTACATTTATAAAGGCAGAAATACCTTGATATTCACACATCACACAGTGCTTCCTCCAACACTGTGCATCTTAATGCATGTTTGTACATTTTGTGATATGGTGTGTGTGTGTGTGTGTGTGTGTGTGTGTGTGTGTGTGCGTGTGTGTGTGTGTGTGTGTGTGTGTGTGTGTGTGTACTTTCGATACATCCCTTCTTCTTTGTGTGTGTGTGTGTGTGGTGTGTGTGTGTGTGTGTGTGTGTGTGTGTGTGTGTGTGTGTGTGTGTGTGTGTGTGTGGACATGCCTGTTAATGTTCAGAAAAAAAAATGTGTACACAAACACTGTCAGGGGGATTCTTCATTTGATTTTGAAGGCTCCTGTAAAATTCACTTTATGTCTCCTGCACAAAAAGAGAAAAAAATACCAAGTCACTTTAGGCCAAATCACAGTTCACTCTACTAAATAAGAAATCACTCTCTGAACACACTCTGTCTGAAGATCTTCCACAGGAGCAGATGACTTCGTGACTGGGTCCAAAAAGCATGATTCACCACAGCGAACAGATGAGCTCTGGGAGGCAGAGAGGAACGTGACCACTCGGAGTGATCAGGGTGACCCAGCAGTGACTCACCTGCTGTGACCGTGTCCTGCGTTCCTCTTCGCTCCCCGGGCTAGCTGTGACCTGCCCGCCAAGCCAGGGCCCTCCACCCTCTGCAGAACCTCCTTGGGGAAGAGACTCCTCTCATCAAAGGATGCCTTCAGTGTTGCTGGTGACACACACACACACACACACAAACAACACACGCAGACACACACACACACAAACAGAAATACACACACAGACACACACAAACAGAAGTGCACACACACATATACAGTAAACACACACACACATATACACAAGCACATGTGTGTATGTGAATATGTGTAGACAGTGGCATAGCTAGGCCCCGGTGCAAGTCTTGCAAGTCCATCACATCCATTGGCTGCTAATGCGTGTGGGGTTTCTCTATGAGGAGCCAAGGGAGTGTAGCAGTTCTGAAGAGGCCATTGCACTACACACCAGTTTGCACACTGCACAGACACTTTCATTTAGTTGTGCATACTGCTTTTCACTACATGTGACATTCGACTCACGTGGTTTGGGTGGAGTAGGAGGCGGAGGGGTCGGGGTGGTGCTGTCCCACATGCGGCCGAAGTACAGGTGGGGGTTGGACACGAAGTCCGGCTTGTCCAAGTCCTCCACCGACTCAAGCTCTGTCAGCGCCAGCTCGCTGAACGTGCCTGATGGAGGAAAACAAAGATGCGAGATGAGATGTGAGATGAAAGCGCCGATGCTGAAGGGAAAGATGATCCTGCTCTATTGCATTGCGTGGCGGTTACTGAAGTCCCCCTTCACTTCTAAAGTGCTTTGGGTGTCTTGAAAAGCACTATGTAAATGCAATCTGTTTTGATTTTTCTTGTTGTTGTCATTGTTGCTTCGAGCTCAAACTTTCACAACGATTACATTTCACAGAGTATTGTATCTCAGGCAAAGTTGATTCAAAGCCAACAGATAGATATTCAGCATGGACTGCGTCTGGTGTAGCTAGCTACTACATTAGATTTGCAGCCGACAGAACAGAAGCACAGAACCAAGAGATCACAGAACCCCCCCAGCAGATCAGAGATCAGAGATCAGAGATCAGAGACTCACCCACAGATGAACAGGCTAAAAGTCTGGCGTTGGCATGCGGTCTCCTGTCAGTGGCCTTCGGGGCGCGCCCCGGCTCAGCGAGTCTAGCCGCCACGGCAACACAGCCACTCTTCTCAGCTCCGCCGACCTCACTGGAGATGGGGGGATAATAATCAGCTTTCTCCATGGGGGCAGAGGAGCCAATGGAAGCCAAATTAGATTGATGCTTTGCCAGGGAATTAAGTTTGCTGTTGCGAACTGTTGCGACGAGGCTTTTGTGCCTGATGCTTCTCAAAGTCGTAACCCTCTGAAAATATGAGATAACTGCATGTAAAGGGATTGAGGGGCCTTTGTTGTGGCAGACTGGGGAATACTTTAGGACAGAGACTTTTTTTGCTCAGACAACGCGATTATGATGTGAAATCTAAAACTCTGGTCTCGCTCAGATCAGGAGGATGATCTGCATCCTGTTCTCCCCTGGTTGTCTGCTGGCTTTTTTCCCCCATCATGCATTATCATTTCCCATCATGCCCCTCTGTTATCTGCCTCCCACCCCCCGGCTGTGGTGCCCCAGTGGCACAAGTATTTTCATGATGACACAGGAAACCAGTCTCTCTCTCTCTCTCTCTCTCTCTCTCTCTCTCTCTCTCTCTCTCTCTCTCTCTCTCTCTCTCTCTCTCTCTCTCTCTCTCTCTCTCTCTCTCTCTCTCTCTCTCTCTCTCTCCCTCTCTCTCTCTCTCTCTCTCTCTCTCTCCCCTCCCTCCCTCCCTCCCCCTCTCCCTCTCCCTCTCCCTCTCTCTCTCCCTCTCTCTCTCCCTCTCCCTCTCCCTCCCTCCCTCTGAATGTTTGTGTTTGTGTGTGCTTCATTGCATCTGATTATTTCCACTTGACATATACCAAAACACTTCTGACCCCTTGTTTTACATTTTTCATCGCTGCAAAGGTCCTAGTGATCAGATTTTCGCATTTTTTGCTGTAAATGTAGTTTCTTTTCCACAGTGTTGAGTCCCATTTTTTCTTTACCTCCAGGGAATTTGTCGTGACTGTGACCCTGTTGAACCCCTTTGTAGCTCATATACTACAAGCCAAGTATTTTTGGCGCTTTTATGACTTTATTCAGACAGGACAGTGAAGATGGTGACAGGAAGTAAGAGGGAGACAGAGAGATGTGGTAGGGTTGGGAAATGGCCGCAGGCCAGAGTCAAACCTTGGTCCCTAAAGCCACTTGCTCCCCAACTTTAAGATTCTAAGCCCGTGAAGAAGCCTAGTCCTTGCTGTCCTTTGATGTCTTGATATCATGTATCTAGTGTGGTGGCCCCCTGGGGATCCTGAGTTAGTGCAGCCAGCCACAGTGTTGAAATCAACAGCAAGAGCTCAAAAATACAGGTATGGTATGTTCCCTGGCCCAGGAAGGTGTATAAATAATGACTTTTCCATCACATGCAACTGAATAATTCAATGTCTACCCTAGTGAAATAATTCATGGTCAAAGGCTTCACAGCAAACCCACACAAGAAATTCAGGATGTTTACAGAGTATTGTTATGACCAGAAGAAACAAACCAGCTGTGAGTTGGGACAGTAACCCATATCTAAGTTTAGTTTTCAAATTGGATAATAAATGTCTAAATATTTTACTAAATATTTATTTTCTTCTTCAGTTAGTCCTGATTGATTCTGGTCTCTTATTAACCTCATGTTCTTCAGATCTTTCGCAATGATGGTGGCGCTAAACATGGCTTTTTAGCAGGAGAGGTTAAAGCGGTATTGCAATGGTATTGCGCCAGCATTAGACACCATCAGATCGTCGATTTATTCTGTGCGTGTGAACCAGCCGTAATGGATTTCTGAGGTAATTATGTGATAAAGGCTCTCGTGTGGAAAGAGCCCTTCTGCTGCCAGTTACCCACCACCTGCCTGTTTACGCTCAGATGACACAGAGAGGGCTGAGCCCCACTTTCCTGCTGTCTGGCTGAGACTGAAACCAAGAGACGATGGGTACGCCCTAAATATCGTATATATTGAAAAAATATGACATTGTTAGAAGTTTCTAACTCTCCATTATCGTTTGTTTTGGCAGGTCGCCGTATAATAAGTGGGATAATGTTCAACGAGGCGATCATCACTCTGTCGGGGCCATATACAGTCAATGGTGGGGGCTTATTCCATGAGAATGACTACTGTACCTCACTGAACATTATCCCTTACTTACTTTACAGTCCCTGTTACAGTTTATCTTCATCATTAAGTACTGTGTAACAAAGTGGTTAACAATATGTAACATTATGTCCATACACTGTAACTTAGGGTTAGCATTAGGTTTAGAATTAGGGTTAGTGTTAGGCATGTACAGTGTAAGTACATAATATTACATGTTGTTACACTAATAAAGGAACTGTAACCGTAAAAGAAACTGTAAAACATGCCACAAGTGGTTTCTGAACTTACAGTACACATCCTTGGCAGTGCTGTAGTACTCACAGGAAGTGATCTTTCTCCTCAGCTAGGATGACCTCTTCACCTAAGAGGGCAGAGCCTTGGGGGTCCCAAACTGTCAGCACTGCGATGCCCTTGAGGAGTGATGGGTGACGCAGGGGTCACCTCACCATCTTCTTACTACTTCTTCCTCATCCTGCACTTCGTTTGGGAGGGGGCACTCTACCCTGCCAAGGCGCCAGTGCTCCTCCTAGTGGTGACAGGTGGAATGGCAGGAATCAGAGAACAGATGGAATATACTGTCCGTGGCAGCTACTACAGGGTGTCGAGCCACCGTGGGCTGGGGTTACACACTCAAATAAGGTCTGCTTCCAAGGGCGTCGGTAAAACGGGGGTAGGTTGAGATCATTCAGAAGGCAGAGAACTTCACCGGGTCATATCACGTCATATTATTTGGTCATATCATGTTTGTCTGAGTGTCAAGCTGTGGAAGTGTTGGGAAATACATATTCATAGAAAGAGGCACTTTTCAACTTGTCTAAGATAGCTGTCAGATGCACACGAAAGGACATGACCTTTTGACATTTTTACTAATGTAACTCATCCATTAATTACTCACTGCTTTCTTGTTGCTGTTGATATTGTTGTTGTTGTTGTTTGTTTATTGTTACTCACCTGTCCGAATATGCCCACACAGTGCCCTGGCAGGTAGCTTAAGGCCACGGTGCAGTCGATGGAAGTGGACAAGAGGAAGAGCTGGTCTCCATGGACACAGGTCTCCAGGTGCATGACAGAGTCCAGGTGGGGTCGCAGGCTGGTCAGGAGCCGAGGGGCTCGTCTGAGCACTCCATCACCGGGCAGAAGGCAGTAGTCCTGAGACAGCGGAGATCAATACAACCACACGAGACCAATCAGTTCAGCCGGGGGCCTCTGTGCTGTGCGAGCTGACCGCACGGCTTAGTGAGGTGCAAATAAGGATGTCAGTAGACATATTCATCAATCTGAGCGAACATCTAGGCTCCCGGTCATCGTGGGGCCACATTTGTTTCTGCATGTATCGACACAACGTGAAGGATTTTTGCAAGCCATGTGCATCATTTTTCGATTACTTTGTCTGCAGTTTACAATTTATCTGTCCACAAGCCTTTTCCCCCAGCTGGTTTTCAATGTGCTGCCCTACACATGTTCACATACTCCGTCATGAGAAAAGAAACAGGGTCTTATCTCCCTCCTTCTTAGACAAGGCATGCCTATTAATAAAGGAGCCTATTTGCCAATTAAACCCAGAAAAAAAGGGGCTGTCTAAAATGTAAACGTAAGACCACAAATCATCCGGAGTGAATGAAGTAGTAAAATGGAAAATGAAAATCCAATCCATCCTCATCGAGACGCCTGGTTATTTCGGTGGAAAGTTAGGGGGAATAGACAAACACCCTCCGCTCATCAATCAAGCGCACACACTGTCAGGGTTGCTTTGTCTCTCAAGGACACAGGGCCGCTTCCAGCGCCTGCAGTCAACAGGCGGAATACCACACAGGAAATAAATACCAGCCCTGGCGTTGGGGTTTGTGATGCATGTCTCAGGCTCACGGGGCCGGACATGTGATTGGAATGTCATCATAGTATTTTATCAAAATAATCTCCAATGTTCCAAACACATAGTCTTCGAAACGTGAACTGAATGACACTGTGGAATTGTATGTTTATAAAAATCTTAAATGTTCTGATATATGCTCTTAGAATTGAATTGCATTATGAAATGTCATGTTTTAAAAACTGTTGTTAACTATTAACTATTTTAACCATTGTTAATTCATTTTCCCCACAGTATCGGACCTCTGGAACATCACATACTGAATTTGTGATTGTGTTTGTGATTGGGGCAGCTGTGGCCTTAGGAAGTCGGTCTGGGGATCGGACGGTTTCAGGTTCAATTCCCATACCAGTAGGGCAAAAATGTGGGTGGGGGAGTAAATAACCAGTGCTCTCCTGCACCCTGCATCCATGGCTAAAGTGCCCTTAAGCAAGGCATCTAACTTAACATTGATCCATGGGGACTGTCCATGTACATAATTCACTCTAAGTTGCTCTGGATAACAGCATCAGCTAACTGCAATGTAATGTAATGTAATGTGTCTGTTAGAGCGATGGGTGGCCACTCCACACCATATGCGGTGTCTCTTTTTCACTCAGGCTCAACTCCACGCCCCAGACTTTCACTCCTCCGTACACATCCGCTATCACCAGGCCCATGGCTGAAGTGCCCTTGAGCAAGGCATCTAACCCCACATTGCTCAATGGGTGCCAATGCCACTCCACGCCATATGCAGTGTCTCTTTTTCACTCAGGCTCACCTGCACGTCCCAGACTTTCACTCCTCCGTGTACATCCGCCGTCACCAGGTACCTCCCACCTCCGTCCACTGTCAGGATGATGGAGCCTGACCTCCTGTGGGCCACAAACTCGGCCACCAGGCTGCAGTGGGTCGTGTTCCAGAACCTCACCAGGCCAGACGTACCACACGACACCAGGTCTGCGCCGCCTACACACAGACACATAGACACATAGACACACACACACACACACACACACACACACACACACACAC
This sequence comes from Coilia nasus, assembly GCA_027475355.1. Taxonomy (NCBI): domain Eukaryota; kingdom Metazoa; phylum Chordata; class Actinopteri; order Clupeiformes; family Engraulidae; genus Coilia; species Coilia nasus. The sequence goes on from CM050215.1 coordinate 26,030,866, forward strand.
ACACACACACACACACACACACACACACACACACACACACACACACACACACACCACAACCACACACACACATGCAGGAGGGCAGTCGGGATGTCCTAACATTGTGTTGACAGGCTGAATGTATTTATAGAGTCTTATGAATGCAAGCTTCATAGAAAGTGTTACCAATATTTCTTGCAATATAAAAGCATTGTTCAAATAACAACAACTGACTTTATCATCTTCTCTTGGGTAAACTTAGATCAATAACCCAAGATCTCAGCCTTCAAGTGATGTTTGACTTTGACAATGTACCTGCTGCAGTTACTCCCTTGTGCCTATCCAGGAAGAAGAGCTTGGTGATGGCATGACAGTCCTCTGGGCCTCCCTGTCCAGCAGGTGGCAGCGATGAGTCAGAGGGAGCAGAGGGCCGGTCTGGAGTGGCTGACTGATTCGCCCTGAGTGCCGCACCATCTGCACAGCACAACCTTCCTTACAAACAACTCTAATCAATAGCTGTAAAGGTGTCAGCGAGAGAGAGCCTAGCGCCCGTGTTGCGGTCCAAACCTGATTTGGATCGAAGACCTCGCTGGCCATCTGGTCGCAGTTTGCGCAGGGCGTTCTCCGTGCTGTTGTTCCACACTGTGATCTCGCCATCATAGCTCCCTGAAACAGGAAGGAGTTTTTAAGTTAGTCTGCAAGGTCTCCGGTGCTGGCCCCAGCCCCAGCCCCAGCCCCAGCCCCCAGCTTAGACAGGCTTGAAATGACAATGAGGAAGACTAATGTCTCAGATCTCCCATCTCAGGGTCTTGGGTGGGAGAAAATGAGAGGCGGTCGTGGAGATGCATTATTCAGCTGCCCAGTGGCCATACTTATCCAAGGTTCTTCATACCGCACTCTCTTCCTCTTCCTCTCTCCATCTGTACATCCCTCCTTCTCTCTCTTCCTCTTTCTCTTTCCATCTGTATCTCCCTCTCTCTCTCAATCTGTCTCTCCCTCCCTCTTTCCCTGACCAGTCTCTCGCCCTCTCTTTCTATCTTTTCCAACTGTTGTCTTTGTCTGTTGTCTGTATTTCCCTCTCTTTCTCTCTTTCTCTCTCTCTCTCTCTCTCTCTTTCTCTCTCTTTCTCTCTCTCTCTCTCTCCCTCTCTCTCTCTTTGCCCCATTCTCTTTATGACAAATCTCTCACCCTCTCTTTCTATCCTGTCCAACTCTTGTCTTTTCCAGTGGCTCTCCATCCGCTAAGCGGTAATGACGTCCCACAGCACAGTCAGCCTCAGTCCTGTGAAGACGGCTGGGCAGCCACACAAAGTAAATCCCCCCAGCCTGAAGAAAAAAAAGCTTGACCGCCATTTTGTTATTCATTCATCTACCTTTCGGGCTTCTCCAGGCACTGGCCTTGGCATCTGCAAGTCATTTCTCACAGAAAAATCTGCTGTTAATGGCTGGATAACTGTGTTAATGTCAGCGTGCAGAGCAAATGTTCTCTCTTGTAAAGTGAAAGAAGGGCACTCGAAGCGCAACAGGATTCGAGTAACTGATAGCACACCTCTGCTGAAAAGCCTGAATCCCCCGTCAGTGCCTGCAGCGGTCTTTTACAACGAGAAGTCACCTCCACACAAACACGCCTCCTCCTGAAAGCCTCCCTGAACTGGAAATGTGTAGAGGAGTAAGAAAAAAAATGGAGGGGTGAGAACTGACACAAGAGTGAAAAGGGGAGCGATGGTGAGGGAGGAAAGGGAGGGAGGGAGGGATGGATGGAGGAAGGGAGAGAGGGAGGGAGGGAGGGATGGCTGATGGGTAGGAGGGAGGGAGGGAGAGAGGGATGGAGGGAAGAAAAAGGAGGCTGACAGCTCAGCTCCGACTCTGTCTGGCTCCGTGAATGCGGCGCGTGTGTGCAACCCGCCAGTGTGGTGCGGCGGCTAAATATTGATGAGGGAGAAGAGAAGCAGCCACCCTACCCCCTCCCCTACCCCCTCCCCTACCCCCATCCAACCCCCACCCCCTCCCTATCCCCATCCAACCCCCACCCTACCCCCTACCCTACCCCCTCCCTATCCCCACCCCTACCCTACCCCCTCCCTATCCCCATCCAACCCCCACCCTACCCCCTCCCCTACCCCC
>CM050215.1:26037967-26040467 GCA_027475355.1 Coilia nasus
AACACAGTGATGATTCTGTGGAGAGAGAGAGAAAGGTTTGGGGATGAGAGAGAGAGAGAGAGAGAGAGAGACAGAGACAGAGACAGAGAGACAGAGAGAGAGAGAGAGAGACAGAGAGAGAGACAGAGAGAGAGACAGAGACATGAAAAAGAGCAAGGACATCAGCCCTTTCTCACATGTAGGAGAGAACGGGACACACATGTCCCAACCAAATGCTACATGCTGGCACACATCCATGCCTATTTGTTTGAAGACACACACACACACACACACACACACACACACACACACACACACACACTGAGCCTGCTATAATGCTGCTGTTCAGTCATGCTGATGTGCACACACCTACATGGACATACACATACATAAATACAGACTCACACACAGACAGAGACACACACACACACACACACACACACACACATACACACACACACACACACAAACACGTGACTAGTGAGTGCTCCGAGCACTCTTCACTCCACCGCAGGCATGATGCTAACACACAATGAAAGACTTTCCTCTCACATGTTAAAATGCATAGGGGAACATGAACAAAGTGATGAATACACACACACACACACACACACACACACACACATCTAAGAATGAGGAAAACAAACACACTTCCTGCAGACTTTGTACTGTAAGATCAGGATTATACAAAAGTCATCTGAGAAGAAACATTTACGCACAGATTTATGGCTAAGCCTCTGTGCTACACACATACATCCAGGCACTAAGACAAATACAAAGCTGGGTATATTCACAAGGTCAACATCACAATCTGGGCTTGTTGTGGGAATAGCTCACACAAAACACTTTTGTGTTTACTCTGTGTTCCTCTACACTTAGCTTAGCTTGTTAGCTTGTTGTGTCCTTCTTTTGTAAGTTTCTTTGGATAAAAGCGTCTGCTAAGTGTAATGTAATGTAATGTAAAACAGTCAAGTCTGTTAAGATCAGCACTAGAGTCCCAGAGTCCCAAAAAAGGTCTCTCTTTATTGGGAGCAGAGTAAAGACATGTACAGCAGTTTAAGATACAGCTCACCTTCTGTACTTTGTTAATCATTGGTAGCCAGTTGTGTCTGATCAATGACATTTCATAAGACTCCTAATTGGCTGCACAGCCAAAAAAAACTGTCTATTAATGATTTTATTGATTGATAATCATAGCTGGCAACTGGTGGAGTTGGGCAACCAATGAACAGTGATGTTTCTAGGTGTCACAGCAGTAGGAGGGGGGTGAGATGTAGACGTGCTGGGTCTCCAGACTCACCTCTCCCAGCCCAGTACCAGCACGGTCCTCTTCAGCACCAGAACCTGGGAGATCTCAGCGGCCCGGTCTCGGCCCGCATTCAGCCTGTGGTGGCAGTGCCCGTTGAAGTCCCACACCTGATATACACACACACACACACATATACATGCATACACACACACACACACACACACATGCATACACAAGAGACCACACACACACACACACACACACACACACACATATGGGCACACACGCATATACACACACATGCACAAGACACCACACAGACACACACAGACACACGCATACACACAGATATACATATTAAAGTATAAACACACATTTAGACATAAACGCACACAATTCAGAGTGAATGTACACAGTAAAGCAGAATTACTCAAACAAACAGACACACAAACACATTTGCATAAATAGGCTTTCACGCACTCAGAGTCAGATGAAACTCCCAGTAAGTCAAAAACAAACATCTCACCAAGGAAAGCAAAGACTAACAGAGCATGACACAAAAAGCTTCTCCGTGGCTCCAGACCCAGACACAAACACAAACACAAACACAAAGACAGACGAGACAGGCACAATCATGTTACTGACGGCAGCAGACACAAACGCTGCCAGACATTAGCATAACACTATGACAGACCAATGGGGCAAAGACACCGAACATGACAGAAAACTAGTGTTGGGAATTTGACAACACCTTATGCTTGGCAGGTGTCATGCACATTAGTGAACAGTAAATATGCTGCAAAATATGCTGAGAAGAACTGCGGTTTTACAAAAATGATACACAGACAGACAGACAGACAGACAGACAGACAGACAGAGAGACGGACGGACGGACAGGCAGGCAGGCAGGCAGGCAGGCAGGCAGACAGACAGCCAGACAGACAGACAGACAGACAGACAGACAGACGGACAGGCAGGCAGGCAGGCAGGCAGACAGACAGACAGACAGACAGATAGATAGTAGAGTAGAGCAGAGCAGAGTAGAGTAGAGTAGAGTAGAGTAGAGTAAAGTAGAGTAGAGTAAAGTAGAGTAGAGTAAAGTAGAGTAGAGAGTAGAGTTACTTTATTAATCCCGAAGGAAATTAAGGTGTCCAGTAGCATACACATAATACACATTGCAAAAACAGATCACACATATTGCACACATCTGCAATGATACAGCATTCACTGAACTGAGGGGAGAGGAAAAAAATTAATAAGTAAAGACAATAA
>CM050215.1:26047967-26082967 GCA_027475355.1 Coilia nasus
AGAGAGAGAGAGAGAGAGAGAGAGAGAGAGAGAGAGAGAGAGAGAAAGAGACAGACAGACAGACAGGTACATAATATGTGTGTTTTTTACCTTGTGTGAGATGAGTCTTGTGTATTTGTGTGTGTCTGTGTTAAGTACACGCAGAGTGTGTGCATGTTCCCTTGAGTGTGACCAGGGGCATAGATTTGCTCTTGACATTGGTGGGGACCTTTTAATCCCCCCTCAACCAAGACCACAACCACCAGCAGCACAAATTATAGAATGTTGAATTACTGTTAAACCAATCACTGACAAATAAGTACTTAAATTTCAGTTTAATTCAACCGTGGTGCAAATGAAACAGGTCTCATACATCAGCAACAATAAAAGTAGATGGAGCACTGCATAACCTTGAAATCATCATTAACATTTGTACAGTGAGTGCATTTTTTAAACAATTTGTGCCAACTGCACTGCAAAGTCAGTAACGTTACCATTAGAATAAAAAGTTACAAAAAAGTAGAATAAAAAGTCACCAAAGTTCTAACATTAAACATGTCAATTTAACAGCCACTGTGGGCTAATAATATCCGTATGAAAACTGACAGGTAACATTTTTGTTGTGCATGCTATGAATAGCTGCTACAGACCATTTTAGCCTGCTGTAGGCATGTTGTGTGCCAAAGCTAGTTGTCATTAACGTTGTTATAGGACTCATTTCAGTGGCGATCTTCACTTTGTGACTTACAGGTTTCTTTGAAAAGTAGTTCCATATGTTAGGACTTAAGTAAAGAACTTAATTTAAGCAGCACCGCAAGGTGATCTGACGTTGACAGATCGTTTTATTTTATGTATTTATTTTGAGGTGCTCAATTTATTGGTGGGGACAAATCAATGATTGCTGGATATTGGTGGGGACACGTCACCTCCGTCCATGCCAATTCTACGCCCTTGGTTTGCACATACACATACACACACACACACACACACACACACACACACACACACACACACACACACACCCTTGTGTGCTTGTCTGTGGTTGTGTGCTTATCTATGTACAAAAATCTTCCATTTTATGCCATAAAAAAAGTGCCTAAGTGTGTGCACGTCTGTGTGTGTGTGTGTGTGTGTGTGTGTGTGTGTGTGTGTGTGTGTGTGTGTGTGTGTCTGCCCCTGTGACATCAAATGTAGACTGTGAAATCAAACCATCCAATCATCGCATGCTTCAAACTTATTGGCTGTGACACTGGAGGGAAATAAACACTGCTGATGCGTTACCTTGACTACACTGAGCAAACGCTTAATAAAGGACTGGCCATTTGCATATTAATTGATGGCCGAGGCCTATCCGGACGAGGCAATCTAGCCATGTCTCCATGTCTCCATGGCCAGGCGAGAGCTCTTCACAAACCTCCCGTCCCCTATCCTCCCCTCACCATCGGTCCTGTCACAATCAAGCATGGCTGTCTCACAGCGCTGTCACTGTCAGCTTGCCTGCTGACTATAATTACATACTCACAGAGTACATCCACTCACACGTACACGTACACGTACACACAAAAACATGCACATGCGCACGCACACAAACGCATACACACACACACACACACACACACACACACACACATACAGACTTATACCACACAAAGACATGCACACATACATGTACACATACACATACACATACAGACAGATACAGACAGATACAGACACAGACACACAAAAGACACCCACCACACAGAAGACACACACACACACACACACACACACACACACACACACACACACACACACACACACACACACACAAACACACAAAAGACACCCACCACACAGAAGATGCACACACTCACACACAGACAAAAACATATACATACGCACATGAAATGAAGTCCACACATGCACACACCTGCACACGTGAATTATGGTACATTTCTGTGCCCAGGCAGATTGATGCTTGAAAACATACAGCAGCTGACCATAAGATTTAAATGGCAGATCCACACAGCTAAGCCCTGAATGTACTGAAGTATCTGAGAGGCTGAAAGATGCTTTCATCATAGCAGTGTCTGTAGCCTTTTCAACCAAAGAAAGTTTCTGCTGGCATTTGTAAATACTTATGGCATGAAGCTGTCAAAACGTGGCTAAGCGTGTAGCACAGTGATGGCAGGGGGTAACAGTCAGACTTTAAATTGGGATGGAGCCCTCCGGAGCTCAGCTCCCCCTCCTCACCTCGGCAATACAGCCAGCCGGAGCTCAGCTCCCTCTGCTACAGTATTTATAGTAAAATAATAGAGTGAGATATTGACCACTGTGAGTAAAGAAGGGCTCCCCCTCGTTACAAAAGCCAATTTAACCACCGCTAACAGCTCACCTCTGCGCACCCAGCTGTGCCCGTGGGCCGAGTGCGTGGCGATGTAGCAGCAGCTGCTGTGTTGGCCCTCGGTTAGCTCCGCCCACTGGATGACCGTGGTGGCGTCCTGCTCCACAGGGCTACTGCTGGGCCTCTCGAACAGGGAGATCAGAGCCGTCCGGAAAAACATCACACTCACCTCACAGAACACACACACACACACACACACAGATGCAACACAGGAGGATTAGCATATTTGATGAGGAGTGTAACTTATAGTCTACACCAAGCATGGAAGCAGTGGTGGAGTGAAATCTCTGTTTCGATGGTGAAGACACTTCCAATAGGAATCGAAGTGTAGCTGACTGTTACAATGCATGCTTTGCCACCGCTTTCATGCTAGCTGTAGCAACTTTTGGAATACTTTATTTTAGGTCCAGCACCCACTGGAAAACTGATGTGTGTACCTGGTGGTTACTCTAACCTGTGACCTATTGATCCCTTTTTTTAAAGGCAAAACTGTATCCAAGGATAATGCGCAGCTGAGTTCACAGAAGTTCATTCAAAGAATATGCTTCGCCAAGTGAAAATACATTTACAACTACAGGAAGTCATCTGATCCCAACCTCCATTCCCCACCTCCATCTCACCTTCCCACCAACATCCCCCACACTCAGCGCAGCCTGGTCGGGGTCCTCTGGGTTGAAGCAGTAATGCAGGGCGATGGGAGTGTGCGTCAGACCCTGCACTTTATACTGGCAGCTAAACTCCTGCTTAGAGAGCAGGTCATAGAAGCAAATCTCCTTACTGGTGAAGGCAACTGCGACCTGCAAACGACAACAGGGAGGAAAGGATGGTAGAAGGGAGGCAGGGAGAGAGGGAGAAGTGGAGAAGTGGAGGTAATGAGGGAGTGGGACTTCAAGTGCTTTAGTTAGGGAAAAGTGAGTCATTCAGCCCGGCTGAGGTCGAAAATAAAGGGTCCTGAGAGAGGTAGGTGCACTGCTGCCTTTGATATACAAATGCAGCTTTTCAATATGCAGCAGTCGCTGGGCTATAATTGCCAGTGCTCTCATGGAGATGGGATGCAGGAATGAGATGCCTTTTTAGCATTTCTTCACATGTAAACAAAAAGAACAGAAAGACACGGGGCAAAAGGACCAAAAGGTATGATAAACATGCACATCTTCTTCAAAAGGCAAACATTGAATAATTTGCTTTTCGTTGACTCTTAAGAGGAGCAAAATAGTTATACAGCAAAAAAAAAAAATCTTTTCAAAAAAATCTTTTCAAAAAAATCTTTTCCGATGACACTGAATTAACTTATGTAAGTCGGAAACATGTGATTGTGTAAGCACATGGAGAAAGAAGCAGAGACGTCTGTTCAGAACTGACAGCACCTGATGAAGAGAAACGGAACAGGGGAGCGAGACAGAGAGGTGGAGAAGGAGAGAGAGGGAGAGAGAGTGAAGAGTAAAGAGTGAAGTGAAAGACATGGAGTAAAAGACAGAGGAGTAAGCACTGAGTCCGTGTGTCTCCACCTTGTGAACATTGGGCAGCACCTGAAGAGGAATGGAACAGGAGAACAAGACAGGAAGGAAGAGAGAGGTGAAGAGAAAGAAAAGGACTGAGAGAGGGAGAGAGAGAGAGAAAGTGGAGTAAAGGAAAGAGGCAGTGTGTCTCCACCTTGTGAACATTGGGCAGCACCACCATGGCCGTTGCCCAGAGGTCCTTGGGCTTGACGGTGTCGTTGGCCAGCCGGAGGCTCCTGAGGAGGCCCAGGTCTTCGCCCCACACCCCCAGCACCCCGTCCCTGCTCAGGCTCAGGTAGCGACTGGGGTTGGGCAGGAGCACCACGCCCTGCGCGCAGAGAACAGTACTAACTAAGCACATTTACTCAAGTACTGTACTCAAGTACTGTACTTAAGTATACTTTACTTGAGTATTAAAACTTTAATCATGTATAATTAATCAACTTTTCAAGACAAATATTGTACTTTGCACTCCTCCACATTTGAAATGTGGGCATGAAGTACTCATTACATTGATGAGAGGGGATGTGCTCAACTCCTAACTAACGAAAGTTTTGGCTGCGTAAAAAGGGTGATGTGTTTGTCCTATGGTGAAACCGAAGACAAATTTCCACTTGTGGAAAATAATGTTTTCGTATTTGTATTCGTAAAAATAAAAATACTTGTACTGTGTACTTTGTTCGCCTCTGCCTGTGTGGTGGCAAAATAAGTATAATGATTATAATATACTTGATAATCATTTGATAATGATAATCATTATAAACATAATGAACTTTCATGAGAGATGGGATGTTACAAGTCACTAACGGGGGCTTGAAGTCTTTGTTTAGCAGAGTGATCTGCTGGTGTCTCGTATATTTGGGTTGTGATGCTGGACTATTTTGGTATTCAAGTCTCCCTGGACTCTTTCGCCTTATTTTTAAGTTTTTATTTCAACAGTTACAGAGGTTGTATTTTTGTAACAATATATGCCATCATGTGCAGTTGGATCTGAAGTATGTACTGAGACTGAAAAAGAATATTACACATCACCTGAACAGTTATAGAGGTTGTAATTTTGTAACATCATATACCAGTATGTGCAGTCAGATTTGAAATACATACTGAGACTGAAAACAAATGTTCCACGATACCTGAACAGTTATAGAGGTCGTATTTTTGTAACATCATATGCTGTGCAGTCACATCTGAAATCTGCTAGTGAAAGACAGAAACAGAGACAGAAAAAAACTCCACGCCACCTGAATGGGCTCCCTGTGGGGGGAGGGCAGTGACCTGGGGGCCCTCCAGCGGGGGACGGTGGCGGCGCGCGCCTGCTCGTCCTGCTCGCACAGCTTGAGGAGCAGGAAGGTGGTGAGGCGCGTCCAGTCCAGCCGGCCCTCCCGGGACACGTCCACGCTGTCGAACAGACGGCCGTACTCCTCCGGCGTGCCGCGGCCCACCGCGGCCCACGCCCGCTCCGCAAACTCCTCGCGACCCAGACTGCCCTCCTCTCGACCCAGACTGCCCTCCTCACCCAGGTCGCCCACGGGCTGCACGCAGGAGAGGGCACACAGTGACACGGGTTTCACTCACACAGGTTGTCTAGAGACAGAGAAAAAATGCCCTACAAAGCCAAAAGGCAGTAACTACATATTTTGTCAAAACTAAGTTTAGACTGGAAATTGACTTTACAAAACCTCTATAGTCTTGTGACTAAATGTTTTGCTTCTTCCTATTTAAAAGTACATAAAAAAACCTCACCACTATTAAACCAACGACATGCTTGACTGGGCATTATGACAACTTGAAATATATTTCTTGTCAGTTCCAATGTGTAATGTTTGTAGTTACTGCACTTTGTAGGGCAGAAAAGGCTTCATTGCCGGCTGCATACACCTCTCAAATCCATCAGGGACTGAACCCCCCTGCCCCTTGCCCCCACAGGAGAAATGTAAGGTTTACTCAGATTAAAGCATAGTGGGACCTCAAGATAAGAGAATGCGATGGGACAGATTCGTCCGGTCACAAATAAATCTTGGCAAACATCTGAGGAGAGGAATTAAAATGTCTTCACAGAGCTCAGGGGTTAGGAATCGATTTCCCTTTATTCGGCAAAAAATAGAACTCATTCATTTAAATGTCTGTTAAGATACTTGTGCTTGCTTTAAGCGCTAATCAATTTTACACCCAGAGCCAGTCAGCTGATAAGTGGGACAGTACTCCCAGACAGAAGTGAGCAAAGATGTGGAGAGGTAGAAAAAGACCCTTCAGATATCTGTGGGAGGTTTTGTTTTGAGATTATAAAATCTTTTTTAAGGATCCTGGTCAGACATCCGAGAATAGCAGCTGACCGCAGCAGACAATCCAGTGACCAAGGTCAAACCAAGGCCTCCATCACTGTTTACCCATGGTACCAGTGGGAAACAGAGCTTCACTAAAAGTGAAGGCTTCAAATAGGAGACAGAAACAGAATACATGCCCTTAGGTCAGAGCCACAGGCAAGAAGATATTTAAGATGCTGTGCAAAGAAATAGCGGACAGGCTGCTTTTCTTTGCTTCTGCAAGATGTCTCACTTTCCCCTTCAAAAACTATTGCAGACACATATTCACTTAAGAAGGCCGCTTTCAAGGCGGGGTGTTCTTTTGTGGGTTCGTTTGTTCTCTTGGGCTTACCAGGAATAGGCCTTGCAGCTTCACCAGGTCCTCCGTGCAGAGTCGACACTCCAGTAGTTCTGTCTCGCCGTGGGTCTCCATGGTTCCTGCTTGTACCAGCTGTCCATCAGCAGCAATCTGATGGGGAATTGGGGGGGGGGGGGGTCTTTAGCATGGTAAACCAGCCCCTTGTACTTCATTTCATTTTGTACAGAGGGTCTGGCAATGCTGTATTGAGAAACAATTTCTACCTGGAGGTGTGGACTCAAAAATACTATAGGAATATCACAGATATTATAGAATCTTACAGTATTTTGGGGCATTTTGCTATAGCAATATATGATTGTACTACAGGAACACTATAGGAAGGAAAAAAATATAGAAGTATTATACAGGGATTCTAGCAGTACTATAGAACACCATAGAGGTATTATACAACTATTACAACTATTAACAGGTATTACACGCTATGGAGGTCATAGGATTGGTATAGGACCTTTTTTGTTAGGGAGCACACAGCAGCGGTTGTCGTCATAGCACCAAGGTCATAAAATGAAGGATGCACGTAAATGACAGCAGGTTGCCCCCTGATGGAGGGCAATAAACCGGTAGACTACACTGCCCTACAAAGTGCAGGAACTATGTGAACTCAGAAACTGGGAAAAATGCCTTGAACACTGTCATACTACCTAAGTCAAATAGTGGTGATGCTTAAATGTGATTTCTTAATAGCAAGAAGCAAGAGATTCAGTCACAAGATGAAGGGGTGTTATTAAGTCAATTTCCAGTCTAAACTCAATCTGACAAAATATTAAGTTACTACCTTTTTGCTTTGTAGGGCAGTACAGGCAGAGGGACGCAAGCAAACAAGCCTGATGGAGTTTTTATTTTTTTGTAAACAAAAAGACAGACAGTGAATATAAAGAAAACTAGAGGAATTACTGCAGGGTCTGTGCCTCTAATAAAAAACAAATAATAAATTCGCCACAGATGATAGAGTTAGAGAGTAGAGAGCTTCTGATTCACAAGAAATTCAAAGTTTCTGAATTTCAAGACTTCTTTTGATAATCCCTCTAGAAAGGTTAGTGAAAACTACTTGAGTAAATTATGTTAAAATGCAAAAAAGAAAGAAAAAAACAAAACAAGCATATAAAATCTTTTCAAAAATCTTACCCATTGTTCTGCAGAAGGTGGGCTGGAGATTATGCGGCTTATCCCACAGCTTACTCTTGACTTCAAGCCCAAGGCTGTCTTCACTTCAAACTAATTTTGAAGAATGTAAGTTCCAAAAAGATGGAGACGTCGAGGACAAACGCTTTTTCTAAATGTCCTCAAAGACAGGAAAGGAGGACGTGAACTTTGCGAGACTTGGTCACCGCAGTCTTGCACTGTCCACGTAGGAGACCACACAGCCATTCACACACACACACACACACACACACACACACAGGCACAAACACACACACACACACACCTACACAGGCACACACACACACACTTTGCTTTTATTAGCCCTCTCTTTCCAAGCTTTGGCTATGTCTCCAGGCAACTAGGAACCAGGAGAGGCTTGTGTTTGCGTGTCCAGCCCAACTCCCTATTCACAGATTGGACACCAGAGAGCTTATCTGAGCACTCGACACAATTACTCCCTGCACCCATTTAACCAGTCCAACACACGCTCATTCCATCCAACACACACCTCACCGCAAATGTATTCCTGTAAAACATACACAAACACTCCTGCACTCACCTACTACAACACACACACACACACACACACATATTTAACCACTCATTGCCCTCAAACACACCACTCACACCAAATTACTTTGTCAAACAGACACTCATATGCACTCACCTACTACAACACACACACACACACACACACACACACACTCAACCACTTTCATTCCCCTCACACACATCACTCACACCAAATTACTTTGTCAAACAGACACTTATATGCACTCACCTACTACAACACACACACACATCACACACCAAATTTCTTTGTCAAACACACACTCACATGCTCTCACTGACACACACCTAACTCACCTCTCTCTACCCCTCCCTCACATGCACAGGTTGTAAGGGGTTAAGCATAAAAGTTTCTTAATCCTTCAAGGCCAGACCACATCTCTTTTTTGGCTTGCAAATCTGAAACAAGCGTTGCTTAGTGGCTTGTTCTACCAACAAAAGCCTTGTATGCAATACTATACACCCAGCTCACAAAGAACAATGACACTCTGCTGTAGTAGAGTATTTTAGTAGGACAATGACACTCTTCTCTCTATCGTTCAAAAGTGGTTTACCGTAAACTCATTACTACAGAAATACATTCGGCACCTTCAGGAATGATCCCAGAATGGCTATATTAGTCACTGGAGCTGTGGGGGATGCACGGACTCACCTCTTTTCCACACTCCTCTGGCCTTGTGCGGCACCCTCAGTAATGATCACAGAATGGCTATACTAGTATCTTTTCCACACTCCTCTGGCATTGTGCGCGTAGAAATAACACAGTGCACCTGTTGCAGCCCTGGCTCATTGGAAATGCAACATAAATGGGACATAACAACAAATCCAGATTTAAATAAAGTGTTTTATTAAACCAGCAAACACATCAAAAGTCTAAAGGGATTTATGGCAAAATGTGATGAGAGTTAAATGTGGTAGATTGCCAATGAAAACTGAGTAAGGACGGTGAGTGGAAAATGGAAGTGTGTGAATGTCGGAGTGAGTGCAGTGAATGCAAATGAGTGTGTGTAGTGTGCGAGTGAGTGAGTGACTGACTGACTGAGTTCCTCCTTCTGTCCTCTCTGGTCCTGGCTTCTGCTGGTTCTCCTGCCCCTCTCTTGAGGACAGAGCTCCAGGCCTTCATAGTCCATCCTCAGGTGTGAATAGTTGGACAATTAACCAGTCAGCTCCCAGAATGCCCTGCCAGTCAGTGTCCAGCTGCCACAAAGACTGCAGGAGTGCAGTGGGTCATCATAGTACCACAGAGATCAGAAACAAGCTTGTGTTGCCTGTGAACAGATCAATCGTTCTGAAGGTAGAGATAATGATTATTGTCAATGACTCAACAGCTCTAAGACCACATGCCTACGCTGGGCTGGCAGCATTCTCAGGGACCCCTCACACCCTAACCATATTTTCCAGCTCCTCCCTCCAGAAGGCGCTTCAGAAACCTTCTAAACCAAAAGCGCCAGGTTTAGGAAGAGCTTCTTTCTACTACACTTGCCCCCTCTCTCCCAATGATATTGAATGCACTTAACCCAATCCTTTCATCCATCCGCACGTCATCCATACCTCCATCCTCTGCATATCACTATAAATGTATCACATGTGTAAGTGTTCATAGTACATCTGATATATATTTCTACAGCACACCTGTATACTTGTTCATAACACTTCTTACATCATACATGACATCAGTATACTTACTTGTAATACATCTGATTATATCCCTCATGTACACATTAATGCCCAACTATTCCCACCTGCTCATACTTCTCTGTCCACACATAATCTACTATAAACTACACTGTACATGTACTATACTGTATATTGCAGTATAATGTATATTTTGCACTTGCTGGTCCTTGCACATCTGATTAGATGCTAAACCACATTTCATTAAACTGTATTTATACATTTGTAATAACAATAAAGTTGAATCAAATCTAATTTAACAAAAATGAACTGGTTGGAGACTTTGCTGTGAATAAGAAGCTTAATTAGCTAGTATGAATTAAGGCTAATGATTTGTATGGCATACAGACTGGTGAAAACAACACCATCAAAGGACTATCCAGCAGACTCAAAGAAGGCAAACATGGACACGGTGGACATTTCCAACATACCCATAGCCATTTATTTAAAACAGGTTTGAAACCACATGGCAAATTAAATACACTCAACTTACACCTCTACCATCTCACTTGTTCAACGCCGGGGTGTCAAAAGAAAGGGGGGCAAAGTGGAGACGGATATTTACAGCGTGGTCTTGGGGAATGCTCCATCACGCTCTGTCTGCTTAACGTTAAGGCTCTTCATGTTCTCTGAATTTGGCATCTGTCCTATGTGGGACCAAAGGTGGGACGTTAGTGTGCGTGTGCTCTGTGACGGGCGTCTGACTGGCACAGGTTCATGTTTCTGAAGTCACCTCATAGACGAGGGGAGAGTGAACTGAGACCTGTCCGTAGGCCTGTGCACATCATGACACTTTGCTATAACGCTGGTAGGCCCAAACTGATCCTGGACCAGTTTTTAACTGCAGAGGTTGCGCCATCAACAGAGGGGCCTGGGCAATACATTTGAACACTGGCAATGCCACAGTCAAAAAAATAAAAACATAAAATAAAAAAATAATAAAGGAAAAAAAGCCCCCCCTACCAATAAAGCAGTGCCAATATAAATTATACAGCTCATAAAATCTATACATTGTTCATATAAAGTGATCCTATTTCCACATATCTGTATGAGAATAATGGTTTAAAAAAAACAATCCTATGCAACAGTTTTGTAGGTCTGGAGTATCAAGTTGGTTTGGTGGATGAGCCTGTTGGCACTGGCAAACACGTTTATTGCCCTGCGAAGACAAGATGGGGGTGGGGAGAGAGAGAGAGAGAGAGAGAGAGAGAGAGAGAGAGAGAGAGAGAGAGAGAGAGAGAGAGAGAGAGAGAGAGAGAGAGGAAGAGGGAGAGAGGAAGATGAGAGAGGGGGGAGAGAGAGAGAGAGAGAGAGAGAGAGAGAGAGAGAGAGAGAGAGAGAGAGAGAGAGAGAGAGAGAGAGAAAGAGAGACAGACAGGGAGAGAGAGAGAGAGAGACACAGAGAGAGAGAGAGACACAGAGAGAGAGAGAGAGAGAGAGAGAGAGAGAGAGAGAGAGAGAGAGAGAGACAGAGAGAGAGAGAAAGAGAGAGAAAGAGAAAGAGAGACAGAGACAGAGAGAGACAGGGAGAGAGAGAGAGGGAGAGACACAGAGAGAGAGAGAGAGAGAGAGAGAGAGAGAGACAGAGAGAGAAAGAGAGAGAAAGAGAAGAAAGAGAGAGACAGAGAGAGACAGAGAGAGAGAGATGTTAGGGCATACAGAGTGCAAATGCAGTTCAGCCCACGCCTTATACATGTATCTATTGCACGTGTCTCTTCATGAACTCTCTCAGGCATAAAAGGGGGACACGTGGGTCCCTTTTGTCATTAAAAAGCATTCAGATTCAGATAACCTACATATAAACAAGGGCTCTGTTTAAACAATGCGCTTTAGGGCTATGGCCAATCTGAGTATGCTTTGATGGTGTGATATTTAACAAAGCCTATGCTTGGGTTGTGGCAAGGTGATTATCTTATGTAAGAGTGCACTGAACTGAGCACTGACAAAACAGGCATAACATTGAAATGTGCTAGTTGGTTATCCTACACAAGAGTGGACTGAACAAACAGGCATAACATTGAAATGTGCTAGTTGGTTATCCTACACAAGAGTGGACTGAACAAACAAGCATAACATTGAAATGTGCTAGTTGGTTATCCTACACAAGAGTGGACTGAACAAACAAGCATAACATTGAAATGTGTAAGTTGATTATCCTACACAAGAGTGCACTGGACTCATACTGGCAAAACAAGCATAAGGTTCGCATATGCAAGCATGGCCCTAAAGATGATCAGGAAGACAACAGCAGCGAATAAGGTCAGGAGTACGCATGCAAGCTTGGCCCTGAAGATGATCAGGAAGACAACAATAGCGGATAAGGTCAGGAGCACACAGACTTACATCCCGTCTTTGAAGTATGTTTTCAGCGTGTCGCTAAAGCTTTTGGAGTATTTCACAAACTCTTTCTTCTGATGTTCAAGCGCCTGGAAAACACACAGAAAGATTCACAGGCTCATTACCTCCAAACTTATTTTTACTCTTCTTTTTAAGAAAACAAAATAGAAGACCACTTCTACGTGCCGAAAGCTGAGGCAGGTAAATTAATTAGACACCTGAGGTGGTGTGTGTGAGGCTGTAAGAGTGTGCGTGAATAGGAATAAGTTTGACGGAGTGTGTGTGTGTGTGTAAGCAAGTGAGTGTGTGTGCTTGCAAGCGAGTGTGTGTGTGTGTGTGTGTGTAAGCGAGTGAGTGTGTTTATGTGTGTGTAAGCAAGTGAGTGTGTGTGTGTTTGCAAGTGAGTGTGTGTGTGTGTGTGTGTGTGTGTGTGTGTGTGTGTGTGTGTGTGTGTTTGCAAGCGAGTGTGTGTGTGTGTGTGTGTTTGCAAGCGAGTGTGTGTGTGTGTGTGTTTGCAAGCGAGTGTGTGTGTGTAGTCACTTACCCTTCTGTTCTGGTACTGATACTGGAGACAACTTTTCTTGTAGACAATGTTGACTGTATCCAACAGCTCCTTAATGGCACTGGCAATATCTCTAGGGAAACGCAAGGATGACACACACAAAGAGTTATAAAACACACAGACGCGTACACACACACACACACACACACACACACACACACAGACACAGACACACACACACAGACACAGACACACAGACACACACACACAGACACACACACACAGACAAGTTGCAAAAGTCTACACCTCATCTGCAAATGGAAACTTCTTCCGTTTAAAAAAAATAGTTTTTTCAATCCCAACTTCTGGATTGTACATAGTGACTTTCTGTATAAAGTTGCTTAGAGGGTGACTCAGCAACTGAAGATGAAATATTATGATATTGGAAAATGGGAACTCGGTTAGAAAAACATACATTTCCCTCTAGAAGAGAGATGGGGATGGAGGGGAAAGGGAGGGGGGGGGGGAGAGAGAGAGAGAGAGAGAGAGAGAGAGAGAGTGGAGGGCAACACTTGTGGGTAAGCTGATGACAGACTGTTGATATCGCAGACTCTCATTTTGATGATTATTCAAAATAAAAGGAGTAACTTGGGAGTTGTGCAACTCTGTGTGACTGCTTTGAGGGTTTTCAGGAAGTGTGAGTGCGTGCATGTCTGCGTACACGCGTACTCACTTGATGGTCTGTAGGAAGCGTACTCGGTCGCAGATCTCGTCGGGGATTTTGCTGAGGATGTGTTTGAGCGCCCGAGCCCGATCATTCAGGTTCTGGAACTCTGGCTCTGGCCTCTCAATCATGTATTCTGCCAAAACACACACACACACACACACACACACAGGATGACACTCCACATCACTCAACAGGGTAGCAGGCAAACTTCCACCAAACTACACTCCTAAACACAGCCTTCTTCACAGTGGACCAGGGGACACTCTTCAGTAAGCAGGCTAGGCAGGCAGAGACAGCCCATCAAAGACCGGCACGTCTGGCCAAGGTGTTCTGGGGAGAAACTAGCACACTAAAGCTCAAGGTTGGTAAAATGTGGCTATAAAACTCAACTGCTTGCACACAAAGACTAATTCCACCCTAATACACGGACCCTTCCCACACTAACTGTCCCATGACACCAACTGGGTCCACATAAAACCTGCCAAGCACGGTTACATGGGCAAAGCCCAATACACCCCCAGTTCTATTAGGTTCCATGCTATCTCCCACCCATCAGCCATCACACACTTTAACAGTTCATGACGGTTTGACCAGACACACACACACACACACACCCCCACATAAACATCGCTCACAAACATATATACACATCACACACACTACGTGTATAAATCTTCTATAAGCATCACCATCATCCCCCAGTCAGCCCTAAATCCTTCCTCACTCTCTCTGTCACACACACACACACACACACACACACACTCTCTCTCACACACCAACACGGGTCTGTGTGTGTGTCCAGAGCAGGGGGAGAAGAGAGGATTAGAGTGGAGAGAGGCCGAGGCGAGGGTCTGAGATTACGCAGGGAGGGGGACAGTGCAGGATTAATGGCCCAGGTAAATTTAGAACTCAAACAGCGTCGCCGCTCCCGTTTGCCGTTCGCGTGTGGCCATGAATTCATTAGTGACATAAATCTGGAGATGGCACGGGAAAGAGAGAGCGAGCGAGTAAGCATGCGCTTGGAATGAAAAAAGAAAAAAAAAACTGTTCTGGTTGAGGAGAAAATTAAATTATGGGAAGGAAGGAGGGAGTTTATGCATCTGCAATTTTGGAAGCTTATACGTGATGAAACAGCGCCATCTAGGTGCCAATTTGTGCATAACATCACCGTACAGATTGCTATGTCTTATAGCAACCCATAAAAGCTTTGAATTAGCTTTAGCTAAACCTGAGATAAGGTGTGGACCTGCTGAGCCTTAATACAGCAGCTTAGGCTGCAGACTACCCACAGACTGGACAGAGACCAGACTCCATATTTTAAACTTCCCTAAAATACTGCATTCACAAAAGCAAATGTTAATGTTTTTTTACAGTCAGAGTTGTGTGCTGTGTGCAGATGTTTAATTCTTGAAGGCCATAATCAGTTATGCTAATGATGTGTGCAAACACACACACACACACACACCCTTTCCCTCACCTTCGACGTCATCGGCAGCCATGCGTAGCAGGGCTTCTGTGAAGTTGACCTCCACGTTCTTCTTCTCTAGGACCTTGAGGATGATGTCCTGTGTGAGGCCTGGGTTCTCCTTCTCCGCCTGCACACAAGAGGTCTACTGTCAGCCTACCATTGGCTATTACCATAACCACATAATAAAAAACACAACAAAGTTGGTGGTAATTGTTAAGGCAGCTCAGTCAAAGAAGAAAATAAATAAATAAATAAATAACAAGTAGAATAAATAAATAAGTAGTAGATCATTCAGATCAGTTTAGCAGGGTTCATTCAAGAGTCTGATGGCTGAATGAAAGAAGCCGTCTCTGAAACGTGCCGTCTCTGTGAGAATGTTTATAGTCCTTTATTGTGTTAACGTTTTAATCAAATCAGTCTAATCATCAGTAATAGGTGGCTGAATAAAGCAAACATTCACAATTACTTATTTCTTCTTCCTTAATTGAAATCCCCAAAGTTTTAAATCGACACATTCAAATGTATAGCACACTGCCAAAATCAATGATTAGATAAATTATATTGTGCCGTCTTGAGAGGTTATTTTTGGACCACAGTACTTAATTACGATAATTAATAAAGACCAATTTAGAATACTGAAAATAAAGAAATAATGTCTCCTTTCCAGGGATCTTGAATGTTCTTTGTTCATCTGAAATTAATGAAACTACACACTGCGACTGCGACACTTTAGAGCAGCATATCCAAAAGAATGTTTTTTAAGCCTTTCCTTCACCCAAAAGTAAAATGCCAAATGACAAAACACAGACAGGCTCAGCAGTAACAGGATTGGCCATTTTCAATCTCCAGACAGCAGCATATCTGACAGGACTGTCAGGAATGACATTTCTCAGCAAGCCTAAGCAGTGGAAACATGTTTGGCATCCCAACAGACAATCTCCCACAGTCCTTTAATCCACAGAGTGCATAGTCACCGCTGCATGACAATCACATCAGAAAACTAGAAAAGCACTTAGAGAGCACAGACCTTCGCCAGGGCAGCTCAGATCACCACCGAAATCGGATCACTTTTAAGTTAGCCCATTTTACCTACCCTGAAAATGTAATCAAAATCCAACTGTTTGAGTTATGTTGCTAACTAACAAACAAACAAACAAACGCAGATGATTACATAACCTCCGCTGGCAGAGGTAAAAATATCTGCTACCCAGAGACACTTGCTGTGGAGTATGAATGATTGTATGTGAGCAACACTGGTGTCTCGGTGTAGAATGTATGTTCTATAGCTGTATGTGTATATGTGTACAGCTATATGTGTGGCTGTGTGTGGATACAGAGTCTGACCGAGTCATGCTGGCCGTCCAAATACCCCGACTAGCCTTCTATGCAGTAGGCAAACATGAGGAAGCCATGGCGTTGTACACCCGAATACAAAAGTAGGGTCTCAGTAGCAGGTGAAAGGTACCTGGATGGCTTGCTATGTGTGGCTGAAGTTTGCAGTGTGCAGGAGAAACACGCTACCCTGTTAGCCCCTGCAAGGTTCGAAAACGGCCGCAAAAACGGACGTCAAACCTTCCAGGTCAAAGCAAAGGCAACATCGCCCCAAATGTGCCTCCTACCAGCTTGCTTGCTATGTAAAAGCTACTACTGTAACTGTGAAGTGGTAGGCACTGACTAGATGTTTGAGATGCAGTGCTGGCCTTTGTGTGTTCACTCTCCAGTAAACCCAACCCTGGTGCACTGCCTCACCTTTACGAAGGCCGCCCGCAGGGTTTGTGCGGCGGACAGATCCACTCTCTCGAGCTGCAGGGGTGGACGGAGGGATGGAGAGGGAGAGACAGAGGGAAGAGAAAGAACAATACAGGAGTGTCATTAAGACTGCAGCACACAGAACAACTCACATGGCTCTCTAATGCAATAACCACATCATTTCATTCCCACTCAAGCAATCTGTGAATTCACACCAAACCCTACAACCTGGAGATTATTAATATACATACATTATGTTTTACTAATCGAGAAGACGGGTATGTTGTACGAAATCGAGTGCTTATTTCAGCACTAGTCTTGACAGTAAGATGTCTGGATTTTAATTACACTACATACAAGTATTACACGTTTGCATACCAGTGGTGTTATAAACAGGAGTGCAAGACAGTAACTACAGGAGTGCACATGTGTATTTATACATAGGGCAGTAAAAAAGCAACCTCAGCGTTGTTTAATTTGTGCTGGCGTGTATGTGTTTAACTGTGTGCTTGTGTCTGTGTTTAACTCTGCGCTTGTGTATGGGTTTAATGTCTGCAGGCGTGTATGTGTTTAACTATGCGCTTAGGTATGTGATTAACTGTGTTTTTGTGTATGTATTTAAGTGTGTGGTGGTGTGTATGTGTTTAATTTGTGTTGGTGTGTGTGTTTAACTGTGTGCTCATGTGTGTGTTTAACTGTGTGCTGGTGTGTATGTGTTTAAAGGAATACGCCACCCCAAAATGAAATTTTGTCTATTCCCGAAGTCCCTAGAGCTGGATAAGTCAGCAGAAGCGTTTTCCGGTCGACTCAGCCATTGTCCGAGTCTGGCGAGCACTGACCTTAGCTTAGCTTAGCATAGTCAATGTAAACACACGTCGCCCAATAGCCACTTGTGGCAAAAGTAAATCAACTCACTCGATTTTTTTTGTAATTACTTCTCGTGACCTGTGCATTCAGATCGAGTACAAATGACAATGCAAATTAACACGAAGGAATTTCCCAAGCGGCATTTAGATGGGGGGCTATATTTCGCGGAAGCACAGGCGAAGCACAAAGGCAAAGCACTGCTGAAAGGCTCAAAGACGCTACGTAGCCCCTGGGAACCCCATCCCCCCACTTCCCTCAACACACAAGCGTGGAGTTACTGATAAGTAGGGCAGTGACACTGTTCCAGTGTTTGAAAGTTTGTTTTCTCATATATTGCGTAAAAATGGTTAACACCTGTGTAGCAACGGGCTTGCGAGAACAAGCAGAAGACATACATCAACACAATGTTTCACAGATTTCCAAAACCTGTGGAACGAAGACGTCTGTGGCTTGCAGCCCTCGGCATTCCATCAACGACACCGGAGAAGAAAATAAAGCAGTACAGTGTTTGCGAGGAGCATTTCAAACGGGAGGACTATAAACAGAAAATGCACTATGCTTCAAGAAAGATGGTATTGGCACTGAAGAAAACGGCCGTCCCTTCTGTGTTTGATACAGAGGCTGCACGTAGTGCATCATCCATGCCTGTAAGTGTAATTTTTATCCTTCCCTGGGTTATACATTGCCAACATTGTAACTGCAACGTGATGTTAGTTTGGCTCACATTGTCGCTTCCAGTTTTATTACAACCTCGGCAAGCCTTCACTCTATGTACTATAAACAATCACTTTACCTGTAAGCTTTACCTGTAGCATGGAATGAATGCAGGGTTTGGTTACACTTAGCTTAGCATAATGGTTCTGTTGACTCAGAAAAAGCTAGCCTACGAGTGGATCACATAACGTAACTGTGATAAGAAAATTGCAAAGACGTTACTGTTCATGTAAAGTTTACATAAAAAAATCAATCATTCAAAGATTTTCACTCAAGAAGGTTTTGGCCTCTTGGAGTAATTATTTCATTTACATTCTATCAACTATTTCTCAGGGTGATCTCAGTGCTGTACAGGAAGATGAAGACACAGCAGAAGTTGAGGAGTCCCTCCAGCTTTTTGCAGACTTACCTCAGTCCACTTCTCAGAAGTCCAGAACTTCAAGGCTCTGTTACCTTTGCACAGCTCTGCAACACGCATTAAGTCACTGTTTGTCCTTGCACCCACATGGACACAACAACTGGTAGGCTAATGAACCTTTTCTCATGCTGTTGTTACAGGTACTGTACCATGACAACTGAAAGTCTTGACATTGCATGCATCTATTCATTTTGTAGGATACAGCATCTTTGCCCATGGTCACAGCTGTGTGCAGTCCAAGAAGAGGTATAACATTTGATGTAAGTAGCAAACTTGGATGACCAGTATTCATTATGTGTAGCTTACAATTACAGTAAAGCACATATGTAGTTATAGAGCAGTTAGAAACTTGTGTGGGGCCGTTATTTTTTTTGTGAGGTGACTAACAGTTTGTCAGACTTGGGGACCTTACACCAGAGGCTGTGGACAGCAGCATAGGTGCACCGCAGAGAACTGTGCTCTCCCCTGTACTGTTCACCCTGTATACCACCGATTTCAGCTACAACTCAGACTTGTCACATGCAGAAGTTCTCTGACAACACTGCAATCGTGGGGTGTACCAAGGATGGACAGGAGGGGGAGTACAGGTGCCTTGTGGAGGACTTCGTTGGGTGGTGTCGAACTAATCAGCTGCAACTGAACACCACCAAAACCAAGGAAATGGTGGTGGACTTCAGGAGATCTGTTTTTTGCAATATGTATTATGTGTATGCTACTGGACACCTTCATTTCCTTCGGGATCAATAAAGTTACTCTACTCTACTCTACTACTAACATGTTGGTGTGGGACCAGCCGCGGCCTGCTGGTTAGAACTTAGAGCCATGAAGTTGCCAGTTCGATTCCAGACCAGTGGACCACGGCTGAAGTGCCCTAGAGCAAGACCCGCTCCTCCCCGGGTGCGACTGTAGCAGCCTGTAGTGTATTCTTCACCCTCACTGTGTGTTTCCCTGTGTGCTTTGTGTTTCACTAATTTATGATTGGGTCAAATGCAGACACACAATTCCTTGTGTGTGTAAATACACTTGGCCTACAAAACTGATTCTAATTTCTAATGTTTTATTGTGAAATTGAAGTATGTCTATTTGTCAACAACAGGAACCACAAGATACAGCATAGGCCGAGATGGATATCAGCATGACCTCGGAACCAGCTGCTGAACCAGCAGACACAGGTTTTCTCCCATTGTCAACCCCCTCCTCCTCTACCACAGGAAGCTCTACGAACCTTTCAGGAAAGGCCACACATCACGATTCAGAGTCAAAGAACATAGCCTTCAACACATTTTGTGTGCTACATATCAAAAATTATTTACATGTTCCATTGATCATTTTCTAGTGACCTTACATAAATCCAATAACATTTTATTCAAAAGAACAATGTCATATGTGAAGACAAACTGCAAGTTTTCAAAGACTGTCAATGAAAGCAAATCTTTATTTTTTATATCAATGTTGTATACATTTTACTTTTTTACATGTTTCTAATAAAATAAATGTCTGCTTTTTCTTTACTTGTTTGGTTTCATGTACAGACAGTTATAGTTTTACAGTAAAAGGTTTATGTATTTACAGATACAGAGCCTGTATTACAACAAAACACTAAAAATATTCCAGATTGTATATTTGTACAGAAAATGAATGAAGTACCCATAACATTTTATAAAGCCATATAACGCTAATAACTACATTACTACAATACTATATCTATTGCCTCCTGTACCTCTTGAAACCCAACGTAGACACCAGACTGATGAAAATTTCTGTCGGATTGCTGCAACCACACATTATGCAAACGATTCCCTTTACCCAGTGTCTCTCCCTTGATGGCCCACTCCAACACGATAGGACACCAACCTGGGGTCTGTTTCCCAAAACCATAGTTGCTAACTAAGTTAGCTACTTTGTTGGTTGCAATGCAATTTCACATTGCCAACCAACTACGTTGCTAATTGGTTAGCAACTATGGTGTTGGGAAACACATCCCTGTATTGCCTGTAAAAACAACACTCTATGAGTACAGGTCTAATGCATATACATCGAACTTCACCGTAACGTAATCATGCATTTTGGTACTTACTCTGTGGACAGCTGTCCATTGGGTCCACTCGGTGTGTTTTTCCTTTTCCAGTTCACTTTATCGGGTCGGAAGAAGAAAATGAGGACTGCAGGATGGATCATTGCAGAGAAATTTTCAGTAGCAGTGACAACTGCGTCTGCACTCCTCGTGGGAGCATTGCTCTCCATTGATGGCAGTATTTTGTCCCACTGCACAGCACAAACACTCCATTTCAGTCGGCATCGGTTGGCACACTCCACACTCACGCCACCAGTTCGTGTTTGCTCTCCTTCGCTCATCCTGATCGCTTTGAATAGTCAGAGCGTCCTCTTCCCAGACCCAAAGCTTGCAGCTCCTCTTCAGTGAACACAGTTTCGAACAGGTTGGATCTTGGATAAATCTAAGTGTAATCTAAGTCATCATCTTCGTCAGTATTTGTCGCCATTTTTACGCAATATATGAGAAAACAAACGTTCAAACACTGGGACAGTGTCACTGCCCTACTTATCAGTAACTCCACGCTTGTTTGTTGAGGGAAGTGGGGGGATGGGGTTCCCAGGGGCTACGTAGCGTCTTTGAGCCTTTCAGCAGTGCTTAGCCTTTGTGCTTCGCCTGTGCTTCCGCGAAATATAGCCCCCCATCTAAATGCCGCTTGGGAAATTCCTTCGTGTTAATTTGCATTGTCATTTGTACTCGATCTGAATGCACAGGTCACGAGAAGTAATTACAAAAAAAATCGAGTGAGTTGATTTACTTTTGCCACAAGTGACTATTGGGCGACGTGTGTTTACATCGACTATGCTAAGCTAAGCTAAGGTCAGTGCTCGCCAGACTCGGACAATGGCTGAGTCGACCGGAAAACGCTTCTGCTGACTTATCCAACTCTAGGGACTTCGGGAATAGACAAAATTTCATTTTGGGGTGGCGTATTCCTTTAACTGTGCTGGTGTGCATGTTTAACTGGGCTGGTGTGTATGTGTTTAACTGTGTGTTGGTGTGTGTGTTTAACTGTGTGCTGGTGTGTGTGTGTTTAACTGTGTGCTGGTGTGTATGTGTTTAACTGTGTGCTGGTGTGTGTGTTTAACTGTGTGCTGGTGTGTATGTTTAACTGTGCTGGTGTGTGTGTGTGTGTTTAACTGTGTGTTGGTGTGTGTGTTTAACTGTGTGCTCATGTGTATGTGTTTAACTGTGTGCTGGTGTGTATGTGTTTAACTGTGCTGGTGTGCATGTTTAACTGTGCTGGTGTATATGTGTTTAACTGTGTGTTGGTGTGTGTGTTTAACTGTGTGCTGGTGTGTGTGTGTTTAACTGTGTGCTGGTGTGTATGTGTTTAACTGTGTGCTGGTGTGTATGTTTAACTGTGCTGGTGTGTGTGTTTAACTGTGTGCTGGTGTGTATGTTTAACTGTGCTGGTGTGTGTGTGTTTAACTGTGTGCTGGTGTGTGTGTGTTTAACTGTGTGCTGGTGTGTGTGTTTAACTGTGTGCTGGTGTGTGTGTTTAACTGTGTGCTGGTGTGTGTGTTTAACTGTGCTGGTGTGTGTGTGTTTAACTGTGCTGGTGTGTGTGTGTTTAACTGTGTGCTGGTGTGTGTGTTTAACTGTGTGCTGGTGTGTATGTTTAACTGTGTGCTGGTGTGCATGTTTAACTGTGCTGGTGTGTGTGTGTTTAACTGTGTGTTGGTGTGTATGTTTAACTGTGTGCTGGTGTGTATGTGTTTAACTGTGTGCTGGTGTGTATGTTTAACTGTGTGCTGGTGTGTATGTGTTTAACTGTGTGCTGGTGTGTATGTTTAACTGTGTGCTGGTGTGTGTGTTTAACTGTGAACTTGAGTGTGTGTTTAACTGTGTGCTGGTGTGTATGTTTGACTGTGTGCTGGTGTGTATGTGTTTAACTGTGTGCTGGTGTGTATGTGTTTAACTGTGTGCTGGTGTGTGTGTGTTTAACTGTGTGCTGGTGTGTGTGTGTTTAACTGTGTGCTGGTGTGTATGTGTTTAACTGTGCTGGTGTGTGTGTGTTTAACTGTGTGTTGGTGTGTGTGTTTAACTGTGTGCTCGTGTATTTGTTTAACTGTGTGCTGGTGTGTGTGTTTAACTGTGTGCTTGAGTGTGTGTTTAACTGTGTGCTGGTGTGTGTGTGTTTAACTGTGTGCTGGTGTGTATGTTTTAACTGTGTGCTGGTGTGTGTGTGTTTAACTGTGTGCTGGTGTGTGTGTGTTTAACTGTGTGCTGGTGTGTGTGTGTTTAACTGTGTGCTGGTGTGTGTGTGTTTAACTGTGTGCTGGTGTGTGTGTGTTTAACTGTGTGCTGGTGTGTGTGTGTTTAACTGTGTGCTGGTGTGTGTGTGTTTAACTGTGTGCTGGTGTGTGTGTGTTTAACTGTGTGCTGGTGTGTGTGTGTTTAACTGTGTGCTGGTGTGTGTGTGTTTAACTGTGTGCTGGTGTGTAAGTGTTTAACTGTGTGCTGGTGTGTGTGTGTTTAACTGTGTGTTGGTGTGTGTGTTTAACTGTGTGCTGGTGTGTGTTTAACTGTGTGCTGGTGTGTGTTTAACTGTGTGCTGGTGTGTGTGTTTAACTGTGTGCTGGTGTGTATGTGTTTAACTGTGTGCTGGTGTGTATGTGTTTAACTGTGTGCTGGTGTGTGTGTTTAACTGTGTGCTGGTGTGTACGTGTTTAACTGTGTGCTGGTGTGTATGTTTAACTGTGTGCTGGTGTGTGTGTTTAACTGTGTGCTGGTGTGTATGTTTAACTGTGCTGGTGTGTGTGTGTTTAACTGTGTGCTGGTGTGTATGTGTTTAACTGTGTGCTGGTGTGTGTGTTTAACTGTGTGCTGGTGTGTACGTGTTTAACTGTGTGCTGGTGTGTATGTTTAACTGTGTGCTGGTGTGTGTGTGTTTAACTGTGTGCTGGTGTGTGTGTTTAACTGTGTGCTGGTGTGTGTGTGTTTAACTGTGAACTTGAGAGGTACAGGCAGCAGCAGCAGCCGGGCTGCGCTTCCCCAGAGGAGCTTCGTCTGCATCAGAGTCACAGGATATGAGCTCAGCCGATATCAGCCAGCACTCACCACAAGCCTTACAGACATACAAACCCCTCTCTGAACACACACACACACATACATACACACACACAGCAATATTAGGCTTCTGCTCATCTGCTCCACTCTGTGGGGTGTTCAGACTGCTGTGACAGCAGACGATGGCCTAAAGCTTTACCTGAAAGAGCACACACACACACACACACACACACACACACACACTGCCACTCCACAAAACACACACAGCCACTCCACAAAACACACACACTGCCACTCCACAAAACACACTGCTACTCCACAAAATGCACACACACAGCTATTCCACAAAACCCACACCACAATACACACACACACACCACAATAAACACACACACAGCCATCCAACAAACACACACACACACACACACAAAAACTACCACCCGACAAAACACACACACCTGCCGCCACCACCTGAGACAAGCAGCATGGAGCTTTGTCTCCTAATCACAGTCGAATGACTAGAGGGACATGTCTGCAGAATTACTCAACATTCTGCTTAGTTATCAGTAAGGATGAAACCCCCAGTAGACGTCATTCACTTCACAAGCACAAGTCTCTAAGCCCATGAAATGAAAAGAGCAGGCCAGGCCTAGTGCGGACACCGTCAGCAAAGATCTCTCTGCCGCCAGTGCCCTGCCACCTGCTATGTAGGTGTTATTTGCAGACAGGTGATCACGAGAGGCCCAGCAGTGGAAGAAATGTAAACAGAGGTCAGCTGTTTAGCACCTCAATTCAAATTCTCAATTTCAGCATAGTGAAACTAAACACGTTGTTTGTTCTTCACAAACTGTCAAGTACTTTGGGAAAAACACTCTTGTGGTTAATAAAAAACATTGTTGTAAAAATAAAATATATATAAATGTATATTAAAAAATATATTATTGTTGTTGTATGGATCATCAGATCTGCAGAGGAATCCATTGGACAAAACAAGCAGTCATCCCTAAGACCAGGTGACAGGCCGAATCATGACTCTCATTCCAAGATGCCTCTCACACAGACAAGACGAGCTGGAATAGAGGTTGGTAGCTGCACCAGTGTGAGTGCGTGGCTTAGAGGAGGGCACCGGTAATGGTGGACCAGGGGAGGACTCTCGGCTGTAGGTAGCCTAACGACCCCTCCTGAGAGTGGCCAGTGTGTGGATCGCCCTACGGCAGAGTGACTCGCAACTCCTACTCACTTCACAAGGATGCTTGTTTCTTTAGAAAGGCGCCTTAGAGGTTTTATGGAAAGCCCAAAAAAATTAAACACCTACAACATGTTCATCTATCTGATTCTGGACAGCATCAAAATTTATGTGAAGACGTGCCAAGCAATTCAGTTTTCTGTATGACCGAATATGGACTCATGTCACAGCAGTAAAATGTAGCTGGACAAGCACGACAAGGTGCGACTACATGAATTACCAAAACCTCTGTACAGTTGGCCCCATCAGAGTCAGAACCTTGATACAGTGTATGTCATTATTAACACCTGTGCTTGACTTGCCACTTCCTGGAAAATTGGTTGCTGTGACATGGGTGCAGTCGGCAGACATCCCGGGTTCAGAAAGTAAAGGTCCTGCCACATATTTGTTCCAGCCGATTCGCTGAAGCAGCTATTTAGCACACCTCCAGCCACGTAGATGAGCTAAATAGTGAACTGACCTGCGTTAGGAGCACAGGCAGACGGCAAGAAATAATTCTATGCCTGAAATTATGAAATGTTTCAAAGTTATTATGACTATCTAGTAGCAAATGATAAATGTGGTCTACTGTGCCACGCCTGATTTCAAGCACCAAGCCTGGCATCTTTCAGCTGTGAATATATGCCAGGACGTTTACTTTCTCAAGCCCGGTTTGTTGGCTTCTGCCTGGGTGTGAAAAGGGAGGCCCTGGGCTGGTGCCCTGAGGCGCGTGCTGGTCACAAAGGCCCCGGGGTGTCTGGGGAAGTGTCCTACCTCACTGAAGACGGGGTACATGACGGCGTAGAGGGTCATGGAGACCATGGAGGTGTTGTCGGCTTCATTCCTTATCTCTTCCATTGTCATCCTTGTGGAGCGGAGCCGGGGATCGGGGAAGACCTCTCGCTGACTCGCTCACTCTCTCTCTCTCGGTCACTCTGTGCCGCCCTGAGGGAAGGAGCCCAGACGATGCCTGTGCAAGATAAGAGGGCATGGATTTCAGTGTGTGAGTGTGTGTGTGTGTGTGTGTGCAGTATGTGTGCGTGTGTATGTTTATGTATTTGTGTGAGTGCATGTGTATGTATGTATACTTGTATGCATGTGTGTGTTCTTACAGTTGTGTGAGTGTGTTTAAGAAAGAGTGTAGAGTGGGGGTGTGGGGGTCTCATTTCAGTGGTGACTCGCAGGCCCTCCCCAAAGCCCTGTGCGAAGTGCTCTTTTTTCGGTCGACATTTGTCCAGAATGATCAAAGTGCCATGATCCCATGAGGAAACATACAGGCCAGCGCTTAAGGCGCACAGTTCACCACCACATCCTCTAACAGAGAGGGCGTTTCTCCGCCACCATTATGTCACAGAGGCCATTCGTTAACACTCCTTCCTTTACGCAGGTATTAGGTCAAAGTCAACGCGACATATGTCCTTCCGGGAACTGGGTGTATCCGTGGGCAAATCGAAAGCACCTTCCGTGACTGCGTGACCAATTAAGATATCGGTTTTCGGCCGCAAATGAGTCACCGTGCCCTTAAAAACAGTAACATATTGACTGAGAGCTGAGAAACCCTGGTAGTCCGCCCGGCCCCGCCCCCCACAGCCCGACTCTGGCTCTGAGCAGGCAGGCCCACGCTACAATAGCCGACCTGGCCTTTGGACCCCGCGTGGGAGAGCTTGGTATCTGGATGACATTCACACACACGGAGTGACCTATTGCTAATGCGACGCGGTTGGAATTACAGGGGAGGCCTGGCCTTCTAAGAGCACGTCCCCAGTGGGACGGACAAGGGTTGGCTAGTCTGGGGGGTGGCGGTGGGGGTGGGGGTTACGGACGCCCTGTTCCCCTGTTCCCTGACACACCTCTCAGTCTCGCTCCCATCAATGGAAGGGTGAGAAAGACCTCATTCTTGCCACGTCCGTCGCTGTTCCCTAAATCCTGTCACGTCACGCCACGCGCAACAGTGCTCCCATTCATGTTCCTGCACCACTGCTACGACCAGCTGACGGTTACCCCTCCTTCAGAGCGAGCCAATTACGCCAGTGTGTTTTAAATGCCATTCGGAAAATAAAAACACTACACATGTTCGACCTGCAGTTTTAAAGTGTATGAGTTTGGGTGTGTCACTGGGCTAGAGCAATCATAAACCCTTTCATTGTTCTCCAAAAAAAAAAAATAATAACAATACAATCATAGCCAACAACACTTCTTCAAAAGGCTTACTTCTCATCTCATTAGACGTTATTTTATGTCATAAAAAGAAGGGCTTTACTGGCAGATTGTTAAAGTTCTTTTTAATGCCCTTAGTGTTCACTGTGCACATTAGGATTCACTGTGCACATTAGGAGCCACTAGCAGGAGGACGGTTGTGTTGGCACGAGTCCAAGAGACATCTCAACAGGACCATAGACTCAAGGACTTCGCACCTCTACCCGTTCTCCACACCACTCACAGCCACTACCATGAAAATCCATTCATCTGAACCTACTGACACTGTACTGGACACTAGACTGGATGAGTAGGGTGAAAATAATAATAATAATATACATAATAACAATAATACGTCTTCTTAATAATAATAATAATAATAACAATGATATTATTATTATTATTATTATTATTATTATTATTATTATTATTATTATTAATAATAATATACATAATAACAATAATACGTCTTCTTAATAATAATAATAATAATAATAATAATAATTTCAGGCTACGTTCACACCAAAGTCAAAGTCACCACAACAAAAATCCATGAATCTAAACTACTGACACTGTGATGTCGATAGACTAGAAGAGAAGGGGGCTAACAGTTCAAAGATTATGGTTTCAGGCTACATCCATATTAATTCAATTCCCAAGAAGCACACTGGGAAGGCCGCATTCCAGTTCCACATTCTACTGATGAAAGTGCAGCTTTCATCTACTACCCTTTAAGCCACTTTAGATAGCATCAAAGTCATTCTAGACAAGTCCCTGCACTCGTCGGCCATATTGCTGATGCCCTTGGGCATCTATTTCTGGTTAATAAGACCAAAACACTACGTAAATGCATGGCAAGACACAAGTATATGCACTCTCCTATGACTGAGGGACATACAAAAAATACATGGTTGAAATCACTAAATGTTGGCTGGTTCGTATCAAAATAAAGATTTAAAAGCCCCTTTTTTTCCCTATTTTAAACTGCACACACGCAGTGCTTCACTACACGACAGGTGTGGTACAGCAGAGCACGACACTGCAACATGATTGGTGCGCCATTTGTACAGTTTGGAAGATGATTAGCTCTTGCCAGCGGAACTGGTGGGATATTTCCAGACACTCTCCATCTTGGCGTTACAAAGTGTCCCCATGCATTTCTATGGACGATTTCTCCAGTGCTCTGTCTTCTCTTATGTAAGAACGTCTGATAGCATCTGCTAACTTGTGAAATGGAATAGGTCCCAAGTGCATGCAAATGTGATCTCTTTGATACATTACAAAATGATACAAAAGCTGATGGCATCATCAACCTAGCGCTGCCATACCTGTACATTTACAAGGAAATGTAAGGCAGTCTAAAAAACCCAATCAGTCCCTAACTTACATATCTCAGCCTTCTCTTTCATTTTCTTGCTAGGTCACGAAACGTGTTTGCAAGTACTCCGGTTAGGTAAATGGGCATCCACTGTTATCTTTTACAGCAATGTGACTCCAATATCTTAGGCATTCGGCCTGTGCTCATTTGAAGAAATTGACCTCATTCACATTTCAGTCTAAATTCACATTGTGTCAACTGGTTACATAACATACATATTAGGGCTGGGCGATATATCGATATTATCGTAATATCGTATCGTAATATTTATATCGATATGTATTTGACACTATATCGCCATATCGATATATTTTCAATGATACAATACCACTTTATCAAAACCACTTATCCTAATGTGTTCACACTGTTCAGACAGCCGGAGCTTTCTCGGATCACTCAGTTTTCATTGTGATCGTAACATTGAACGTGTTTTGACAGTCATTTTGCCTGAATGCTTATTGCCTGTCAGAGGAAGGTTAAGTTAAAAAAATAAAAATGAATAGATTTTTCCCTCCTGTTACTTTTAAATAGGTCACACAATGTTTCAATAATTATCGATATCGACCGATATGAAACACTTATATCGTGATACAGATTTCAGCCATATCGCCCAGCCCTAATACATATATATATGACCACCAGACCGTTAATTAATTAAACAAAATGTTCCCTTCCTAAGCTTTTAAGCCAAAATGGCAGCAAAGAGTTGTGTTGGCAATCTAATCAGGCTAAATAGTCACCCAAAAACCAAACTTTAAAACAAACTCTAGCAGCACAGATGGAAGTGTTCCAGCATCCGTCCCTTCACACACAACAAAAACTCCATACCCACCTGCGACTAGGCCTACCTATTGCTCCAACACAGACAGCCAACGGCCTTGTGACCGTGTGAGTGTGCGGACTCTCTACAGAGCCTTAACCTGTTTGGCACAGGCCACAGAACTGCAGAGTGCATAACATTTGTACGTTAGACAGACGGGTGAATTTATCAGTTATTAACATGATATACCATGAGCATGTGTTTGGAGATCTAGAACTGATTGCTTACAAGGAGATTTTTATAGTGCCAGTTCATCCCACGCATAGTAGCCTTTATTTTGTCACGAATGTGTCAAGGCAATACAATAGTATGGACCATCACCACTAACAACTAACACTAGTAAAATCTACACCTTGATTTAAAAACTAGTCATTACAGACAGGCTACGATGGTCCTTTGTTCCTTGGACCATTCAGCTCTCCAATGCCACACAGAAGGAGAGGAACATGACTGACTTGAGTGTTTAATAAGTTTAAGTTATGAACACTGCCCTTTATGTCATACCATCTCAGTGCCTTTATACATACATTACCCTGGAGACTGTATTGCACTGTACCACCATAGCTCCACACTGCACCTTTAACATGGCACAACCTCACTTCGTTGTAATGGCTCACAATTTATATCTTCTTTGTACTTCTGTGGTATGATTGCATGCGTGGATGCCTTATGTCTGTGTACGTGTGTGTGTGTGTTTGTGTCTGCCTGCCTGTCTGTATGATGTCTGATGGGTATGATATAATGTGTATGTATAGATATGTATATGATGTCTATACGTGATATATGTGGAGATGTGTATTTGCTGCATCTATGGTACTGGTCACCTTATTTTGCTTAAATAAAGCCTCTTTACTCTACTTATCTCACATCCGTAAACATTAGCTTCTTCAAACACGGAAATGGTCGGTCTATTCCAGTTATCTGGCTCCCCGTAATGCATGACTGAACGGCTAGTCTAAGGTTAAAAGTATAGTAAACGCTATATCTAACATTATTGCATATAATCACATTTATTAGCTAGCCACCTGGCTGTCCGTGAGTAAACTAGAGGCACAGTCCAATTAGGTAGCTAGCATAGCTCTTGGGCTTACATGTATACGTTTATGTTTGAAGTCCAACTCTTGAGGCAGATATCAACACTAATTTACGACTTAGGTCCCACTGATTAATTCAACATGCCAGCTAACGGTGACTAACAATAACAAATGATTCCGTCAAGGCATAGTTATTGATTTAATCAGCTTCATTTGTCAACCTTAGTATCTTTATAACGTTGACCTAGCTAACACCGCTAGCTAGACACAGCAGTCGGTTCACGGCGTTATGGTTGCGATTTCTGCTGAATGGCCAAATGTCTATGTCTCTAAGATATGGCCTAAGGTTACATCTTGATGTGTTGTTGTCAGAAACAATCATGTTTGGTAACGTTTACATATTTCAATATGTTGTGCAAGTGACGCACAAACCAGAACAACCCCAATGTTAACCTAGCTGGCAGAGGTAACGTTAGCCAACCAAACACTTCCCAGTTGCCACTTTCTTCTCTGTTATGACCGAATGTTGATATTATTTGCACATTGTAGCTAAGGCCAAAAATTATTCCTAGGCAGGGCGAAGAAAGTTGCCGGTGATTCTAATCGGTAGTAGAAGTTTGCAAGCTAATAGTAACTAGCTACTAAAGTTAGCTGGCTAACTCATTAGCCAGCTTCAGAAGCAAGTTCAAGCTTACGGTAGTGAAAGCAACCTAGCGGCTGATAGCTGTTAAAAGCTATGGTTAAAAGTGTAAAATTCATGCTAGCTGGCTAGTAGCTAGTTAGCTAAAGAAGTTACTCGTTGGAGGTCCAGGGTTTACGTAGCTAACTGGGTAGGTAGATTGGCTAGTTCAATTTTTTATTTTAATACAGAATTCTGAACGTTTACATTAGGTAGTAACTGTTCTGTTGATTTGTATCCTACCTTATTGGAGGCGTTTGTTGTTACTCTTGAGTCCTACCTTCAAAAGAAAAAACTGTTTTCCTTTATCAAGCTAACTTGCCAGATTGTGGAGGACGGAAGTTTTCTGCTTGAATACGAGTGGTTTGGCCCACTTCATACACCAATCAGATAACGCCATACTTAATGCCCTGCGTGGTGAAAGGAAATGTGGCCAAAATTGTAGTCTTTTTGCAGGTGGAAGTGGTCAGTAGACACTGATGCTTCTGGTTTCTAAAACTTCATGCCCCAGGTAAATTTATTGGGAACAATTATTGGTCAATCTAGAATAGATTGGCAGTTGTTCCAGCGAATTATTTTACTGTCCCTTGTCATAAAATATGCTTAATGAATGTAATCTAACGTGTTTGCTAAGCATTTGTTATGCAAAAAAATGTTTTAATTTGCAGCCAGAGGTACTGTAACACTGTCACGGGGTCGACTTACTATTCCACAAAAACAACAATGAAGACTGTGGGTAATGAAAGATAGGGTGGCTAGCCCATGGAATCGGAGACCACCAATCAAAAATTGCAGAGGGACGGACCTCCTGCGAAAATATTAAACTGTGTGAGCAACCTGCCGCGGCGACGGAGAGGACAAGACAGGCAACGCACGCGTAGTAACCAGCAGCATCACTTACAATATCATTCGGTAAGATTTTATTTTTCTCTCATACGTTTTGTAAAATTCAGTGCTGTGATTTTCACCTTGATTGTCGAGATATGAAGAGGTAATGATCCAGGTAGCCTAGGCATTGCTGTTCTATGTCAGGACTAAGACAACGCAAGTTTATTCATTTTATCGCCTGAGGATGTCATTGATGACACAACGAATGCAAAAGTGTTATGTTATGATGAAATTATTGTTTAAATATCGTCATCTCATTCATATCACAATTTACCTGTTTTTAGAAATGCCAGTATATTCAAATAAGACTGAATCCTACAGTTGTTGGCTTGAAATGCATTATACATGCACAGATCTTTTTTAAAAGTATACAGCTTCCTTTTATTATATCAGTGTCTGTTCAAAACACTGTTATAATGTCTTTGTTGCTGTCAGGTGTAGCAGCTATAGCCTATTTGCCAACGCTTGCTCCCGTATGAAGCTGAGGCGCGTGCATGGGGCGGGACACTTCAGCAATGAAACCGCTTTGATTAAAAAAACAAATAATAATAATAAAATCAGGTTTTGCATTCAACTGTTGATCTGTGTTAGAGCGTATGAGTCGATTTCTTTACCGTTTATCTAAAATGTATTGCCCATCGCACAGATTTAATAATTAAAGAGATTTTCATTTTAATCTCGATTCCCCTCACAAATTCGTCCCGATCCTTGGTTATAACCTATAGATAACAACCTAGGTTGTTCAGTAGCATTGGTGATAGTTCTTTGGTAGTTTCAGAAATGTCCTCCCGCTGTCATATCGGTGTATCTGCATTAACTTCATTTTAATAATTCAGTGCTGAGCAACACTGAGAGATACAACTGCAGGAGGCAGACCGCATGCGTGCACATCTGGCCGGGTGGGAAGTAGAAGAGCGTGCCAAAAGAGGGATGTACCGTTTCTTTTTCGCGAAATCCTGTTTTTATACCAGCGTTATCCACACTAATGGATTCTGGGGAATTATATGTCACGGCTTGTACCCTGGCAGATTGAAATAATAACAGTTTGGATCTTCAAATACTGATGTCTGTGGGATTAACATCTGTGTGTGTGTGTGTAGAAACAGTACGTCTATAAAACTTATAGTGATATTTTTAGTGTGGTGAAATTGTCACTAATGAAACTGACACTAAAATTGTGCATATTCACAATCTGAATGACCTGACTGGGAAATCCCTCTGTGTTGAATGCTGCAGACACACACACACACACACACACAAGTGAGGGTCAGCACCTATCTATGTGGGTATCGATCTTTGGATTGATTGCTGCAGCACGGGGGTGGGCGACTTGCTAATTTGCGGGGATGACTGAGAGCCAGAGTCGGAATCCCTTCACTCATTATCAGCATCACTGCATCTATCACCTCAGACCAAAGATCTCCTCGCATGGTCACTGGACCACAGGAAGGGAAGAAAAGGCATGTGGAACAAACATCTGCATTCTCCTTCTCTGCCTTTGGACACCCCACCCCACCCCACCCCACCCCAGCCCATCTCAACCCCCTTTCACCTTTGTATCGCATAGAGATTGAATGACCCTCTCCTTCTTGCTCTTTGGTATGGTTTTGAACAGGCATGCTGGTCTTTAATCCACCCTTTGACCCTTATCCAGCGGGCGATCCAATTACAGATGAACTCTGTCGAAGAATTCCCACAGTTGGAAGCTGAGCTTGTTGTTATGATTATGGTTTCGGGGGGATTTGTTGCTCCTTGTTTCTTGCCCCAGGCTGCCATGTCGGGCGTTTGAGAGGCCTTGGCACACCTGTTTGATAGTTGGGCTGAATGTGGCAGGAGGCAATCTTTGCTCCCGTCTTGTTGAATGGCCCCTTTCATTGTGTGGCTGTTAGCAGGGATTAATAACCTACTGACCCCTCTAGAAGAGGAGTGGCACAGTGGGATTCCTGGAGGAGCTCGCTTGACCAGAGCATCCGGTTTGTTACTTAACCAGCGACTCAGTAATTCACGCAGTAAATGGGCAGTGCCCACTCACAGTGACCTGTGCATAGATTTTTTTCCTACTGCTGTGTGGAATTTAAAAGAGCATATTAATTACAGATGTTGGACTATTATTAAGGCTATGTCCACATGAGTCCATTTCTAAATAGAAAACTACCATGGTTGGTACTAGTCCATCGTCTTTTAGCTCCGGAACCATGATGAATTAGAAGCGGAGCCAATAACAGAGCCATTTGGAAACCGCTGCGTACGGAAGTAAACACGGTGTATGTGGACAGAAATCGCTTTGGTTCCGAAATGGTAAAAACGGACTAATGTGGACGTATGCCCAATTAAATGTGCCACTTCTGCATGCTTGGTGTCCTAACAACACATTTGACACACCTTTGGAACACTGGAGAACAAAAGCAGAAGCGAGACTAATTAGCACCTGGCTGGTTTCTGTTTCTCCACAGGTGTGACATAAATCACTGAATTATGGGTATTTTCATCCTCACTCTACAAGCATTTTGTGATCGTGATCTCAGTGCTCAGCCAGTCGATAACTTCTGTATTTAATTGATAAGCTGGTTACTCTTCTTTTGGTTTGAACTGGTATTCAGGGTTACCTCCTAGGGCTCTGCTTTTAGGCCATTGCCTGGATTTGTAGCAATGTGTGTGTTGTTGCAGTTGTGGACGGACAAGTAGGGCTTAGGCAGAGACTTGGGGTCTGGTCTATATCTGATCAATGCAGAACAGGCTGAGTGAACCGATGAAGTGTTAATGTGGCTTTCTCTCTCTCAGTGCAGGGGAAGGCAGCAGCTGATTGTTATTCGCAGGGCTTTCGCATTGCATTGACATACAGCCTTTCTTTCCATCAGCACAGACTTTCTTTCTTTATCTCCATCTTTTCTGTCTCTCATCCTCTCTTCTTGCTGTCTGGCCGGCATAAACATTCACAAATGAGTAAATAAAAAGAGCATTCACATGTATCAGGTGGCAGCTTGAGGTTGAGCATACTGT
>CM050215.1:26087967-26102967 GCA_027475355.1 Coilia nasus
TCGTGTGCTTGCTCCTCATCTTATGCCCGATTTACATTACATAATATCAGCCCGATTTTGCTCATCATCGAATCATACGAATCTTACGAATCATACCGTTCATGTGCTTCCTCCTCATCTTATGCCGGTTCACATTACACGATATCAGCCCGATTGTGCATCAGATTTGTGATGACCGACATTTTCAGCATTGTAGCCGATTTCGAAAGGTCAGACACGGTCACCAGCCGTCAGTGAAAACCATACAATAACAAGCGGTCTTGTAATGTGGCCTGTCTCCCGACCAAGGCGCGTAGAGGATTCATGGTCATAAGATCTTATAGTGTAACATGGCCAAACGTGACTTTACATACGAACTTCTCGACTTCTCGACAACGACAAAACCCTGCCATTAGGCTGCTCAATGAATCCAATTTTAATCGTGATTACGAAAAAATAGTCGAATAGTCATGGAGAGGCAGGGGCAGGAAGCTTTGAGGCAGTGACCCAAAAGGAGCTGCTTCTTAGGGGGGAGAGTCTGGTGTAAGGGGTGGGGGAGTAGGCTGGACCAGCACGGAGAAGATGACAGACACTACTCACCTGTACCTTCCGACTTCTGAACTATGTGTGTGTGTGCATGTGTCCAGGATAGAAATTCACACCAGCCACCAGCCACCAGCCAAATGCTGGTAAAATATGAAAGTGGCTGGTAAATTTGGACCCAAAGTAATAATTTACTATTAAGTGGCTGGTCAATTTTATAATTTATTTGTTTGGCTGATAAAAGTTCACATTTAAGTTAAATTAAGTTTCACCCCTGGCGTGTGTGTGCGTGTGTGTGTGCTTGTGTGTATG
Organism: Coilia nasus; assembly: GCA_027475355.1. Taxonomy (NCBI): domain Eukaryota; kingdom Metazoa; phylum Chordata; class Actinopteri; order Clupeiformes; family Engraulidae; genus Coilia; species Coilia nasus. Next base: position 26,088,802 of record CM050215.1, read on the forward strand.
CTTGCATGTGTGTGTGGGTGGGTGTGTGTGTGTGTCCACCTGGTTATGAGGAATGAATAATGCTCCAGTACTTCTCCAGGCTACAGACAGGCTCACACAGAGGCCGAGTGTAGAGTTTGGCTGTCTCAGGAGGTTTTTCCGCCCGGCTGTGGTAGCAGCAGAGTTGCCGGAGCTGCTTTTGGACGCTGTCCAGCTCAAACAAAAGCACAGACCGCAGGTCCTCCGGCAGCCACAACAACAGGCTAAAAAAAATACTGTTAGACAGGAGGTCTAAAATATTCAGGTACACCGGCCACCCTCCTCCCTAGTCCCTACTCCCAACTCCAACCATGCCCCCCCCCCCCCCCCCACTCCTGCCCACACCTTTGTTTTTCTCCACTGGTCATGACGGGGAAGTCCAGTCAGTGTTGGAAGGAGCCGCCAAACAAGAGCTCGTCTTACACAGCAGGTGTGCGGCATGTGAGGGGGCACGCGTGCCCAGAATCCTTTCCCTAGGACAGAACATTCTAGAAATGATATGAAGAACCCAAGGTGCCCAGGCCGGAGGCCCCAGAAATATGAAAGAAGCCTTTCCATGGTGGACAGGTGGCAGTTGACAGGATTTTTTTTAATGGCCCCCATCTATTTTGGTGGCTGACAGTCCAGTCCTGTGATGAGCATGTAAAACAGTGAACTACTTTTTCGTAGATCTGTGTCTAGCCATGTGCTATTTTTCACCACTGTCAGTCCTTTCTGTATCGGCCATGTCTAGCATTAACATCACAGATAACATATTCACCGCCCGAGGCCAGGACAGATTTTTTTGTCTATTCTGAAGGGGTAAAAGATCTCAGACATGGTGTCTAAAATCAGGTGTGGGACAGTAGGCTACGTTTAACATAGCGACTAGACAGTCATAGAAGCTTTGACACGTGATAATTTCAGGTGTAGAATTATTTCTTGGATATAATCATAAAAGACCACCTTAATCCTAACCATCACCTGTTCAACATGCTGCCCTCTGGGAGGAGATTTAGATCCATCAGGAGCAAAACTTGCAGACTTCCCATGTGCAGTAAGAACTTTAAATCCACCAGAACAAGGATACCGCTTTTCGAATAGCCATGTTGTCACTTCATGTTGGGTAATATCATTTTTTCTTCTTTCTCACTGCTGCTGTTGGTTATGTTCATTATGGATTCGCCCCGCTACCTCTCACTGTACAACACCTACAGCATAATGTGCAATACGTACCTCATAGTGTAATATTATTACAGTACATCCTACCTCATAGTGTAATATAATAATGTGCATAATGTGCAATACGTACCTCATAGTGTAATATTATTACAGCACATCCTACCTCATAGTGTAATATAATAATGTGCATAATGTGCAATGCGTACCTCATAGTGTAATATTATTACAGCACATCCTACCTCATAGTGTAATATAATAATGTGCATAATGTGCAATACGTACCTCATAGTGTAATATTATTACAGTACATCCTACCTCATAGTGTAATATAATAATGTGCATAATGTGCAATACGTACCTCATAGTGTAATATTATTACAGTACATCATTGCAGTACATCATTTAGTACATAGCCCTTTTCTTTTAGTATTTATTATTTATTATGTGCTTGTGTATGCTCCTTTCTTTCCTTTTTTTCTGCAATGCGTCCTCGTCTGATACTTTGACACTTTTACCTGGCACCTTTGTGGCCCTGCTATCTAATTTCGTTGTACAGGCAACTGTTCAATAACAGTAAAGGGCTTGACGTGTTGACGTGTTGACGTCTTTATGCCCGGCTGCGGTGCCTATGAAGCAGCTGAATGTGTAAGGCCTACTTTGTTGCTGCTACAAATCACCGGCGGAGAGACAGGAGGGGGGGAAGGAGGGAGCGAGAGAAGAGGGGTGAGGGAGGGAAAGAGGGAGGGATGGAGGGAGAAATGGCGGGGGGAGGAGGCCTCTCTGAGAGGCCACTCAGGTACAATGTCATTGCAGCCAGCACTGCCAATGGGAGCCCCTGACCGCACAGAAAATGCATGCAGCATTCACTCCGCTCACTGTACGCACACACACACACATACACACACACAAACACACACACACAGCGCAGTAAACAAGCGCACACAGACAATGGGGGATTCAGCTATATTGCTGAGGTGTGTGTGTGGAGTGAACACACGACATACACGTGCCCGCTTACACACACACACACACGCGCACGCGCGCACACACAAACACTCTCACACACACACACTCTCTCACACAGACTCAAACGAACACACACGTACACACACTCTCTCACAGACACACACACACACTCACATGTACACATCCTGTACCCCCCCCACCCACTCCCACCCTGCAGCTCCACACGCGCATAGCAGAGCACACGCTCCTATTTTCTTTGTTTGTGCAGAAAACAATGTTGCCAGGCAACCACACCGCAGCAGAGAGATGGAGCGCTGGTGTGTGAAAAGGTGTGTGTGTGTGTGTGTGTGTGTGTTTTAGGGCATTGCATATGCTTGTTTGTATGTATGTCTCTGTGTTTGTGTGTATGTGTGTGTGTCTGTCAGTCTGTCTGTCTGTGTCTGTCTGTTTGTGTGGTGTTTATATGTGTGTGTGCTTATGTGTAAGTGTGTTTTGTGTGTGTGTGTGTGTGTGTGTGTGTGTGTGTGTGTGTGTGTGTGTGTGTGTGTGTGTTTGTGTGTGTGTGTGTGTGTGTGTGTTTGTGTGTTTATGTGTGTGTCTGTAAGTATGTTTTTGTGTGTGTGTTTGTGTGTGTACGTATGGCAGGTGGAGAGTAAAGATCATTGGTGCTGAAACAGTTACAGGGGGAGGCAGTGAGATCTGCCAGCTTCCCCGCAGATGAGAGTGTGCTGTGCGGGTAACGTGTGGGCGAGGGGTGGGTAGAGAGGTGGGTGGAGGAGAGCTGGTACTGAGGAGAGAGAGGGTACTGAGGAGAGAGAGGGTACTACTGAAGAGAGAGAGAGGGTACTGAAGAGAGAGAGGGTACTGAAGAGAGAGAGAGAGGGTACTGAAGAGAGAGAGAGAGAGAGAGAGAGAGAGAGAGAGAGAGGGTACTGAAGAGAGAGAGGGTACTGAAGAGAGAGAGAGAGGTACTGAGGAGAGAGAGGGTACTGAAGAGAGAGAGGGTACTGAAGAGAGAGAGAGAGAGAGAGAGAGAGAGAGAGAGAGGGTACTGAAGAGAGAGAGGGTACTGAAGAGAGAGAGAGAGAGAGAGAGAGAGAGAGAGAGGGTACTGAAGAGAGAGAGGGTACTGAGGAGAGAGAGGGTACTGAAGAGAGAGAGAGAGAGAGAGAGAGAGAGAGAGAGGTACTGAAGAGAGAGAGGGTACTGAAGAGAGAGAGAGAGAGGGTACTGAAGAGAGAGAGAGGGTACTGAAGAGAGAGAGAGAGAGGGTACTGAAGAGAGAGAGAGGGTACTGAAGAGAGAGAGAGAGAGGGTACTGAGGAGAGAGAGAGGGTACTGAAGAGAGAGAGGGTACTGAAGAGAGAGAGAGAGAGGGTACTGAAGAGAGAGAGAGAGAGGGTACTGGAGAGAGAGAGAGGGTACTGAGGAGAGAGAGAGGGTACTGAGGAGAGAGAGAGGGTACTGGAGAGAGAGAGAGAGAGGGTACTGGAGAGAGAGAGAGGGTACTGAGGAGAGAGAGAGGGTACTGAGGAGAGAGAGAGGGTACTGGAGAGAGAGAGAGGGTACTGAAGAGAGAGAGAGAGAGGGTACTGAAGAGAGAGAGAGAGAGGGTACTGGAGAGAGAGAGAGGGTACTGAGGAGAGAGAGAGGGTACTGAGGAGAGAGAGAGGGTACTGGAGAGAGAGAGAGGGTACTGAGGAGAGAGAGAGGGTACTGAGGAGAGAGAGAGGGTACTAAAGAGAGAGAGAGGGTACTGAGGAGAGAGAGAGGGTACTAAAGAGAGAGAGAGAGGGTACTGAAGAGAGAGAGAGAGAGGGTGCTGAAGAGAGAGAGAGGGTACTGAAGAGAGAGAGAGGGTACTGGAGAGAGAGAGAGGGTACTGAGGAGAGAGAGGGTACTGAAGAGAGAGAGAGAGAGGGTACTGAAGAGAGAGAGAGAGAGGGTACTGAAGAGAGAGAGAGAGAGAGGTACTGAGGAGAGAGAGAGGGTACTGAGGAGAGAGAGAGAGAGGGTACTGAAGAGAGAGAGAGGGTACTGAAGAGAGAGAGAGGGTACTGAGGAGAGAGAGAGAGAGAGGATACTGAAGAGAGAGAGAGAGAGGGTACTGAAGAGAGAGAGAGAGAGAGAGAGAGAGGGTACTGAAGAGAGAGAGAGAGAGAGAGAGGTACTGAGGAGAGAGAGAGGGTACTGAGGAGAGAGAGAGAGAGGGTACTGAAGAGAGAGAGGGGGTACTGAAGAGAGAGAGGGGGTACTAAAGAGAGAGAGAGAGAGGTACTGAAGAGAGAGAGAGGATACTGAAGAGAGAGAGAGAGAGGGTACTGAAGAGAGAGAGAGGGTACTGAGGAGAGAGAGAGAGAGAGGATACTGAAGAGAGAGAGAGAGAGGGTACTGAAGAGAGAGAGAGAGAGAGGTACTGAGGAGAGAGAGAGGGTACTGAGGAGAGAGAGAGAGAGAGGATACTGAAGAGAGAGAGAGAGAGGTACTGAGGAGAGAGAGAGGGTACTTAAGAGAGAGAGAGGGTACTGAAGAGAGAGAGAGGATACTGAAGAGAGAGAGAGGATACTGAAGAGAGAGAGAGAGAGGGTACTGAAGAGAGAGAGAGAGAGAGGTACTGAGGAGAGAGAGAGAGAGGGTACTGAAGAGAGAGAGAGGGTACTGAAGAGAGAGAGAGGGTACTGAGGAGAGAGAGAGAGAGAGGATACTGAAGAGAGAGAGAGAGAGGGTACTGAAGAGAGAGAGAGAGAGAGAGAGAGAGAGAGAGGGTACTGAAGAGAGAGAGAGAGAGGGTACTGAAGAGAGAGAGAGGTACTGAGGAGAGAGAGAGAGAGAGAGAGAGAGAGAGAGGGTACTGAAGAGAGAGAGAGGTACTGAGGAGAGAGAGAGAGAGAGAGAGAGAGAGAGAGGGTACTGAAGAGAGAGAGAGGTACTGAGGAGAGAGAGAGGGTACTGAGGAGAGAGAGAGAGAGGGTACTGAAGAGAGAGAGGGTACTGAGGAGAGAGAGAGAGGGTACTGAAGAGAGAGAGAGGGTACTGAAGAGAGAGAGAGAGAGAGGGTACTGAAGAGAGAGAGAGAGAGAGGGTACTGAGGAGAGAGAGAGGGTACTGAGGAGAGAGAGAGAGAGGGTACTGAAGAGAGAGAGAGAGGGTACTGAGGAGAGAGAGAGGGTACTGAGGAGAGAGAGAGGGGGTACTGAAGAGAGAGAGAGAGGGGGTACTGAAGAGAGAGAGAGGGTACTTAAGAGAGAGAGAGGGTACTGAAGAGAGAGAGAGGATACTGAGGAGAGAGAGAGGGTACTGAGGAGAGAGAGAGAGAGGGTACTGAAGAGTGGAGCACCAGGGAGGAGGCTGGCTGCTCAATCATTCATGGCACGCACACACACGCACACACACACACACACACACACACACACACATACACACACACACACGCACGCTGGGTGAGGCTGCAGGATTCACCCATGCGCAGAGCTAAGTCACGGCTCCACACACCACTGAGGCTCACATTGTTATGGGCCCTTCCACAACAGCTCCCTAAAATCACACCGACGTCCTGGAGGGCATTGCCCTTCATAAGATGGCTGTATAGCAATGAAGTTACAGTACAACTGCCATGGAGGGCATTGTCTTTCATAAGATAGCTGTATAACCATACAGTTACAGTATAACTGCCATGGAAGGTGTTATCCTTGATAGGATAGCTGTTTAACAATACATCTACAGTACAACTGCTTATCCTTGATAAGATGGCTGTATAACAATACAGTTAGAGTACAACTGCCATGGAGGGTGTTATCCTTGATAAGATGGCTTTATAAAAATATAATAAAAAATGTGCTTGTTAGATATTGCATACCAACCTCAGGATGATATATAATTGACGAGGAGGTGGTTTTAGTTTTAAGGTCTGCTAGTGCTTTCTCCTTTTTTTTGCCCCTAGTAAATAATCATTCATTCTGTGCATCTCTCTACTTTTCTTTATGTTCTTTCTTTCTTTTTTGCTTTTTCTTTCTTTTTTTTATTTTCTTTCTGTCTATCTCTGTCTTTCTATCGTTCCTTTTCTCTCTCTTTCTCTATCTTTCTTTCTGTCTTTCTTCCTGTCTTTCTGTCTCCTCTCTCTCTTTCTTTCTCTCTCTCTGTTTCTTTCTTTCTTTCTTTCTTTCTTTCTTTCTTTCTTTCTTTCTTTCTTTCTTTCTTTCTTTCTTTCTTTCTTTCTTTCTTTCTTTCTTTCTTTCTTTCTTTCTGCCTCCCTCCTCAGAGTTGTCTTGTGTGGATGATGCTGACTCTGGGTGTCCTGCCAGTGCTGCTGCTGTGTGTGTGTGGGAGCTGGGCGACGGACGTTCCGGAGGATGTGACGGCCGAGTTCTCGGTGCGGCTGTACCACCAGCTGCAGGCCGTGGTGGGGGACGACAACATCGTCTTCTCCCCGCTGAGTGTGGCGCTGGGCCTGGGCATGGTGCAGTTGGGGGCCCGAGGGGCCTCTCTGGCTGAGATCCGGCACGCCATGGGCTACAGCCACTTCAGAGACGGTACTGCACCTTATGTCAAACACACACACACACACACATCTGATATCAAACACATACTCACACACATACACACACACACACACACACACATGCACACACATCTGATATCAAACACATACTCACACACACACACACACACACATGCACACACATCTGATATCAAACACATACTCACACACACACACACACACACCCGATGTCAAACACACCCACACACATGCACACACACCTGATCTCCAACACAGACACACACACACAAACACACACACAAACACACACACGACATCAAACACACACTCTACTATCACCTCTTTCTCCATCTGACCCAAACTGCACTCGTTTACACCCCCTCCTTATCCCTCTCTCCTCATCCCTCTCTTCACCCATCCTCTCCTCCAGACGAGGAGCTGTCCCTCCTCCGCAACCTGACCCAGGCGCTGTCGGCCAGCGAGGAGCAATATGTGCTGCAGCTCGCCAACTCCCTCTTCCTGCAGCAGGGTGTGCACTTCAACCCGGACTTCCTGCACCTGATGAAGAAGTACTTCCGGGCTGAGGTGGAGACGGTGGACTTCAGCGAGTCGGCCGCCGTGGCCGAGCACATCAACAGCTGGGTGGAGAACCACACCGAGAGTGAGTAAGGGTGGAGGAGACAGCGCCCCCCTGAGGAGAATATTAGCGGAAGTGATCCTGGGGGATCAATAAAGGGTCAATAAATGATCAAGGGATCAATAAAGTATAGAAACTAAAAAAAAAAAAAACGTTCATTATAAGCCATTTCTGCTCCACTTAAAATTAGGCTTTACCCAATGAAAAATAATAAGACAATAGAGACATTGTAGCTCCCATAAACCTTTGATTTGAGTTTGTGAACATTTATTACAATAGCAGTACAACATTTATTTTTAAACTGATTTGGCGTCGAAATGTTTCTCACCACCCACCTGATAATAGACTTACCTATGCTACTTCTTACAATGACATTGTTGTTGTCTCAGAAATAAATACTGAGGTCTTTCGATTTGTTTCTCCTAAAATCTTCTTTGGGAAAAAAGAATAGTATAACACTATTTCAAGATCTTCAGAAGAAGTTAGACCGGGTGTGTAAAGGCCTTCGCTGGGCACTGTTTAATAGGACTGTAATTTAAGAAGTGTAAGAAAAGGGCCAGATTATACTGAATTATGAATTGTTTCTACTCAAACCACCGTAGCACAGAAAGAACCCAATATATATATAAGATTTTATTTGTTTCTGAAATACATAGTCAAGGCAATTCCAAGAAGCAACATTTTCCTCTGGGAAGACACCCTCTGACTCTAGAACAGCCCTGACAAAGTCTTGCGCTGACTCATTCCAGAACCATCCGGGCCAGAGCTGATTCACACTTAGTGGGTAGAGAAGAGGAGGCAGTCCAGACACTATCTGACCTTGGAACAAGGTCATTGGCCTTGGGCCATTTTGTTAGTGGTGGTGTGTTTAAATTTAGCAAAGAGAGGTAAGCGTCAGAGACAGACATCTTTTCCTTTCACTTTAAACATTTGACTGCAAATGGTTTGATTTAAAGGGTAAGTTAGTTTTTGCGACCTTGTCCTTCGAGAGCTATTCAGACTATCTTTGTGTGTTTGGAAAACATTCACAGTGAACTCGTAGAGAAAGAAAAACTGTTTGGAAAAATGTAAAAGCTTTTGCAGGCAAAGCGTTTGCCTTCTGAACATACCAGAAGGTCAGGTTCTCTATCGGAATCACTAGTGGCACACCCTGTGAGCCGCTGTTTGGGTGGGTGTGCATCGTCTTGGGAAACAAACAGCACCCGTTTGTCTTTGCTACTTCAGCGGCACCACTGACAGTTGGTGGATTCGAACCTGCGATTCTGCGGTCACAAGTCTGTTACCTTAACTGCCAGGCCACAACTGCCAAGACCTTTTTCTGTCAAAAACGCCAGCTTTTCTGCTTATCAGAAAACAGATCAAGGTCAACAGTATCAATCTTTTCAAAGTGCATACCTTCTCTCTCATTTGGGTGGGCCCTGAATTACTTTCCTAATTTCCTTCCTGAAATCCTCAAAATTGAGGGATTATCCTCTTTATTCCTGCACAGTCCAAGGAGCGCAGGGGCTTCTCAAATGTGTGAGATGCTTAAAAAAAGTGAAAGATGAATATAAATCCCACCTGGTTAATCCTCACACACACACACACACACACACACACACACCGAAACCCTATCAGACACACACAAACACACACACACAGACACACACACAGACACACACACACACACACACACACACACACAAACACACACACACACACACACACACACACACACTGAAACCCCCATCAGACACACACACACATTTGAATTCTTTATTTGGACTGGCAAATAGACACGTATGTGTTCATTTAGGTGTTCAACAGTATTAGAGGCATCTACTCATAAGGCACATTAAGGATAAATGTGACTCCTGTATTACCAGATGAAAGAGCTGCCAATTACAGCTGACATTGAGCATTGAACACACACACACACACACATACACACACACACACACACACACACACACACACACGCTTTATTTGTGTCCCATCAGTCTTCCTCTGGCACGTGCAGGTAAGATTCGGGAGCTGCTGTCGCCTGAGGACTTCAGCAGCGTGACACGGCTGACGCTGGTCAACGCCGTCTACTTCCGGGGCAGCTGGAAGAACCAGTTCCGGCCGGAGAACACGCGCACCTTCTCCTTCAGCAAGGACGACGGCAGCGAGGTGCAGACGCTCATGATGTACCAGCAAGGGGACTTCTACTACGGTGAGTGCAGGATGGAGAGATGGGAAAGAAAAGATGTTTCTGGAGAAATGGAAAGCTGGCAAACTCAACACTGTAAAAGAAAGTACTATACCAAGGATTTCATTTTTGTTTTGTTTTTTCAGTTCCGTTTAAGAACAACACACCCTTCAAAATGTGATTTTGGGTATACAAAAGTACAGTATATAACAACTAAGTTGATTGACTGTCTCAAAATTGTCAGGATACAAGGAAGACATTAATAGGTTCATCCCATAAATTTGGTAAATATGTGAAAATTAAGGAACTATGTAGTAAGCCAAGTAGGTTTTTTATTGTCGTCTCAACCATATACACAGTACATAGTGAGACGAGACAACGTTTCACCGGGAATAATTGGTGATGCACGCAACTGCTAAAACACAGTATGGACAAGACAGATACGTAATAGTGCTTACATACACTATTGAGGGACTACACAGATTCTCTCACACACTCACACACACAACTACACATGCACACATACACACTCTTGTACACATATGTACATACAGTACAACACAGTTGTAAACAAGTCAGGTCAGGGTTACAGGTGACCAAACAACAAACACACTAGACAGGGCATGGCTTTTAGCAGAGCACTGTGGCTAGTGGTGTGGTTTGTAAACAAATGACTGTTCTACATAAACATAATTAATAGCAGCAAGGCGAGTGGTGTGATTTGTAACCAAAGAAACTATTCTACATAAATATATGTAAGCATTTCATAAGCAAGAAAGCATTACTGCTTCCATATTGAGAAGAGGAGAGGAGGGTGGACTGGATGAGTTCAGTCTAAAATATCAAGGAGAAGTTGTGACTAGTTGAGGAGCAGTGTTTAGAGGGGGGAAAAGGCAAATGTTGTGATTGTTGACTGCTTAAGTTTGTCCCTCTGGTGATTCCGTCCAGGCACCTGAGAGAGTGTTGTAGAATGCAAGATCTCTGATGCCTTTGTTCTGTTGTGCTGTTATCTTTCCGGGGTTCTGCAACACAGAGTATAAAACCGTTCCACGTCCCTGTCTGTAGTGTTATCTATTCATGAAAAACTCCTTGGGGTCCAAAAATGAGCCAGTATGTAACAGGGATGCCGATGTGGAGAGGAATAAAACAGTCAGCATCCAGATGATTCACAGTACAGGATGGAGATGTTAGCCCCGCCGCCCTGACTTTACATCATGCTTATTCATGAGACTAAAAGGCGTGAGCTCTGCTCCCTCTGTTCGCTCTGCTCCCTCTGCTCGCTCTGGCACCCAACACGAGGTGCACTCTCTTATTAAATTTGCTCTGTTGGGTGGCTCTGTTGAATGCGTCTGGCTCATTGCTCTTCGCCCTGAGAGCGTGGACGATGCGTGTAGACGTGTAGTGGTGGGGCTGTGTGTGTGTAAAGCATGCTGTAAAGGAGCAGCACACCTATATATGTGTGTGTGTGTGTGTGTATGGGGCTGTGTGTGTGTGTGTGTGTGTGTGTGTGTGTGTGTGTATGTGTGTGTGTGTGTGTGTGTGTGTGTGTGTGTGTGTGTGTGTGTGTGTGTGTGTGTGTGTGTGTGTAAAGGATGCTTTTCTCTGTAGCTTTGGCCATGGTGTTATCGGTGTGTGTGTGTGTGTGTGTGTGTGTGTGTGTGTGTGTGTGTGTGTATGTGTGTAAAAGGTGCTTTTCCCTGTAGCTTTGGCCATGGTATAGTCGGTGTGTTTCATCACCCGGCTCAGGGAGCAGTACGCCTCACTGGAACCGCTATATGTGTGTGTGTGTGTGTGTGAGTGTGTGAGTGTATGTGTGTGTGTGTGTGTGTGTGTAAAGGACGTTTCCCCTGTAGCTATGGCCAGTGTGTTTAACCATGCGGCTCAGGGAGCAGTACGCCTCACTGGAACCGCTATATGTGTGTGTGTGTGTGTGTGTGTGTGTGTGTGTGTGTGAGTGTATGTGTGTGTGTGTGTAAAGGACGTTTCCCCTGTAGCTATGGCCAGTGTGTTTTACCATGCGGCTCAGGGAGCAGTACGCCTCACTGGAACCGCTATATGTGTGTGTGTGTGTGTGTGTGTGTGTGAGTGTATGTGTGTGTGTGTGTGTGTGTGTTTTACCATGCGGCTCAGGGAGCAGTACGCCTCACTGGAGTCGTATCACGCCGCTGCTGAAAGGGGCTGAGGCGTGTTGGGTGTGTTCGCTCCTGACTGAAGACATAGAAATGCTTATATGTGTTTGTGTGTGTGTGTGTGTGTGTGTGTGCACGCACATTGCATGTCTGCATGTGTTTTTGCATGTATGTGTGCAGGCACGTGTGTGTGTGTGTGTGTGTGTGTGGGTTGTGTGTGTGTGTGTGTGTGTGTGTGTGTGTGTGTGTGTGTGTGTGTGTGTGTGTGTGTGTGCGTGGAGGATGGCGCCTGCAGACACATAATACATTACTGCCAGCTCATTTGCATCAGCACTCCACTCAAAGTCAGTGGTACAAGACATCACTTCTGTGTGTCTGTGTGTCTGTGTGTGTGCGCGTATGTGCATGTGCATTTGTATGTGTATTTGTGTAATTACGTGTGTGTGTGTGTGTGTGTGTGTGTGTGTGTGCTGTAGGATGTGTGTGTGTGCTGTAGGCTGTGTGTGTGTGTATGTGTGTGTATGATGCTCCCTCGTGTTGCCGTCCCTGTCTGCCTGTAAGTCACCTGTCAGCTGTGTATGTGTGTGTGTGTGTGTGTTTTCATGTATGTGTGTGTGTCTTCATGTATGTGTCTGTGTGTGGGTGTGTGTGTGTTGTCATCCCTGTCTGCCTGTACGTCATGTGTCAGCTGTGTGTGTGTGTGTGTGTGTGTGTGTGTGTGTGTGTGTGTGTGTGTGTGTGTGTGTGTGGTCCCCGTGTGCCTGTAAGTCACCTGTGAGCTGACAGCTGAGAGAGAGATGATGTTGAGAGATGTTTCTGCAGAAACACAAGCAGCTGACGTGCAGAGGGGGCTGAGCTCCAATGTGCTGGAAGCACTGCTGAACCAAAACAACATCTCTCTCTATCTCTCTCTCTCTTTATCTCTCTCTTTATCTCTCTCTCTCTCTCTCTCTCTCTCTACCTCTCTCCATCTCTCTATCTCTCTTTCTCTCTCTCTCTCTCTACTTCTCTCCATCTCTCTATCTCTCCCTCTATCTCTCTCTCTCTCTCTCTCCATCTCTCACTCTATCTATCTATCTATCTATCTAACTCTACTGGTTTTGCTATATCTCACTCTCCCTCTTTGCACTCTCCTGTACGGGTAAAGCAGAGGGGCATACATACATACATCTCTCTCTCCATCTCTCTCATTCTCTCTCTCTATCTCTCTTCCCCCCTCTCTCTATCTCACTCTCCTTCTTTGCACTCTCCTGTACGGGTAAAGCAGAGGGGCATACATGCATACATCTCTCTCTCTCTCTCTCTCCATCTCTCTCGTTCTCTCTCTCTATCTCTCTTCCCTCCTCTCTCTCTCTCTCTCTTTCTCTCTCCCTCTTTTTGCCATAGACATGAAAGCTTGTAAATGCCCCCCCCCCCCCCCCCCGCTGTGCTGACTCCTACATACACGCTGTCCTACATTCATCGCCACAATAGGGAGCTGGATTCTTAAACAGCGTTCACATACCCCACACAGTCACTCACACACAGGCACACACACACACACACACACACACACACACACACACACACCATACCACATGCTCATATCACACCCAGTTACTCACGCTCTCTCTCTGTCTCTCTCTCACACACACACACACACACACACATTCTCACACTCAGCACATATGGCTTTGTCCTATCACACACACGCTGGCCCTCTTTCTGGAGCAAATCCTAAAATAATCCTACCTCATCATCACTATCTGTTTGGCTCCTATAGATGTGCACCGCACTTGCTCTCCTGCACACATGAAGCAATGTGCAGTCTCTACTTAAGTCACAAACACTCACATTCACTCTTACCTGCAGAGTAAGAATCAGCAGCACTTTCTACTACACACCCATCCTCCATAGCTCATCGTTTTCCCACTGTCCTTTTGTAAACACTGCTACACACAGTAGAGACAGAATGACATATCAGTCAGAAGATATGTTGGAGGTTAATTGTTGTTGGTTAATTGCAATTTTTGAACATGTCGGCATCGGCCAACCTCCGCATAATATTAGGATGATTCATAGAGATGCACATCTGTGAGCACAAAGCAAAGCAGAAATGCTTTATTTAAATGGAAATGAACGTTTTTCCTTAAATGGGCACGGACAAGCACATATAAACCTACTGTAACCATAACAAACTCCCATGAGCAGCACATGTACACTAATGGATTTGCATGTTGCACTTTTTGCTAAACGTATGCAAATGATGTCACTGTGAGTGTGTGTGATTGGCCATGTTGCTGCACCGCGCTCTGTGCTCTGTATATTTTCCTGCTTTTTACAAGGATACAAGGATACAAGGATACAAGGATATTTATTTGTCACAAGCATAGACATATTGGGTAGAGTAGGGCATGCAGTGAAACTGCTGATTGTTAGTCTAAACTGTGCCTGGGGAGGGGGAGTAAAGTGTATAGAATGTGCTTGTATGAGTGTGTTTATATTTGTATGAGTGTGTAGGGGGTGTGTGTGTCTGAAGTGTCCCTGCCCCGGGAAGCTTAGCTAAGGCACATGTATCTCCTTGTGTGTATTCTGTTTGTGTTTCTGT
>CM050215.1:26105467-26170467 GCA_027475355.1 Coilia nasus
GCCTCTCAGCCATTCCCCCCCTCAGCTCTACCGCCCCCCCATAGGGTGCAATCTAATGACAGGCTGTCGCAAATGGCTTGGTGGTGACGGTATAGACAGGGAAGTGTCTACCTGAAGGGAAAAAACGAGGTGACATACTGCAACACATTTTAGCTTTCGAGATGACGCATGAGGCAGCTTAAAAATAAACAATGATTTTCAAGCTATTTTTAAGAAAAGGTGTGATATTTCCTTCTTTGTCTAAGATGTTCTCGATGCTGCCTTTGTTTTATATGCTGTTCACTCTCTCCAAGCATCCCTAATTCATCCCTCTTTGGTTAGGAAAAATGACTGATAAGCAACTTAATGACTGATAAGTTGGAGTGCATTGTCGTATGCTTATTGCTTAATATGGGGGCGTATTACACATGCTGAGTATGGGGGCATATTACACATGCTTAATATGGGGGCGTATTACACATGCTAAGTATGGGGTTGGAGTGCATTGTCGTATTACACATGCTGAGTATGGGGGCGTATTACACATGCTTAATATGGGGGCGTATTACACATGCTGAGTATGGGGGCGTATTACACATGCTGAGTATGGGGGCGTATTACACATGCTGAGTATGGGGGCGTATTACACATGCTGAGTATGGGGGTGTGCGCCATCTTTTTAACCAGCATGGAATGTTTGGGAAACTGACATACACAGAAAAATGAGCACACACACACACACACACACACACATTAACATACACAAACACACACACACACCCACACACTTACACACACACACACAGAACCACACACACACCCACGCACACACACACACACACACACAAAAACACACAAAAACACACAAAAACACACACACCCAAGCACACACACACACACACACACACACACACACACACTTAAACACATTCAGAGGCACCACGCATGCCCGCTTTGTTATTTACGTCCTATATGAACATCAGCTGCCAAGACAGCTTTTCTTCTCTCCATCTGTCCGCCCCTTTTCCTCTCCCTGCTCCTGACTATGCTGTCCTCTTGCCTGTCTCAGATGGAAAGGATCTGTTCATCGGGAAGGCCGTGCAGAAGGCCTACCTGGAGGTGTCGGAGGAAGGGGCCGAGGGGGCCGCAGGATCAGGTGATGAACTAATATTTTGGCAATTTTCAGGTTATGGTCAAGGTACATTTTATTATCCCACCAGAGGAAATTCATGTGGCTGACATTACTTGTCTCACAAAAAAACATATAGTGTTCAGATCCAAGATTCAAAAACATTTTTAAAGCTGTGAAGCATGAATGTATACCAATTTGTACTGTGTTATACAATATCTGCTTGATGTCCACAGTGAAGTATTGTAAACTATGCATTGCAGTAGCTGCAGAAAAAGGCTAATTTCCCCTGTTGGACAATAAAGTATACCTTACCATACCCTTCCTTACCTTACTTTACCCTACCTTGCCTTATAACATGCAGTTAAATGTAATCTGAATCACTCCCAGACTGTGCATATGTTTTAGATAAAGTTTACCTTACCTTACATTATGTTGTAACATGCAGTGAAATGTAACCTGAATTACTCCTAGACTGCGCATACGGTTTAGTGTTAAACGATGTAAAAAGTACAGCTTAAGATAATTTAGTAAACATACTTAAGGTATCCTCGACTCTCACCTCCCTCTGTAAATGTGCCTAAGGTAGTGCAATAGTGGACCTCCTGACTGTGTCTGTCTGTCTGTCTGTGTCTGTCTGTCTGTCTGTCTGTGTGTCTGTCTGTCTGTGTCTGTCTGTCTGTCTGTCTGTCTGTCTGTCTGTCTGTGTCTGTCTGTCTGTCTGTCTGTGTCTGTCTGTCTGTGTGTCTGTCTGTGTCTGTCTGTCTGTCTGTCTGTCTGTCTGTGTGTCTGTCTGTCTGTCTGTGTGTCTGTCTGTCTGTCTGTCTGTCTGTCTGTCTGTGTCTGTCTGTGTCTGTCTGTCTGTGTGTCTGTCTGTCTGTCTGTGTGTCTGTCTGTGTGTCTGTCTGTGTGTCTGTGTCTGTCTGTCTGTGTGTCTGTCTGTGTCTGTCTGTCTGTCTATGTGTCTGTCTGTCTGTGTCTGTCTGTGTGTCTGTCTGTCTATGTGTCTGTCTGTGTGTCTGTCTGTGTGTCTGTCTGTCTATGTGTCTGTCTGTGTGTCTGTCTGTGTGTCTGTCTGTCTATGTGTCTGTCTGTGTGTGTCTGTCTGTGTGTCTGTCTGTCTGTCTGTGTCTGTCTGTCTGTGTCTGTGTCTGTGTGTCTGTCTGTCTGTGTCTGTGTGTCTGTGTCTGTGTCTGTGTCTGTGTCTGTCTGTCTGTGTCTGTCTATGTGTCTGTGTGTCTGTGTGTCTGTGTCTGTGTCTGTCTGTCTGTGTCTGTCTGTCTATGTGTCTGTCTTTCTTTTTTTCCCCGAACTTTGTTGCTCCCCTTTATCTTGCTTTGCTTCACTTCCCTCGCTTAGTCCACTTAGCTCCCTCCAAGCTCTCTTTGCCTTTTCCTCCCTCTCAGCGCTTTGCCACACTGGCCCTGTCTTTTGTCTTCTGTGCCGCACTATTTCTTATTTTTTTATTTCTTTGTTAGTAAACGTTACAGTTGTACCGACTATTTATAGCTTCCTAGAGTTGTCAATAGCAACAAATACTAACAGTGCCCCCTCCTGTTGACTGTGTGGTATGGTGTGCATGTGGGGTTTTTGAAAAGGATATGCTCTCTGTAGTCAGCAGGGTGTGTGAGCTAGTCGTGTAGTGTTAGACTAAGAAGGAGTCTAAGAAGGAGTCTTACAGTACAAAATATGTCTGTCCTACAGGAATGATCGCTCTCACGAGGAATCTAGTGCTGTATCCCCAGGTGATGGCAGACCACCCATTCTTCTTCATTATCAGAAGCAGAAAGACAGGTATGGGCCTCTGCACTCAATACTACAATAGATGCACACACATTTGTGCATACACACACACACACACACACACACGCACGCACGCACACACGCACGCACACACACAGTAGTTGCCTTGGTCACCTACTTACACATGCACACACACTTGAGTGCCAACACACAAGCACACACACAGTAGTTGCCTTGGTCACCCAGAATCATCTAATACATGTTTATACATCTGAGGTAATGACTGTGGCATTTCACCGAACCATCTCCAAGGTGACTTATGTAGGGAACATTTATCTGCTTTAAACCAATAATGCTAATAAAAGTCAAACTGATAAAAGTCAAAATACATAACTAAAAAAATACAAATTTGCATTCTTCATAATCTTCTGTTTTTTTTCTTCTTCCTAGGGTCCATTATTTTTATGGGTAGAGTCATGAGTCCAGAAGTCATTGAATCCAACATCCCAGACTTTGACTCGGCCTGAACTTCCTCGTCTACACGTAACACCTTGATTGTGTTTGTACTGTAAAGTCTCAGAGCCTCAAAAGCACTCCACCTCACAACAAACATCTCACTGTCATCACTCGCTGTGGTTTTTATAACCTCCCGACAACATTATATAATATACTCGATAACACAAATAAAATGTGGTAGTGTTTTGATACTGCAGGATTTTATGTACGGGAAAACAAGAGCGCTGTAAGTATACGGATGAGGTAAAGGTCAGTGTAACCTTAAAGGACCACTCCACTTTTTTGGGAAATAGGCTCATTTTGCCTGCTCATTTTTCATTGTCGAGTTTTACCATTTATAAATCCATTCAGCCAATCTCTGGATCCAGCAGTAAGATCTCTGGGTCTGCCAGCAGCACTTTAGCTACATATAACATAAGTCATTGAATCAGATTAGACCAGTAGCATAGCCAATAGCTAAATTGCTACTGCCAGATTCGGAGATCGGCTAACTGAATTTACAAATGCTAAAACTTGACTGTTTGAAAATGATCCTATTTAACAAAAAAAGTGGAGTGTTCCTTTAAGCAGAGATGGAGCAGGATACAAGCAAGACATCCATGGGTTAACCTCCATCTCTGTCCTTCCATAGGAGCCTCATAGACCAGGTACACACATACACTGCTACAACTCATCTTTTTCTTGTATATTTGCTACTGTGTCAGGTAGAGAACATAGATATTTATTGTGAAAAACACAGATGTGAGCAGTATTGTATTTAATCACTTTTGGAATCTAATTAAATTTGAAATTCTCTCTCTCCCTCTCCCTCTCTCTCTCTCTCTCTCTCCCTCTCTCTCTCATTCTCTCTCTCTCTTTCTCTCTCCATATATTTCATACTTCTTGAGGTTATTGCTTTTAGCACAGTAATACTGATATATGCCTTATAAGTTTCTGGTTGAGCAGATGCCTGCAGGGTGTACAGGTCATTAAGGAGGTTTTCATGCCAGTGTGGCATTTCATGTACAGGGATTTTCAAAAAGAACAAAGAACACCAGCTGCATTCACTCTTTTGAGAAATAAACATGAATGTGTAGACACCTGTTTTGTCATTGTGGTGATTGTTATAATGGATCGATTTTATATGTTTTATATGGCAGCTACATGCTAGACCAAAGCGAGGATTTGTAGTGTGTATGAAACATGTGATGACTGAATATGGATTACCACACAATATTCAATATTTTTTAACTGCTGCACGTGTGTGAGGCAGTGGATAAAGGTTGGCTGGAAAAACAGCCAGGTGGCCATCCATATGTAGCTGCGCAACAGCACACCTCTTAATGAACTAGTCCAATTGTGTGACAAGTCACAACCAATCTCAACCCTGTGCATTAATCTAGTAGAAGCCTATAATTGACATCCAAGGTATCGGACATCAGACAATAAGGCACGGGAAAAAGCCGACGAACAAAACATTTAGGTGATAATATCTTTTCGTGAAATTAATTTTCCGCATATAGGCCACTTGCCTTTCATTCTTAAGCAAAAATGTTAATTGCTATGGCGGGAAGCGTGTGGGTCTGTCTTCCCAGCAGTATGCTACTGACCTGCCAGCAGACTTGGCTATGCCTGCTGCCTTCCCAGCAGCGCGCACTGCCACATTTCGCCCTACCTTTGGATAACTTACAGCATTGCTAAGCAACAGCGCCTGCCCCTGCTGACCTCTTTTAGAGGCGCAGGTCGGTCCGTTGTATCAGCAGCGCGAGTTAACAGGAATAGGCACATCTCGCTCCCTGACAGCATAATTCGCCCCAATGGGAAACTTTACTTTTGCTTCTAAACCTTGCTTCTTCACTGTGTTAAATGCCACTGGATACCGTCACAGCCGAAGGACATGTCAGAAAGGTAAGGATATGTAAAGGGATGTAAAACTTTTTTTACGCGCAGTACGTCCTGCATTGTAATCAAGTAAGGGGTTATTGTAACAGATATGTAAGACAAATGCATGTGGGTTTGCTGCAGTATTAGTGTCATGTTTCTTTGGAGTTTTGAAAAAAGTCCAGAGTCTCTTTATAACAGCCTGCGTACAGTGCCGAGCCAATGTAAGTCCATACATTTTATTTACAAAGTGCTGTGGCGTACGCTAATTTACTACTTAAGTAACGAAATTGCCCGTTGACATATCACCAAAATACACTGAATCAGAGACGCAATGTTAATCAGGATGTCCTAATGATAGTATTATAGAGCAATGACACCTGCTCAGGTGTCTCGCTGTTATGGCGACCGCTTAATCCGATGCAGGGTGCAGAGTTCACGGTAACCAAAAACGTAACGGAGCAGGGTCAGAATTTCAGCGCAACGGATGTACCCGCAGTCTCCAGTTGCAGGGAACCTCAGCTGTTACCAATGTACCTTTCTTTTGTGCAGGGATTATTTAAAGTCAGGGAATTTTCAGTTTTTTAAAAAACACAAATCAACATTGTGGACATGCATAAACTACATTACATTACATTACATTACACTTAGCAGACGCTTTTATCCAAAGCGACTTACAAAAGGAGGACATAATAGCTAACAGATGTGTAGAGAACATCCAAGGTACCTATGCCAAGAGATGGTTAGTAGAAATTAGTTAATAATAAACTAATGCAGATTTCTTATTTATCATTATTGTTATTTGTAAAATTGGTTGGTCTTTTGATGAAAAATGTAGTTTCATTAAAACAATGACAAAGAAAGTAACCTTTTGAAATGCACAAAGTTTTGTAATTTTGTAATGTTGATAATAAGCCTATAGGAAATTTGTTTTTAAATAAAGGGCCCTATAAAAAACCCTATTACACAATTATACACAGATAAATGTAATTATATAATAATTACAAATGAATTATACTGAAATACTTGTTTGGTTTTGATGAATGTAGCCTATTACTTTCAACAGGCTGATTGTGTTAGAAGCACATTTGCTTAGAATGCATCACCTTTCAACACCTTACGGGTGTTTGCTTCTAATGTGCATTGTGATGTGAACATATTTCTGCTGGTTCTGACCCGTTTTCCCCCATCTCCACTCGGCTCTGTCTCGGTTTTGCCTCCTCAGTTCCTCAGGAGTGAACACAAGCAGTGACAGTCTCCCCAAATCTCACACGTCTCAAGGCTCGGAGCTCCGAGACACCCACACTCCTCTCTCGGTGGAACAGAGCCCAGACTCGGGCTTTGTCACCACTCCAGTGAGTATCATCATGGCTCGCAGCGCTCTCCAAGGACTGCAATCACTAATGGATATGTTTGTGTGTAGGACGGGGCCATTAGAGCTGTGTTACTTCAAGTTCAAATCAACGTAACCAGGATCTGTGTCGCCAGACGTACTTTTTTACATTGCAGTACAAGCAATTAGTGTCATTTTAAAGTCCACCTATACCATTCCTAATGTATGCATAATTTATGCATATTTGTGTGTAGGTCTGTGTCATTAGAGTCGTTTTATTTCAAGCTCAAATCAATGTAGCTAAGAATTGAGTTGCCAGAAGTATTTTTTTACATTGCAGTACAAGAATGTATTATTATTATTATTATTATTATTAATATTATTATTATTATTATTAAGTCGATCCATACCATCACTGATGTATATGTTTGTGTATGTGGGATTGTGTCATTCACAGCTGTATTATTTATTATTTCTTAGTTCAAATCAATGTAGGCATGAGCTAAGTCACCAGAAGTAATATATAGTTTATAAGTATATATACAGGAGTATAAAAGTAATACAATTACTTTTAAGTTGAATTTGGAGACTCAGTCAGCCTAGTGGTTTCGAATCAAGTACAAGGTTTATTCTTAACAATGAGGACATCACAGACAGACACACACACACACACACACACACGCACACTAGACAAGACAAGACTAACTCAAACAGTGGTTATTTTGACCTTAAATGTCTGTCGACAGCCAATGTCTGCACCCAAGGTTACACCCAAAATGCATATGCAATGTCTTTGTTGAGTGTTACAGTCTTTTCCTAATCAGATCAGAGGTGCCAAATTGTCTATATGCTAATCCACCAGACAGGGACGGTTATTCAGAATGGTTAAGGAAGCCAGTTATTCACACCTCATAGCTCAGCCAGAGACACATACAAAGCCTTTGATCCTAATACAAGAGTTCCAAAACCAACCAAGGCATTTGAAATAATAATAAAATGTTTCAACATTAAAATGCTATTTACAAGATTATTATTATCACTCAAATACCATCAGTCCCCCTTTTCAAGTCTAACTGACTTGACACACAATCATAAAAACAAAAGGTATTTGAAATAATAATAAAAATGTTGCAACATTAAAATGTTATTTACAAGATTATTACTTTAACTCAAATACCATCAAGTACAACTATTAGTTTTGTTGTAAAGTCTATTTGCAGCACTGTGGCATGCTTCCTCACTCATCGGCCTGCACCAGTTGCTGATGTAATCCTCTTGTAACAAAGGGAATGATTAGCAGAAGTGGCTAGTCTTTAGCTATCCATGTGCGGGCAATATCCCTGTGACCTTCATAAACTTGCATGGTGACATTGTTGCCATGTCCGAGATGTTCACTCATTCACCCTATAGTGCAGTATGTGAGGAATAATATGACGTAACTCAAGCCCTATATAGGGCGCTATGTAGTAAACTATATAGTAAAATATAGTGAACATTTTGGATTCAGACAATGATATGTTTTGTCTTTTAGCCTGAGGTTTTACAGTCAGTATAGATTTTAGGATACTTTGTTGGTCGTTAAATCATTCAGTGGGCCAGTGCCTGAATACTTAAAGCTTTAGTATTCATTCCTACTTTAACTATACGTGCTCTCAAATCAATAAGGTCCTTCGGCATGGACCTTATAGTATTTTGGGGGTGAGGGCAAGGAACAGGGAGGGCGGGAACGAGGGGCAGTTTAGTGTCTGTGCTCTGTGCTCTGTTACTACCCTGCTTTAATGGGGTGGTATCAGGGCAGGAATTTCACGAGGGCCATGAGGGCCATGGCCCTCGTGCCCTCTCAAATTTGGCCTTTTGCCCTTGAAAAATATCTGCCCGAAGGCCACAGTGGCCCTGATGCCCTTCACAAAATTGACAACACAAAGGCCCAAGTGGCCTTGCCCCTAAAATGACGAAATTCCAGCCCTGGGTGGTATACATACTGTAAGGTCTACTGTGATTTGATTTTCAGTTGAATTTATCTAAGGTTTTAATAAGCACGTTTTACAAAAACAGATTCGCTGGATGTTTTAGTACATGTAAATGAATGTACAGTAATACGGGCATATGTGTCAGTTATTCACGCTATAGGTTGACTTCATTGTACATCACTACGTTAACGACTTATTTGTATTTTTTTTTATTTGTATTTGTATTTAAAATGGGCAATGCACATTAATCAACGTTTCTGCTAGAATTAAAAATGTAAATGTGTCAGAGTTAGCAAAGTAGCTCATTTTCGTTTGTAGTCCCTTGGCAGGTCGGCATAGCACAAACTTGTGTACGTATATGTTTACCTCAGATACTACGTTAACCATCACAATTTGACTGGCTGGTGGGGTTTACTTGTGTATAGTGTTGCCACCTATGTCTGACAAAAAAAACAGGACATTTCAGCAACCCAATCAACCTTTTTGCTTATAAGCAGCAACCCAGTGTTAGTGTGCCGGGAGAATATTTTTTTCCCCGGGATAGACCATTAAAAACCGGGACAACCAGGTAAAACCGGGACAGGTGGCAACACTACTTGTGTACGTATGTGTTCACCTCAAGTGCACGCATGGCTAGCAACGCTCTATAGGAAGGCTCTGGTGTCACACGGCGATGAAAGCTGCTGTGAGGGGTCATCCTTAGCGTGTAGGCTTACTCTTCACAGCTTAGGCTCTTAGGCCTCACGTAGCCTCATGTAAATTTGATGGAGGTCACAGAGCAAGGTTTAAAATAAAACACACACTTTAGTAGGGCCACCAAGTGTCACCTAGCTACACCCAGGTCACAAGACCAGCCCTGAAAGTGGACTTCAACGCAACATGTCAGTGTGCTTCCTGAAACATGGTGCTTATTTCCACCACACAGGATGGTCACAGAGCAGGGTTTAAAAAAACACTTCAGTGGGGCCACCAAGTGTCACCTAGCTACACAGTCCTGGAAGTGGACTTCAGTGCAACATATCAGTGTGCCTCCTGAAACATGGTGCTTACATCCAGCACACAGGATGTGGCCATGTTGTTTCGTGGTGTTTGTTGCTTGCTCAGTGGCACAGTTTTGGACGTTTCCAAAGGTAATTGCTCATGTCTGTGTGTGTGTGTGTGTGTGTGTGTGTGTGTGTGTGTGTGTTTTTCCATGGCAGCTGCCATCCCACCGGTTTAGGTTCATCTCGTGGCATCGGCTGGAGGAGAATGATGTCCGCGGCGACCAGCTGGCCTGCCCCAGGGTCAGAGAGGGTAAGGGCCTGCAAATGTACCATTATATCAGTCTGTTTATCCGCAGTACAATCCTCCTCCAAATATCTGCATCCTGCCAGAGCAATGACGCTAATGGAAGGCAATTAGCACAGATGAGGTTTTGTCAGAGAGGGTAAAGGTCAGATAGGGTAAGGGCCTGCAAATGTAGGCTATCAATTGTGTGTCAATGTTCTATCTGCAGTACAATCCACATGCACATATCTGCATCCTGCCATAACAATGATGTAACAGTGATGTAAGGCAATTAGCACAGATGAGGTTTCCTCGTTAGAGATCGGATCTCTGCTGAAGGAAGCAATTAGGCCGGCAGGCGAGCGAGCAGCAATGGCGGTCGGAGTGCCCAATTAAGGGACGCTGTGGAATCACAGAGATGCTTATCTGTCTGTAATGTCACCAAGCAGGCCCCACTGAGGAGGAGCTGTTTCTGAGGGGGGAGCAGTATGCGCTGTACGCCGGGGAGAGGAGGACGAGGAGGAGGGAGGACGAAGGCCAGAGGTGGGAGGAGAGACTGCAAGAGAACTGGGAGAACTGTGTGGTAAGTGAAGTGTGATGTCACTACGTCTCACAAGGGAGATATTTATTACAAACTGTTATTAATATAGTAGGCATGGATGCTGTTTGGAGACGAACATGACAACTAGTGGTGTAGTGGTAGAAAGGGGTGGATAATCTATGCTTTATTTCTTTAACACTGGCAATCATAAAGAGGCAAGTAATGCCTTTTGCATACTTACGTGCAAATGGCCCCCCCACAATGCAAGTCGTGGCAGCTAGACATACTTTTTTTTCCAGTTGTGTTAACATGTGTCAGGTTCCCTCTCATGGGGGAGACTACTATGAGTGAGGCTTGCCGTTCTTGACTTCTGGGAGCTCCCAACAAAGCCTAGCCATTAGCTACAAACTGGGAACAGTCACAGTATGCAGTTTCATTCCAAAGGTGTCAAACCTTAAGTAAAAGTGTTCAACGGAAGTTTGTCACAGTATCAAACCAGAAACATTAAAAGAACATTGCCGAGGATTTGGAACTCACTTGGTCAACACAGAGTGCTGCCAAGTCGACATACTGTAGTGTAATTCTCATCACATCACATGCCTGGTGATCCCGGGTAGTATGCACTATGCAAGACTCTTAAATGCTGTTTTGTAATTTAAAGAGGTGCGTAAACTGAGTTCACATGTGGTAACCCTCCACTGCACCACTGGTGATGACTGATCAATTCCTTTATGCTCCTCTCCCATTTTAGCTTTCATGCTTTTACATACTGTTCTGTTCTTTATTTTTCTTAAAGGTGTACTTCCATCGTGTTTTCATTCATTTTGCGGTGGTCTCTAGTATTAATGAATTCCCTGTGAGCCGGTTTTGGTGAAAAAAATGCTTTAGTGTTTCTGTTTCAGGCTGTTCTAGTTTGGTAGAGGAGATGGAGCAGGGAGAATGACAGGTTCTCGGCTATGCTAGTTACAGGCTACAATCACTCGAAGCCCATTTGGTCATAGCGAACCAAATAGAACATCTAAACATTGTACACAAACACATATACTTACCTATACTTCGCTAAGTGAATGTGTGCTGCAACAAAACTTCTCCAGTAATCACAACTGTGGCATAGCTTTTTCTAATTTACAAACCTACGTCACTTTGTTGGCCTTCTTCTTATTCACTCGTTTTTCCACCTACTTTCTTTCACTGACTAAGGGAGGCAATCGGGTTAGAAGAACATTTTCACATGCAGCATGCATATGCAACTCTGGGTGACCTGTCGTATTTCAAAATGGCAAGTACTAAACGGTTTCTCATGGAAGTACTCCTTTAAGCACATTGAACTGCTATTGTGTATGAAATGCCCTATATAAATAAACTTGCCTTGCCATAACGTCATAACTATATAATACTACTATATAATGAAAGTGGCTGGTAAATTTTGGACACAAAATAATAATTTGCTATTGAGTGGCTGGTGAACTTGTCAGTGGTTAATTCCCACCCCTGATTTGGTGCCATTCAAGGAGCTGAACCTGTCGTATCAGGACTTGGGAGACCCATACCAGCTGGAGAATTTCACCCGGATCCTGCGGAGGCTGATCCGCGTGGAGAGGCTGCAGCTGGTGGACAACTCCCTCAGGGACCTGAGCTCCGTCCGTCTGCCAAGGTACGGCACGCCACATGCCCTGGGTGTGGGGCCTCTGAAAAAAAAAATATTTTGGGGTCCCACCCCAGCCATATTGTAGTCCTCTGTGGGACCTTGTAACCCCCGCCCGAATCATCCTGACCTAACCCCCCCCTGAAAAATTTAATTTTGGGGCCTCACCCCAACCATATCATAGTCCTTTGTCTTTGGACCCCCTGAATCATCCTGACCTAAGCCCAGCCCCCCAAGAAAAAAAAACCCAACCATATCATAGTCCTCTGTTGGCCCCTGTAAAGCTCTATCCCCCTTTTGTGTGTTTCTGAGAGATGAAGATGAATAGAATTCTAAGAACCAATTTTCCTGTGTGGTGGTAGATTTTGTTTTTGTCACAAAACCTGATGAGAAAAAAATGAATCCATGATTCTGTGTCGTAGATGCAAATACCTGAATTTGCACCGCAACCACTTGACGTCCATCCGCCAGCTGCCAAAGATGCCTGAGATCCAGCACCTGTGCCTGTCCGAGAACAGCATCGCGACCCTGGGGGAGCTCGCCCTGCTGGGGGCCACCCCGCTGCAGTCCCTCACCCTGCGCCGCAACCCCTGCGAGTTCCTGGAGGACTACCGTCCACGGTGAGGAGGGAAAAAAAAAGATAAAAGAAAAACACTCCCTCTGTTCGCTGATTGGCTAGGATTGGCTGGTACCTAATACAGCAATGTCAGTAGCAGCATACCCAGACCCTCTGTGAAAAATAAAATCAACTATGAGGGGCTGGTTTACCAGGCTGTTGCCTGTCCAGTGTTGCTAATGTTATTTTTCAGTGCAGTGAAAAGTTTAACTTAAAATTAAAGCAAATGAAAATCAAAGCAAACAGCTGCATGAATCTTATGTTGGTTTGAGTTAACAATGCTGCTGAACAATGTTGTTTATAAGGTGCATGACATTGTTAAGTTATGTCATTGTAAGACAATCCTTGCTGTATGTTTACTTAATTGTTTTTAAGTTGGTTCTATGCTTTACTTTTGACAGTATGTACTCTGTTATGGGACATACACAAGGCTTTGTGTTGTAACCTCGGTTCTCACTGTCACCCTCTTTCACTCCACTGTCTTCTGCTGCAGTGTTTTCTCCTGCTTGCCAAAACTCTGTGTTCTGGACGGAATCCCAAAGCTGCCAGAAGATTCCGTGCCCTCTCCGATTTCTGCAGCATCGAGACTGTGCACCATTTTGTGACACTCCGGGAAGTGGCTTTACTGTGAATAAACAAGGAAGTGCTCCAAACCTCTTCAGGCGAAATTGAGAAGAGCCATCAAAGTGTACAAAGTTTTATATACAGTATTATATTCATAAAATTCAATACATTTTTTTTTACACACCATTTATCTCGGATTTCATTATTTACTTTCAGAATTTGAGGAAGATATCACTAATTCACTTATGTCATTTTTCAGTGGGGAAAACTATTGATGGGCCAGTTTCCAATAACATTTTTAGATAAAAATCAGTTGAGTGAGACGCTTAACCAAGAATAATGCTCAGACCATCTATGAGAAGCTGGCACAGCATTTATCTGTGCCAGAAAGCCAAAAGGAAGTAACTACATATTTTGTCAAACTGAATTTAGACTGGAAATCGACTTCATAACATCTCCTTTGTCTTGTGACTAAATCTCTTCCTTCTTGCTATTAAGAAAGCAGATAAAAGCATCACCACTATTATACCTACAATATGTGTGCCTGGGCACTATGACAACGTTAAGGGCATTTTTCTCAGTTTCTATATCCACATAGTTTCTGCACTTTGCCTTTGTAGGGCAGTGTGGTATACAGTGCGACAGAAGACACTGTTTCAGTTTGATTGAGTGCCATAAGGATAACTAACCCCTCTACCCCTATACATACTTACCCAGTAACCCAAGACAGACCCTGCTCAGTGCTATCTTCTCTGTAACTCACGGTAACATCAGAATATGGGCATAGGGTGGACATTAAGGGGAATCCTGTACCTTTTGCCATCTATTATTCACCTAATCTGCTTGCTAATTGGTCATATAGTGTGACTTGTTTGGGCTGTGCGACTGGAGACACCTTGTTAGGGGTCATGTTTTGACGGCTATGTCAGGTTTCTGGCAGTCTGGGGCTGATGTTGGATGGCATTAGCTATTAGAGATACAGGTAGGGCAGAGCGGAGCTGTAGACGAAAAAACAACAAGAGAGAGAAAGAGAGAGAGAGAGAGAACAACACCGCCGATATCATCCAATTCCTATTGCATGTTACAGTGGAACTCTGCACCCAGGGGGGACTCTGGTGACCTGATTAAGCCGTGGGTATAAGGGGTATTTTTTTATAGCCTCCTGTCCTGAGAGGGCAGGGATATCATGCATAAGAGATGATTCGAGACAGGATACGGGTGTGCACACACTGACACACTTACACATGCACGCTCGCGCACCCCTAGATACACACACACACACACACACACACACACACACACACACACACACACACACACACACACACACACATACCCAGTAGCACACAGGGCCAGTGTCAGGCTCTCTATTGATATGGCACGAGTTGGCCTGTGATGAATCTCCCGTCATGTCAGCACTGCTTCATTAATTCATATGCGACTCCAAAACTCTGTTTTAATATTGGTGTAGATTTCAGTTTAGCTGAAACCTGAACGCACCAGGACAGCGGGAGAATGGAAACACTTGTGTGCGCTCACACGCACACACTCACTCACTCTGTCTCTCTCGCACTCACACACACACTCACTCACTCACTCAAACTCTCTCTCTCTGTCTCTCTCTCACACACACACTCACTCAAACTCTTTCTCTCTCTGTCTCTCTCGCACTCACACACACACTCACTCACTCATCTAAACTCTCTGTCTCTCTCTCTCTCACACACACACTCACTCACTCACTCAAACTCTCTCTCTCTGTCTCTCTCTCACACACACACTCACTCACTCACTCAAACTCTTTCTCTCTGTCTCTCTCACTCATACACACACACACACACACTCACTCACTCAAACTCTCTCTCTGTCTCTCTCACTGACACACACTCACTCACTCAAACTATCTCTCTCACTCATACACACACACACACTCACTCACTCAAACTCTTTCTCTCTCTGTCTCTCTCACACTCACACACTCACTCACTCAAACTCTCTGTCTCTCTCTCTCACACACACACACACTCACTCACTCACTCAAACTCTCTGTCTCTCTCTCTCTCTCACACACACACACACACACACACACACACACAATCAAACCTTATTATCACACCATAAATCGGTATTCCTCCTCCCATTATGGAGAACAAAATGCCTCAGGGTCCAGCCCACTCCCAGTAAGCAACGGTGAAGATTTACTGCAACCCCAGCGTGTGCAAACACACACACACACACACACACACACACACACACACACACACACACACACACACACACACACCACAAGCTTTAGTGAGCCTCTCTGTTACACAAATCCACTTATGCCCCAATTATGCGCGTGATTGCCTGTAGGTGTGCCACGAGGTCCTGGAAAGAAAGCAAGATTAGTCTTTGCAAGCAAGATTAGTCTTTGAAAGCGGTTTCTGTCCTCGCAAGAGGCGGGGGGAGGTGGGGTGGGGGACATACCTGCTTTTAATGTCTGGGGACCTTCAGCTTTTTAGAATTTGCTCCCTTGAGCTGTGTATAAATACATCAGGGAACACAGTCAGAAGAATTCAGACCCACACACCATTCAACAGTCCAGCTGTGGCTTAAAGCTGGGGGGGGGGGGGCGGGGCGGGGGGGGGGGGGCACTGTGGGGTGGCCTGGTCACATGATGTGGACTGTGGAGGAAGACTTCTGTGCACACAGAATACTAATGGACTTAAGGCCTGAGAAACACTGTGGGGGAGAAAAGAGTGTGTATGTGAGAGAGAGGGAGAGAGAAAGGGAGAGAGACAGAGAAGGAGAGAGACAGAGAAACAGAGAGAGATAGGGTGTGTGTGTGTGTGTGTGTATGTGTGTGTGTGTGTGTGTGCGGTTGGGAGAAGAGAGCTGAATTGCAACCAATGCCTTATCATTCATTAAACTGCCCGTCAGCACTAAAATAAATACATCACACACTATTTTTGTGGGTACAACAGTGCACTAATGCAGAGGTCTTAAACATTTACAGGCCAAGTTCCTCTTGGCATATACATAGTGTGGGTTATAACATTGGGTTGTTTATTAAACTGGATAGTGTTGATAAGTACTTCAAAATTGTGTATAAAATGCTAAGCGATTATGTAATCATTATTTACAGATTCAAACATTTATGGACTAACATTTAAATATTCATGTATTTTTTGCTATGTGTTATGCCTTTTGGGGGTGTTGGGCAGGGGCTATAGTCAAACAATTTTAGGGGGCCCCTGCAGTCATTCTAAGGAACCCCCTGATGAAGATCTCTGTGCACTGTGAAGTATGCAGTGCTTATCAGTAAGGCTGCACTCCTTTCACCTCAATATGGCCCCAAGCTAAGGTCTCAAATGCCCAGAGAGGGAGTGTTGTGTGTGTGTGTGTGTGTGTGTGTGTGTGTTGTGTGTGTGCTCGTGAGTTCAGGGGGGTATTCCAAGTGCATGGTTCACTGACTGACTCAGATACACTCACTCAGGGGGGTAAAATTCCTAATAGCAGACCCCTAGGTATTTGTTTTGCTAGGAAGATCAAGCTCCAAGACCCCTTTATTAGTAGATATACAACTTGCTCTGCACCAAAGAAGTGACTAAACCTGCTTTCTGGAATACCCTGCACCTGATGGTATTTGAGTAATAATAATAATCTTGTAAATCACACCACAAACAGACAAAATAAACAGTCTGCATCAAAGCCTTCACCATTTTAATGACCAAAATGTGTATGTAACCTTCTATATGAAGACATACTTACATGCAACCACATTCTCTCAGAAACGGTCCAACATTTCAATCTGTATGAAAACTTTGTACAAAAATCAGTATATAAAAATCTATGTTTTGCAGCAAACATATTTATGATTGGTGAACAGCTTCAGTAACATTTTTTATCTATAAAGGATAGGGTGAGGGGCCTTACATGAAAAAAAAAAAAAACACACACACACACTTGGTTTCAAATGTACTCCACTGTAAAATGTATGGCCGTGGCATAGTGGGTAAATCTACAATTCTGTCAAGTGAGACAAGAAGTACAAATTATTTCACTATCTCAAATGTTTATCCATTGGCATCTCTTTCTCCCATAATCCCTTGGGAGACCCCCTCTAAAGCTCGAAGCAGAGTGGCCTTGCTTTTGTTACGAGCACAGTCCCCTTTACCTGGGAGGACACGTCACAGCGCATAGCGCACACACAGCAGGGACTGAAGGTGACAGGGTGCACTCTACAGTGACAAAGGTGATACTCTACAGTTGGCCCTACAAGTTTCTGCTGGGCTCAGTGCGAGAGCGAGAGAGAGGGTGTCTTGTCTTCACAAGGGCAATAACTGACTAAAAAAAACAAAAATGACTAAATTATATCAAACAAATAAATATGTCACGTTTTAAAAAGAATAATAAAATAATATAAAAATGATGGTGCTTAATATGTTATCTACTCGTTACGATAGATGGAAATAACAATGGCAAATGTGTACTGAAGCTATGTTTCACCCTCCCCCTCGCCCTCAGGCCTACGGCGGGCATGAATTACAAATAATAAAACAGTGAATCAATCCTAGATACATTCATCAGTACTCAGTAACATGCAGGCCTGATTTCCAGTGAACGAATCACCTTCTACTCTTCTGCCATGTCTGAGGCCACTCCAGCCCTGCAATATGATAGACAGCGTTTGCACACACATTCACCGCCAACAATGGTTGTCAACTTGCGTAGTTCAACTTAAGGGAATTGGGTCACATCACATGTCATGTCCAGGCAGCGTGAATTTTACAGAGAGCAAGACAGGATCTGACTCAGACACTGGCAAAGACAACATGGTTTTGAAGGTCTTGGGAGAATAGTTTCCGTGCATTCGTGTTTGAGGAGATCCTAACTTCAGCCTGACTGCACCAGGCCCCACACACACACACACACACACACACACACACTTTTGCCACGCTTTTTTGATTCTAAAACATCACCCTTGACGAGGACAGAGACGAGGATTCCATGACACATTTACAAAATAAAGGCCATTTACAAAATGTTCACAAAATATAAAATAACATGTTGGCTGTGCATGTGTAGATTAAAATTAAATAACTGTAAAGGAACATAACATGACTAGAATGGCACTTGAAACAGTAACAGCCTGTACCCTGACGCAGGCATATCAGTGACATTTTGTGATGGAGAGACCTATCTTCTGGAGTTGGCTTACCCCTTGTTATGGACTTTTTAACAGTGTTTTAATACATACTTGAAATATAAGCAAAGTACTGCACAAGGTAAGGGACATTTAGACATTTTGTTTCCTCTGTTAGTGGGTGGCTTGTTCATCTCCATGGCGACATGGACCAGGTCAGATCCCGCATGGAGAGGGAGTATGGATCCGTTCCCAGCGGACCTCGTCATCATTCCCGCTGTAATTCCGGGCTCTGTGCTCCATATTGTCATTCATTCGGGATGAAGGCATTAAGAGGTTTATAGTGGCCCCTCTGCCATGGATACAAAAAGGAGGCTATTGGTCCTCTCACATCTCTGCTCTGCGATTGGTCCGTTTGTTTGCCCCACCGGCCTCCTCCTCCTCTTCCTCCTCCTCTTCCTCGTAATTCTCCTCCTCATTGGCTGCTCGCTCCTTGTTTGGCTCGTTGTCCTCCTTGACGGCTACGCCTTCATCTTTGACGTCTTGATCCTGCAGATGCCAGACGAGATAAGCAGAGGTGAGGACAGGAATAAAAGCCTTTTTTGTGGAACATCTATAGTCCAACACAAGGGCTCAAGACGATGCCCTGAGGAGCTTGTAATGTTTAACTGTTTTTAGATTGACGTTTCTACAAGATCTTCACTTCTACAACAAAGTGCTGGCAAGTATTTGAAACCTTTTCATTAAAAAATCAAAAGAGTTAAGGGATTTTTCTGGGGATTATTTTATGTTCACTGCAGAATGACAAGGTTCTCAAGTGAGGCAAAAAAAGCTTGGAAAAAGCTTTGTGGTGACGTGACGTGACGTGAAGCGTTCTGGATCAGTGCTGGTGCTGAAGAGTATTTAGCCTTGACTGGCCAGGGTGAAAACGGCGCGGGGGACAGTGGCCTGGTGTGGTAACCGGAGAACCAGAGTGCAGTGGAAGACTCTGCAATCGATCCCCCTTATTCAGTCCTAGAGGAACGGCCCAGGGCCTCAGGTTACAGAGGCAGCACACGCATGCACGCACCCGCACCGGCACCCATGAATATGCACACCAACAACAGAGGGAGCAATCGCAAGAGGCTGGGTCTTAAATGACTGACTGAGGCCAGGGCCCCACATTAATGGTTAACACACTGGCACACTTCAGACACTTCGCAAGGTTGGGGAAATAAATTAAGAAGATATTGCAAACGAAATGGGAAATGCCACAACGGTGGCAAATTAACAAGATGTGCGACTAAATGGGGAACAGTTTAGATTGTAATTGCTCGTCCACAGATTTCAGAGAGAACCTATTTAGGGGGGAACAATAACCTCTCAGCTCCTTATCTTTGGGTGATGGTTTTTTCCTACTTTTGCCATTTAATTGGCTTTTTATTTCCAGTCTAATTTGCTAGGATTGCTGAAATAATACCCCCCCTCTTCATATACACACACACACGCACGCACACACACACACACACACACACACACACACACCCTCAGGTTAGATGGTTGGTCGCTTTCTTCTGACAAATACCTGCTCAGCGTTTTCATTGTAAGGGTCCTCCTCTTCCTCTTCCTCCTCACCCACCTCCACCCCTCCCTTGCCTTCAACAGCCAGGTCTTCTTGGGCCTAATGAAGAAAGGATGCAGAGTTAGCAGGGTGTGTGTGTGTGTGTGTGTGTGTGTGTGTGTGTGTGTGTGTGAATGAGAGAGTCAGAGGGAGAGTCAGTACAGGAAGGGTTGAGTGAGTAAATGAAAGAGCGAGGGACAGAGAGAAAGAGAGAGAGAGCGAGAGAGAGAGCGAGAGAGAGAGAGAGATTGTGTGTGTGGGTGTGTGTGTGTGTGTGTGTGTGTGTGTGTGTGTGTGTGTGTGTGTGTGAATGAGAGAGAGTGAGTCAGTGCAGGAAGGATTGAGTGAGTGTGTGAGTGAGTGAATGAGAGAGAGAGAGAGAGAGGAGAGAGAGAGAGAGAGAGAGAGAGAGAGAGAGAGAGAGAGAGAGACTGGCTAAATGAGTGAGTGAGTATATACAAGAGGGAGGCAAAACAACTATCGGCTTCTCCCACCTCGTCATCTCCCTCCTCCTGGTACTGGTCGTCTATGGGGTCCTCCTGTCGGTCGGGGTTGCCAGCTATCTGTGGAACAGAGAGGACAGAGGACGTGGCCCTGAACAGAAGCCTTTCGCTCCAGCACACCCCGCACTACACACACCACTAGCCTTTCGCTCCACGACACCCTGCACTACACACTCCACTAGCCATGCAGGGCCTGCCGAGCAGCTGGACCATGAACACACTCCTTACCTCACACACAAGGCCAGCTGAGCGAGCCGTCAGCGCCTCATGTTTCTTATGTAACAATACCCAAGCGCTTTCTCAGAACCAGTGTAAGAACTGACCTTTGACATTTGAAATCTGAGGAGTTATCTTAATAAAACCTGAATGTATGCTGCGTCTGTGTTTGCCTTCATGCTTGCTTCATATGCTATTGAGAGACAGAGGAGGCAGTCTTAAATGCTTAGGGCACCTAATGTGGGAGGATTTCAGCACATATCTGGCAACACCCAAAACCCATGTATCCAGATGGAACCATCAGAAAAAAAAGACACCTCATTCATGTCTATGACTTTTCATTAAGTGCCATTGTTTTTTTGTAACTTAAAGTTTATATTTTTTGTGATGCAGACATAGCAAAAACCAAATGACACTTAATGACTTAATGATAAGTGTTCATGATATGTGTGATGTTATGTTTATAAAGTACCCTTACGTAGTGTTACTGAGTTTTTCGTTTTTATTTCAGCTTATTATTCTTGGCTCCTGTTCCTGCTGTCCTGTGCTCTGCTGTCTTACCACTAGCTGGTCGTCAGCGGGGTGGGGGTGGGGGTGCTGGGGGCCAGGGGCCGGAGGGTTGGGGTGTCCCACGGCGACGGCGCCCCCCCCCTCGTGCTCCGCCTCTTCCTTGTGCTGCTGCTGCTCCGCCTCCTCAAACTCGTCCTCCCCCTGGTTGTTGGGGTCATCCTCGGGGTCAACGTCTGTCTCCACTGGCCTCTGCAGGACACCCACACACACAGACAGAGTGAGTGACAGATGGACAGACAGAGGGGGTAGACAGAATGAGTGAGAGAGACAAGACAAGGTAAGGCAGGGCAAGGCAACTTTATTACCTGGTCCCCGGAGGGATTGACCAGGTATTGCAATAACCCTATGGGTCTATGTGTGTGTGTGTGTGTGTGTGTGTGTGTGTGTGTGTGTGTGTGTGTGTATGTGTGCACGTGTGTGTGTGTGTGCATGTGCGCACAAGTGTGTGTCTGCCCGCCCAGCAGGGTGGTGGCAGGTTGCCATCTCTGACTGCGCTTGCTTGTATAGCGCATTTCATACAAAAAGGCAAGGTGGCAAGTGAATGTGCTTAACAAAAATAAAAGCAAAGAATACAATGTAAAAGCATAAAAGATATAAAGAATGCTTAAAAAGATATAAGACAGAGAGGGAGAGAGAGCGAGAAAAAAAGAGGAAAAAAGAGCAAAGGAAGAGAGGGGAAGTGAAGGGAGGTAAACATCTGCCCGTTTGTGTTAGTAGCACATATGTGTGCTGACACAGTGGTTTCTTTGCAGCACGCCCGCATCCACAGGGATGCGTTTTACCCGTGTCAACATTTCTATTGGCTACACAGACACAACACACACACAGGGTGTTCCTCCAAGTGTGGACCCCCAGGGAAAAACATCACAAAAAACTACAAAAAAGTCCAACAATTCTTCACTTACTGTGTCCAAAGATTAATACATAGTGTGTGTGTGTCACACACCTAAATAGAAGATGCAGTATTCATGATTCATATTCATATTCATGATGCAGACATTGCATTGATTCAGACAGCACTCTGAATCACAGGTGTAGATATTTCTTCCCTGTAGCTCCAACTTACGGGACATCCTGTTTTACAGTCAGCTGAATGTGACTGAAGCAATAGAAACCTGTTTTCCCATGATGCTCACCTCTTCCTCCTCGCCCTCCTGATGTCTCTGCTGGACGGCCCCCTGCTTCCCTCCCTCCTCTTCTTCATGATGGAGGTTCCTCTCTGACGGACAAGTAAAGAGCTGTTACGTATATGTGTCATCCTGAGTTCCTTAATCTTGCTCGGAAACAAAGGAGCTAAGTTGAAAGTCCCATTTGTGTCATTGTGATTACACAGCACAGCACACAGTGCACACAACGAAATTCACCTCTGCATTTAATTCATCACACACACGTGAGCAGGGGGCAGCCATGACAATGGCGCCCAGGGTGCAGTGCATGGGGGCGCTGCCATGCTCCGGTTACCTCAGTGGCGCTACTGGCGACCCGGGATTCGAACCTGCGATACCTTAACCGCTAGGCAACAACTGCCCCAAGTTGTAAGCAACTGGACTTTTTTTTTGGAGCTTAAAGGCGTTTCACCTTTCATCCAAAAGGCTTCTTCGGTTCTGTGACCCGTTGCTCACAACTTAGCTCCTGTGAGTGGTATTGGATGAATGAGAATCTACACAGACATCTTGCTCTGAAACATTCAATGCGTTTCTGCCTTTACCTTCATCTTCGTCTGCTTTGGCCTCGTCTTCCCTCTGGACAATGTCTGCCTCCATGTTCTCATAATGAGACTTTTGCCTATGAACATAGGAGGAAAAAATGTGTTACCAATAGGAACCATCAGAAATAAAATGCTATAGGCCCTCTTAATATCTGAGTGTTTTCTAAAATTTCTTTAACACAAGTTGACCAAACTTGAGACTTTTGCTTGTGAACACTGGAGGAAAAAAACATCTATTTATCAGAAATAAAATGACACAGGCCTTTTGCTTTCTAAGATTTCTTTTCTAACACAAGTTGACCAAAGACAATAACTCTCTTACACAGACATGCATATTCTGTCTGAAATATCCACTTTTTAATTAAAGAAAGTTACTTAAGGAGTCAGCCATTTTGTAGTGCTGTTTGAACTCTCAACTGTGAATTTTATTCACTGTAGTGCACAAGAGAATCGTCATGGGACCTAGCTAAATGTTGGGCACAGACGCTGTGCACCATGATACAGCCTGCCCTTTGAATGTGCTGACAGAAGACCATATGTTGCATTGATTGTTGTATCAATTTAACTTTATCTCTTGGTTATAATGAATGAATGGTTGAATGAATGAATGAATGAATGAATGAATGAATGAATGAATGAATGAATGAATGAATGAATGAATAAGTGGACAAGTGGGAATTTTAGACACAACCACACAAAACACATTTTTTGACCCATATGGTACCTGAGCCCACCCTTTCCTCATGTTGGTGTCAGTCTCTGTGTCTGACCTGTGCTGGTCTTGGCGTACAATGTGTTCACGCTGGTCTGACCCCTATGTGCCTGATCCCTGTGTGCCTGATTCCCATGTGTCTGACCCTCGTGTGCCTGACCCCCATGTGCCTGACCCCCATGTGCCTGACCCCCATGTGCCTGACCCCTATGCGCCTAACCCCTATGTGTCTGACCCCTATGTGTCTGACCCCCATGTGTCTGACCCCCATGTGCCTGACCCCCATGTGCCTGACCCCTATGCGCCTAACCCCTATGTGCCTGACCTGAGCTGCTCCTGGCGTAGCCTCTCCTCGAGCTGGTCTGACCCCTATGTGTCTGACCCCTATGTGTCTGACCCCTATGTGTCTATGTTTCTGAGTCTTTGTGTCTGACCCCTGTGTGTCTGACCCCTATGTGTCTGACCCCTATGTGTCTATGTTTCTGAGTCTTTGTGTCTGACCCCTGTGTGTCTGACCCCTGTGTGTCTGACCCCTACGTGTCTATGTTTCTGAGTCTATGTGTCTGACCCCTATGTGTCTGACCCCCATGTGCCTGACCCCTATGCGCCTAACCCCTATGTGTCTGACCTGAGCTGCTCCTGGCGTAGCCTCTCCTCGCGCTGGTCTGACCCCTATGTGTCTGACCCATATGTGTCTATGTTTCTGAGTCTATGTGTCTGACCCCCATGTGCCTGACCTGAGCTGCTCCTGGCGTAGCCTCTCCTCGTGCTGGTCGGCCTGGCGGTGCATCTGCTCCTCACGCTCCCTCTGCAGGCGCAGCCTCTCCTCGCGCTCCCGCAGCAGCCGCTCCTGTTGCTGCTGCAGGGCCTGCTGACGCAGCTGCAACTGCCGCCGCTCCTCCGCCTGCTGCACCGCCATGCGCTGCTGCTCCTGCTGCTGCTCGTACGCCGACTTCACCCGCTCCACTGGGGCTGCTGGCTCCACCTGAGGTACAGGACACACACACACACGTTTATACACACACACATTAACACACACACACACACACGGTAACACACACACACACACACACGGTAACACACACAGACTTCACTCACTCCACCGGGGCCACGGGCTCTGCCTGAGGTAGAAAACACACATGTTAACACACACACACACACACACACACACACAGACACACACACACACACACACACACACACACACACACACACACATTAATACACACAGACTTCATGCGCTCCACCATTGTTGCCCTCGATTTTATCTGTTTTGAGATCGTTTGGCCCTGAAATCGTTATCATTAGAATTCGATTAATTGAACAGCCCTAACACAAAGTCAACGTCATGGCTCACGAACACACCCTCTGTGCGCTGATTGGATAGGAGTTGCTCGGTCCTCTTACCTGCTCCTCAACAGATTCCGGTCCAGACCCTCTGTAAAAAATGAAATGAAGTACAAGATGCGAGTTTGCCAGGCTAGCTTCAAGGATGGCGCTGACATACCTGTTTAGCGTGCTGGTCGTGGGCGATGGCGTTCTCGTCGGGCAGCTCCCGCCGATGCTCGTGCTCCTTCTCGTGCTCCTGCGCCTCCTCCTGCACCTCCTCGTGGTCGTGCGGCTGCTGCTGCTGCTGCTGGTCCAGGTCCTCCACCAGCTTCTGTGGCTGCCCCGCCTGCTCCATCTCCTCCTCGGCCAGCTCCCTCCTCCTCTCCTCCTGCGCCGCGCCTCCCTCCTCCGTCTGCCCCACCTCCCCCTCCCCCTCCACCTCCTCCTCCTGGGCACGCAGCTGCAACAAGCCAAGCAGGGAAACTCAGTCACATTTGCGACTGTAATCACACGGCACATCACAGCACACAATGAAATTCACCTTTGCCACCTATTTAACCCATCACGCACACGTGAGCAGGGGACAGCCATGACAACGGCGCCCGCGAAGCAGTGTGTACAATTAGATTAGATTGGATTCAACTTTATTGTCATTACACATGTAGAAATACAGGGTAACAAAAGTGGTTTAGCATCTAATCAGAAGTAGAACTTCTAGTGATTCTAGGCATTTATAGTAATAATGTATAATGTATTTGTAGTATAATTCTAGTAATTTCTATGAATTCTTTTTTTAGCTGTTAGATGGAGGGCAACTCAATGTGTTTCCGTGTGTCTGTTCAGAGAAGAGCCCTTGTGGAGAGGCCTTGTGGGGCTAAAGATAGAATGTTGTCTTGCCCAGAACACTGGGTGCTGTGCTGAGTGTCACAGGGGTGAGAAACGAGCTGATAGGTAGCTGTGTTTAGTCTATCCATGCGTGGTTATCAATCAAGCTGGAGACTGAGAGACTTATATGGAAAGCTCTTCCTGACTTAGGTTCCGTTTGAGTTATTTTCCACTCTTTAGACAGATTTACGATCCAATTTTTAGGTATAACTGCCCCCAGATTTTTCGCATTCAAGAGGCGGATCAAAGCATCAGAAGGACGGCTCATAATTACAGGATGGGACAAAAGAGAGGCGCAAATGAAATGTGTGCGGGCCGATCTAAGCTCCAAGGCAGTGCAATCAGAAATCCTATTTGTGTGGACTGCATCTGTTTTTTTTTCTGCAGCACTTATGAAGTTCACTGGGGACTTGACTAGACTACAAATCCCCTTACTCAGAGTTGTGCCATGGCAAATACTATAATAAAGCCACTTAGAACCCGTGACCTCCCAGCAACTCCACTTTGGGAGACAGACGTGCTGCTAAGTGAACTAAAAGTCAGTAGTGTATCCTTTTGAATTGTCAACAAACAAACAAACAAACAAACAAACAGCACCCAGTGTCACTGTGATTACACAGCACACCACACCACAGCACACAGTGTACACAACAAAACTGACTCTCCATTTAGCCCATCACACATGTGAGCAGGGGGCAGCCATGACAATGACACCTAGGGAGCAGTGGTTGGGGACGGTTCCATGCTCAGGGAACCTAAGTGGCACTACTGGCAGCTGGTGAATTCAAACCTGCGATCCTGCGGAGGTCTGATACCTTAACCGCCAGGCCACCACTGGCCCAGGTTGAGAGGGAAGTTTACAAAGGTTTTACACCAAACTGTGCTAGGTGGCATCGGTTACATAGAAACTTACACTTGATTGCCTTTGGGTGTGAATCACAAATCAAGATGTTTAGCTCAAGTGCTGTAGGTTGTTGGCCTGGTAAACCAAATCCAGCCCTTACTACTTTATTTCATTTTGTACAGAGGGTCTAGCAGTGCTGTATTGAGAAACAATTTCTTCCTGGAGGTGTGGACTCTGCTGAAGTTTAAAACAAGTGGCTCAGCCTTTCCACAATCGCTAACGTCTGGTCATCACATATGCACATATGCGCAATTAGCCTGCCTATGAACTACAATTCAAATGTAGCACACAAAGTCAATGTCATTGGTCACGAACACTCCCTCTGTTTACTGATGGCTAGGATTGGCTGGTACCTAGTACAGCAGTGTCAATGGCAGCATGGCCAGACCCTCTGTACAAAATGAAATGAAGCACAAGGGGCTGGTTTACCAGGCTAGTAGGTTATGTCTGTATTGTAACGAAGCCAGTCATGGCTGACTTACCCTGGACTGGGTGTCCTCCGGCGGCTTCTGCTCCTGGGCGGGCTTGTTGTCCTGTCCTGGCTGCTGGGCCACCTGGCCGTTTGCCTGCCGCAGGCTCGGCATTTTGTTCAGCGTCTCCTTCAGCTGCTTGTACTCGTCCACCTGGGCCTAGAGAGGGACGGAGAGGGACAGAGAGGGACAGTCACAACAGCGAGGTTTCTACCAAAGCACCCACATGCAAACGAGGGACACATTCAGTCCTCTGTACTGTACAATGCAGAGTCACCACCTTCACTTAAGTTACTCACAACCACTGAATAATACACATGAACCAACAGCATTATACACACAAGCATTTATTAACATTCTTCAGTATTACATTCAATATATTTACTGTGGTACGTACAAAATAAATCACAGGCTATATGGCAGTATTTCATACTTCCAACTTTGAGAAATAGCTTAGTGCATTTTGTTGGGGGATTACAGATACTTTAAGTCCTGCACTAGAGCCTTAAATGGGCTTAAGTGAGTAACTCACAAGGTGGTCACACTGCAACACATTGTTAACAACACATTACCAATGCAGTTAAATGAAGAGCTTAGGAAGACGTTAGTCGCAGCAAAACCCTTTGAGCAGTCCACCACCCAAACGGCCAAGTAAAGAGCGAAGTACAAAAGGCTTCATTTGGTTATGAGAATGCAAACATGCGAGACACTGTGCACAAACAAATGCTTCGAATAACACAGACTTATCCAGGGGCCATAACCTGAACACCTCTATTTGTGTTAATATAAAATCATTCACAATATAAATATCTCGCAGCCATGCATTCCTAAAGTCTTATTCTGGATGCGGTTCCTTCTCACAGCCTACAGACCATCCCCTCTCTTCCCATTACCATACTCATTTCACACCTGACTGCCTGCTAAATTTCCATGCTCACAAAATGTCCTTGCTCACTCATTCTCTCTCTCTCTCTCTCTCTCTCTCTCATTCGCTCTCTCTCTCTTTCTCTCACACACACACTCATTCTTCCACTCTTATTTTCTCTCTCTTTCTCTCTCTCTCTCTCTCTCTCACACACACACACACTCATTCTTCCACTCTTATTCTCTCTCTCTCTCTCTCTCTCTTTCTCACACACACACACACCCTCTTCCTCTCCTTCATCCCTCTCTAATTCTGCCTCCCTCCATCCCTCACTCCAGTGGTGCCATTATAGTTTTCTGCCTGATTTGCTGAAGTATGGACCTGATGCCCCACCCTAAAAATCTCTCTCCATCTCCCTCCCTGTCTCCCTCGCTTTATTTCTCTCTGGGTGCGCATGATCCTGGAAACACTGTAGCCATGTAAGGAGAGTGTCATGCCTCTACAGCCAAATGGATCAAACGTTGCTTTTTCAGCTGAATATCAACACCAGGGAGAATAACAGCGATAATTGTAATTATTTACTTTTCTTACTTATTTAGAATAAAATAAAAAGGCACAAAGAAAGACAGAAAGAAAGAAAGAAAGAAAGAAAGAAAGAAAGAAAGAAAGAAGATGGTGGAAGAAACA
Source organism: Coilia nasus (assembly GCA_027475355.1). Lineage (NCBI taxonomy): Eukaryota > Metazoa > Chordata > Actinopteri > Clupeiformes > Engraulidae > Coilia > Coilia nasus. The sequence continues at coordinate 26,134,207 of CM050215.1, forward strand.
GGAGAACAAAGACAGCACAGGCGGGCAGAAGTCGGGTACAGGTGGGCAGAAGTCGGGTCAGAATAGGCAGTGTGTGCAGTGCAGTAGCGGTGTGTGCTGTGCATGTTCAGTGTCACACGTGGGAAAAGCTGTTAAAAGGATTCAGCGCAGAATTCACTCCGGATCACACAGCTCCATTCCAGGAGCGAGGCCAAGCTCAGGGATCGATCTCTGGCATGCAGCATCAAGCCCCAAGTCCTCCCCATGCAATGCCCTCCCATCACGCATACGCGTACACGCGCGCAGCGCGCGCACACACACACACACACACACACACACACACACACACACACACACACACACACACACACACACACACACACACACACACACACACACACACACACACACACACACACACACACACACACACACACACACACACACACACACAGGACCCAATTCCTCCCCATGCAACCCCCTGCTATCGCACGCGCACACACACACACACGCACACGCACACCCACACACACACCCTGACCTGGGCGACGGCCAGTGCACTCTTGTGGTCCTCAAGCACCAGTGTAAGCTTGTCGTGCGATGACCGTAAGTCCTTGTGCTGTAGCTACATGGGGAATGTTCAAGACAAGGTGCAAACATCACAACCAGGCGCCACAGGAAATTACAACACCAACGCAAGTCCACTGACTTGACTATAAAAAATCATGACAATCATCACAAAGTGAACTCCTGTTAACCTTTGATATGCGTTAGAAAGCTGCTCAAATCTTCAGTTTTAAGCAGGTCAAATTTGATTTAACCAGGCACAGAATACTAAAGAAAACACTGGTCGTCATCCAATATTGTTTTTCACCTAATAGATAACATTATGCATTCATATCAATTTTGACCCCAGAGGTTTCATCCTACAATACACCACATGTTTTCAATTAAAAAAAGAAAAAACATGGTTTTTGTGCAGCCAAGAGGTGACACACCTTAAAGAGGTGGCCAACTCCTACGAGGATTAGGTCTGTATGTAATTATACACTTAACTGGGATGTAACCAGGACACACTATGGTATCACTGTTTACAGAAGGTGGGAGGGATTATACTGAAATGTGACGCCACTGAAAACCCTCTGAGAATATGAGTTAAGGGCGTTACACGCATTATCCATGTTGTACTCAGATGGGAGTTGGCAAATCTACACAATAGTGTACGTAGTACTAGAGGACTTTGATTTACTTTGATTCAGCAACACTAATGTCTACTCTGAAGCATTCGGATTCTAAGCACATCAGTACAACTATAGTACTATACTATAATCATAAGAAGTTTTAAGACCCACACAACAAATGCTAGGTTGCTAATGCAATGGTGAAAAACTTGGTCATGACATGCGGGAAGACCAGAGCAGAGTTAATGGTTATGTGCAATCTCATCCACACAAGCCCGCAGAAGAATAAAGGGCTAGCACTTCATAATTACTACTTCCTATTAAGCATTTATTTTGCTTTTGTTAACTTTTACCTAACACTTGTTCATCATTTGATAATCATTGCTTTTACACCACCTCTCATAAGTAAATAATTTATAAACATACTGACACATACCTGTCTGAATGTCAGTTGACTATGTGTCTGCATGTCTGACTGTTTGTCTTTATGCTATCTGCTATCTATCTCTCAGCCTGCTGCCTTTCTATCCGTCTATCCCCTTCTCTGTCTGCTTTAACATTTGCATATATGTTTAGAAATTATTTACAGATGAGAAATAGTGTAAAAGCAATGGTTACCAAATGATGAACAAAGTGTTAAGTAAGAGTTAGCAAATGCAAAATAAATGCTTATTAGGAAGTAGTTATTATAAAGGGCTACCAGTAAAGGTCCAGATTAAAGGAAAAACCCACGCCATATATTTGTCCCCAAGAAAGCCAACATATGGCTGGACCTTTGCTTTCTGAAACTGGAAACCTCTGTGCACCTACTTTGTACACCTCTGCAGGCCACACACTCTTGTCATTTTCAGGCACCACACCGCTGGCCGTGTCTGTGGCCACGGGCACAATTTATGGTATGAATGGTAGGGACGTGTCGGAAATCTACCGGCCACCTTCAGATTTTACCAGCCTTTGCCTTTGGCTGGTGCCAATTTCCATCCCTGGTCCATACCAATTTTTGCACTGAGCTCAACCGTCCATACCAACTTTCCACACATTGCGCATACCGGTATTTACATAGTTTTCTATATTGCCATGTTGTGTCCCCACCAGTGTTGAGACCAAACCTTCACCCTTGGTTGTGGCCCCTCTGCACGGGCACCCTGCCTTACCCGAGCGTCCTGCAGCTGCACGTGGATCTCCTGGTGCGCCTTCCTCAACTGTCTGTTCTCCTCGCGCAGGTTGTATATGCTCTCTACAGCACAGCAAGAAGCAAAGGGCAGAGAGTGGGAGAGAGAGAGAGAGAGTTTACTTCTTTAGCCACCAGGGGGCACTGGACAACAAACAAGGCATGTGAGTGCTAAGGTGAACAAGGGCCTGTTGGGCTGATGGTGTGTGTGTGTGTGTGTGTGTGTGTGACAGACAGAGAGAGAGAGAGAGAGAGAGAGAGAGAGAGAGGAAAGAGAGAGAGAGAAAGAGAGAGAGAGAAAGAGAGAGAAAGAGTTCTTATGTGCATGTTTTTCTCAAGGTTTCCATTAATTTGACCGGCTCAGGATTTAGCTCACATGGACACGCTGTCAACAAGCACATTTAATGAGACAACTCAATCCTCAGCAGTCTCTGTCAGTCTCTCAGGGGAAGGGGATGAGAAAGAGAGAGATAGAGAGAGGGGAAGAGAGAGAGAGAGAGGGAGAGAGAAAGAGAGAGGAAGAGAGAGAGAAAGACAGAGGGAGCAAGAAATAAATAAAGAGAGTGTGTGTGTGTGTGTGAGAGAGAGAGAGAGAGAGAGAGAGAGAGAGAGAGAGAGAGAGAGAGAGAGAGAGAGAGAGAGAGAGAGAGAGAGAGAGAGAGAGAGAGAGAGAGAGAGAGAAGGGGGAGATAAGGAAAAAGTGTCTACCTTTGAGGTTGGCCAGCTCTATCTCCTTGGTCTGCTGCAGCTGGTCAAAGCGCTGCTTGTGCTCGTCCAGAACCTTGCTGTGGTCCTCCCCCTGGATCTGGTGCTGCTCCTGCAGGTCGTAGTACTGCTTCTTCAGGTCATCGTGCTGTTTCTGGGGGGCACAGCACACAGGTTGGACAGCAGTGACAATGAAAGAAGAGAGTTAAAAATCAAGAGAAACAAAATGCACCTCACATACAGGTCACATACAGGTCACATACAGGTCATTCCATGTCAAATCACCAAAAGGCTCACAAGTCTCCCTCTCAAAAAAAAAAAAAAAAAAAAAAAAAACAATCTAAAAAGGTGTTTTTATGCCAAATGTGCGGTGTAATCCAAAATAATATGTCCATTTTACTAATATTTTCAAAACTACAATACTTTGAAAAAGTAATTTTAAGGAAAAGGTAGTTCAAAGTTTCACTACAATGTGTGCAATATCAAAGAAGCAATGAATGGCGTGAGTTGGACAAAAAGGCTTGTTTATCACAATGTTTTAAATGACCAAGCTGTGAAGCAGGCTGTAGTTTTAAACCTATTTTAGTTATGCAGACATAATATCTGAGCTTTCTCCATAAGTCCGCTACACAAACATCTGTGACCTTTTTCAGATTTCTCAGAGGATGGCTTGTGAAATGTTGCGAAAATAGGGTCATTTGCAATGGAATGAGATCTTATTCATCTTATTTCCATTACAGATAAACTACCTTTTAGTCCTAAAAGCATATCAAATGAATCAAACCAAAATAAGTTTAAACTAACCTTCAGCATCTGATGTTGGACATGCAGTGAGTTTAATCTGTTGCCGGAATCTTGCTGTTAAAAAAAATAAAAACCCAAATACACAAACAAGAGTGATGTCATTGTAAACATCTAAATCACAAACACACAGCAGTGATTATCTAACTGCCCCGCCCTGACCCACTAAAAGGGCCTCTGCCAAACACAATGCCAGCTACATACGAACACAGCCACACAGCATACTCCCAGTAGTGTCTGAATGAAGTGATGCCCCTTGCAGTGTCTGACTGGCTGCCACTCATAGCAAGTAAGAATCTGTCTGCACATTCCATGCGTTCTTCCCAAAGTTTAAACGCAATAAGTCATCCACATAGACACAAACCCAAACAGAGACAGAGATACAGACACAGGCAGCTTAAGAACAGACAGACAAACTGACAGAAAAGTTGGCTGGCTGTGCTGTCAGTTACAGCTGAAGAGATCTGTTGAACTACTGAACTCTGCAGCATTGAGGTGAGATGACACTGTAGTAAATCTCTTTCTCCTGACACTTTTATATCTTCCACATTCAAGTTATTATTAAAGTTTAAGTAAGACAAAAAACTGAATCAGCTCATACATTCATGTAATTCATGTAAGACAGACTGACAGAAAAGTTGGAGCGAAATCCGTTATATCCACACAAGACCCCTAGGCCATGGGGGTGCTGTGGTTCAGCGCCATGAACCATAAGCTGGCATGTGCCCATGGGGACCCAGAATCGCGTCTTGCCTGGGTCACTTCCCAACCCTACCCTATCTCTCTCTCCCACTCATTTCCTGTCAGCTCTTCAGTATATTCTCCAATAACGGCACAAAACGGCCAAAACATATATACTTATATAAACAAATAGACCTCCAGGCCACTGTAAGTGCACAGTAAATAACAAGGAGAGCCTCCAGTCAAGAGATCTGTACTCCAGGGCTAATCTGCTCTTGCAGCAGTAACAGCAACAGCAGCCACAGGCCTGATTCCTCACGCTAATGACTCTAATGACGCACCGAATAATAAGCACCGAGCTTTGACCTCAGGGCCAAAGCTATGACACACTACGTTTGCATACTGTGGCTCACGACCAGAGCATTCCTCCGGTACACGCTACACACTACACACACACATACACACATACACACACACACACACACACTCATACACACACATACACACATACACATACACACACACACACACACAAACGCACGCACACACACACTTGCCTTCTCCTTGTTTAGAGACTGCTGGGCTTCCAACTTGTACACTAGGAAATCTGTAGGAAGAAAAGAGCGTGTTTTGAGTGTTAGGTTGGCATTGTGAAGGAATGTTAATCAAAATATGCAAGGATGTCTCAAAATCCAACACATTAGACGAACAACAATCCCTCAGATACTACAGACAAAAGTGAACACATGGAGGGTATTCATTAATGTCAGCTGTTCAAAGTCCAACAGCCTGTCAGGTAATTAAAGCCATCACCCATTGTCATACAAAAATAAAAGCACACTGCTAGATTGGGTTGTTAGAAATCTACTGTTATCCACCTGAGGGGACGTTCCACACTGCCCCAACAAACACCAACCAACTCCAACCAACTCCAACAAACACCAACAGTTGGGGCAGTGTGGACCACCAGTCTGTGTTAGTTTGTTCTTGTTGGATGGAGTTGGAAGAGTTCAACATGTTTGGTCCGGTCTGGTGGAGTTGTACAATGTCTGACCAATGTAGACCAAAAATTACTTTGGCCACATTCAGTACACTTTCAACTTTGCCCATGTTAAAAAAAATGTTGAAGATCAAAAACAGATGGTGACAAAAGTTAGTCCTGTCAGTTGTTAGTCTGGGCAGTGTGGACTGGCAGTTGGTTTTCTGAACATTCTAAAGACTGCCAGCTGCCAGGTGCCAACAACTGCCAACTTTAGAATGTTGGAGTTGGTTGGCGTTTGTTGGGGCAGTGTGGAAGCACCTTTAGGGCAATAAAACAACTATTAAACGCTCCTATAGACAGGTGTGATGGGGCACACCACCTTATTTGAACTGAGAGAGAGGGGACGAGAGAGAGAGAGAGACAGAGAGAGAGAGAATGCAGGAGACAAAGATAGAGACAGAGAGAGAGAGAGAGAGAGAGAGAGAGAGAGTGAGAGAGAGCGAGAGATAGAAGAGAAAGGAGAGAGAGAAAGAAGAGAGAGACACAGACAGGCCACGTCACATTGACAAATGGGAAACCTTTTAGATCGATGAGACCTGAGTGCACTGATGTTTCAGGGCATGCCCACCTGGGACTGGGATCTTCTCTAAGGGCCTCTCAGCATTAAAGCTCTCCTAGGAGAGGCCTTTTCACTTGAACATGCATTTCATTATCGACGTGACGAAGTGAACGCAGCATATATATTGTGCTGAGTGTGTGTGGTGGTGATGGTGTGTGTTGGGATGGGGGTTGACCGGTATGGCAGCGGCATTTCTAGCTTAAAGGAAAACCTCACCTTAGTCTGGACCGGGTGTAAATTTAAAGATGAGCACAGGATTTTTTTTAATTAAAAAAAGGTGTTATTGTACACCTGTCCAATTTAGAGATGCGTTACAAAGCACAATGATATAATTAAGCCAAACAACTGTACAATTATCCAGGGGTGTGATCAGCTGATTTGGACAGGGGTTAGCCACAATAAAACACAACCCTAGTGTGAGCAAAAAACTCTCTCTTTTCTATTTAGAGAGCGCATATGGTTTGATAGATAGAGGAAATGACAGCTGGTGTTTGTTTGCGTTTGAAGTGTGAAGGCGTTGACCGGATGTCACTGCAGGGCCTGGGTTGTGACCCTATGTCAGGCAGGTCATTAGGGCTTGTGGGTAGTGAGTTTGACAGGGGTTTGACAGGGGTTAGCCCCAAATAAAACACACCCCTAATGTGAGCAAAAAAAACAAACAAACTGTTGAGCTGAGCACTTGCCTTCTTTGGCTTTCTTGTGGTCCACACGTTCCTTCTGGAGCGATTTCTCCAGCCGAGAGCGGTGTTCATACACAACTACAAGGGCAGATTAGAGCAGACGAAAGATTTGCATTAGTCAGAGAGACCCCATAGAGCCCCCATACCATGTGCCCACAGCGTGATGAAAGGCACTTCCTGTGACAAAGTACACAGAAGTGACACACATGAAACCCACTCGCACGCACGCACGCATGCACACACATAACCCACTTCGGTGAGGGCAACACAGGCAACACATCTGGTCCAGCCGAAGAACTTATAATAACATATATAGAACATATATACAACCTCTTTGGGTCCAGCTCACCTTCATTCATTTGTAGTAATCAAATACGTCAGATACGTAGTTTTTAGGCTAAGTTCACACTGAAGGTTTACAGAAGTGGCTCTGAAAGGTTAATCCCCCATTGGCATTTGCAAAACATAGTGAGACTCAGAAGTGCAAAAGGAACTCAATCATGCATGTATGCACACACACCACACACACACACACACACACACACACACACACACACACACACACACACACACACACACGCACGCGCGCGCACGCACACACTCACACACACGCACGCACAGCCCAAGACACACTGTGTGCTTCCTTATCACTGGGTGACATGGCTGGCTGTCCTGTCAGTTACGGCTCAAGAGATCTGTTGACTATTGAACTCTGCAGCGTTCAGGTGAGATGACACTGTAGTAAATCTTTTTCCCTGAGACTTTCACATCTTGAACATTCGGGTTATTTCACATGACAGTCCAGGTAAAACAAAGGGATGTCTCACCTTCAGATATCTGCACATACTGCACGCTCTGTTCAAAAGCTGTAGAACTGAATGAGTTCTTACATTCATGTAGTTCCACACATAAAAAAACGGTTTTGAAGGCTACCCTTCTGGTTACTTTTTAAACATCTCCGCTTCAGTAAAATATGACCATTAAGAGAACAAAGATAAGTGTTCACTGTATATATATAAAACACAGCCACAGTAAACAAAAACAGTGGTTGCTCTGTTGACACCACTGAGCAATAATCGGATCAGCCAATCATAATTACAAATCAGAACTGCCTGTTTTATAAACTCAAACAGAGTACATATGATTAGAAAGCAGCAACATCGCATCCTATATTCACATGCACTCAACTATTTACACATTGTAAAGTTGACAGTGATGCCCTACAAAGCCAAAAGGCAGTAACTACATATTTTGTCAAAACTGAGTTTAGACTGGAAATGGACTTTATAACACCTCCTTTGTCTTGTGACTAAATCTCTTGCTTCTTGCTGTTAAGAAAGTACATAAAAGTATCACCAGTATTATGCATACAACATGTTTGACTGGGCAGTATGACAACTTTGAAGGCATTTTTCTCAGTTTCAATGTTCGCAGAGTTCCCGCACTTTGCCTTTGTAGGGCAAAGTGTCTCATAAGGTAAAGGAGTCGGGCAGCAATCAAAGGGTCGCTAGTTAGATTCCAGCTCCTCCTGGCAAGGTCGAAGTGTCCTTGAGCAGGACATTGAATCCCATACTCTTCCCGATATGCCGGTTGGCACCTCGCAATGGCAGCCTTCCCCCAGCGGTGCATGAGTAAGTGGGTGAATATGAGGCATTGGGCTGTAAAGCACTGTTGGCACTCTGCTGAACGTGAGAAAGCGCTGTATAAATTAAAGGTGTCATCCCCCGAAAAAAAAAAAAAAAAAACGTTTAGTGCCTGCTCTTTTTCAAATAAGATAGGTCACTCTGAGTTGCATATGCGCACTGCACGTGAAAATGTTTTTCTGCCCCAATTGCCTTTATCAGTCAATGAAAGAAAATGAGTGAAAAAGAAAATGAATTAGAAAGAACTCATGCCATAGTTGTGATTACCGGAGGAGTCTCATTGCTGAACACATTCACCTAGCAAAATATAAGCAAGTAGGTGTGTTTGTTTAAAACGTTTAGATCGTCTGTTTGGTGTGCTATGACCGAGTGGGCTTTGAATGATGGTAGCCTGTGACTAGCATGGCCGAGAACCTGTCATTCTCCCCACCCCATCTCCTCCACCAAACTACAACAGCCTGTAACAGGAGCACTAAAGCATTTTTTTTCACCAAAACTGTCTCACAGGGCATTTACTAATACTAGAGACCACTGCAAAATTAATAAAAAATCAATGCAATGAGACCTTTAAACATTTACCATCTGATATGTGTACTGACAAGTTGTTGAGAGGGAGAACTTTGCTAAACGACTCCAGACATTGTGGTATGAAAGTCGCAGACTGGCCACACCTCTGCTGACAGCATGAGGAATGAGGGACGGTGAGACAAAACATAAAAATAGACACAACTAGAGGGTGGGGTGGGTGAGTGAGTGAGTGAGTGCTATTAGGGCTGCACAATATTTAAAAAATGTTCGAACATTGCTGAATGCTGTGATGACGACATGTTTTGAGATAAATAAACAAATATTTAAATATAGTTTTAACATCTTTCATCTTCCCCGCTAGGCCGCAGCCAGTGCGCAGCCTATGGGGTGGATATCAAGGGCAGTCTCTCTTAAGACTCTCTTAAGACATTTGATTTCCCAAATATCTTCATATGTGGAAACATGGCTTACCTGGAATAAATGGGACATTACTGTAAGCAGTTTCACAGTAATGTCCCATTTATTCCAGTTAAGCCGTGTTTTGCGATCTGTGCATCACGATACTGTATGTTGCGATATCACGATATTGTCGATATATTGTGCAGCTCTAAGCCCTCCCAGGTACACACTTCATGTCACATCTGCACAAGCCCCAACTGCAATGGTTATTACACCCACCCACAGACACAGGCTGTCGCTCCTCCACAGGCAACCTCTCGGTGCCGCTCCCTAATGCGCAGGCAGACATGTTAGGAAAGGGGGGGTGGGGTGGAGCGATTGGGGGATGGGGGAGGGGGGGGGGGGGCAGCTGCCCGGACATGATGATGTAAACAAGAGCAGTTCCTCTTCCCTGTAATTAGTCGGCCGAGCCCACCAACACTACACTATATCATCACAAGCAGAACCAACCCTGTCCAGCAGTCAAGTCAGGATGCCTGGAGGAAACTTATCTCCTTCTCTTATTATTTTGTTCTACAGCTGCCCATATCAGTGAGACTCCTCAAGGATATCTGTCTATTTTGCCACAAAACATAAGATGCTGTGGTTGAGTTTCTGAGAGGCTGTGCGGCAGAGTGTAGAGTAGAGAGACCGTGTGGGAGAAATGTGACGGGAGGATGACATGACAGAACCCTGACCACAGCGCAGCGCTGAGCTGAGCTCTGCTTTGGGTCAGCGCCACTGACGTCTTAGCCGTGGAATAGAACTACTTGGCTAAAGGGCCAGCAAAGAACCCTGTTACTCACAGGGACGAGAGAACACTCACCCACCCACCATCTCTCTCTCTCTCTCTCTCTCTCTCTCTCTCTCTCTCTCTCTCTCTCTCTCTCTTCCTCTCTCTCTCTCTTGCTCTCTCTCTCTCTCGCTCGCTCTCTCTCTCTCTGCCCCTTTCTCTCTCTCTCCCCCCCCCCCTCTCTCTCTCTCCCCCTCTCCCTCTCTCTGCCCCTCTCTCTCTCTATCTCTTCCTCTCTCTTGCTCTCTCTCTGCCCCTCTCTCTCTCTCACTGCCCATCTCTCTCTCTCTCTCTTCCTCGCTCTCTCTTTCTCTCTGCCCCTCTCTCGCTCTCCCTCTTTTTCTCTCTCCCCCTCTCTCCCTCGCGCTCCCTCTCTCGGTCTTTGGCCCTCCCTCTTCCTGTGTGCATTTTTTTGTACGTCTGAAGCAAGAGCAGCCAGTGAGTGAGTTGGGTGGAGGCCCAAAGCAGTGACTGAGGCGAATCGGAGGCCAGGCATGATGTGTACGTTCAGAAAAGACAATGGGCACAAGAAAGGGGAAGATGGAGACAGTAACACCCCCCAAGCCCCCCCCCCAAAACCCTATGTCTTTTCAAGCATGCCCATAGCATAGTTGTAGAGATGTTGAGGCATGCTGTCATTCCTATGACAATTTAACTTAAAGTGTTTGTCTTTCATGGGTAACAAATTCAGAGCTGTTCTATCTCGTTTTATAATAAAACCCAAAGTTTTTCAATATTTTTTATCACCCTGTTTAAACATCAGTTATATATTTATTATAATCTATTATTATATATCTCTAGCCCTGGCATGGTACTGCTGTAACCATAAAGGTCTTTTTTCAGCTGTGTTGGCTCATGGGTTGACTTAAAGAGTTTCCTCCTCAGTGCCGCTCTTTGTTAGCCTGTAAACCAGCCCCTCGTACTTCATTTCATTTTGTACAGAGGGTCTGGCAGTGCTGTACTGAGAAACAATTTCTTCCTGGAGGTGTGGACTCTGCTGAAGTTTAAAACTAAGTGGCTCTGCCTTTACCCAATCACTTACATCTGGTCGTGCAATTGGCAATTAACTAATAATTAACATATGCAATTAGCCTGCCTATGCACTACAATTCGAATGTAGCACACAAAGTGAACATCATCGTTCACGAACACTCCCTCTGTTCTCTAATTGGCTAGGCAAAATTCTGCCTGAACGAGCAATGTCAATGGAAGCACTGCCAGACCCTCTGTACAAAATGAAATGTAGTACGAGGTGTTGGTTTACCAGGCTACCCAAACCCCACTACACAACCTCGCGACCCAGCACACCAGCACAAACCTATATACTGTATCTTTGTGGCGTGAAAACCATGAGTAAGCATACAAGTGCTAAACCAATGTACTGCATCAGAGTCGTGACGTGTAGTGCATTTTTATGAAGTAGACATGGGACTGTCACATGACATCACATAGCACTTAGCAAAAACAGTTTGACTTAAACTGTCCTACAATTACAGCATAATTTGCCAAATTAAGTTTGACTGGAAATTGTCTTGTGACTAAATCTCTTTCTTCTTCCTATCAAAAAGTGCATAAAAGCATCACGAATATTACATGTGCAACGTGTTTGACTGGGCAGTGTGAAAACTTTAAAGGCGTTTATTTTTTTTTTCAGTTTCTATGTTCACATAGTTACTGCACTTTGCCTTTATAGGGCAGTAAAGCGACATACACTGGAGGAAGACAAACAACCTCACGTAACATTATAGCAGATTGCGTGGTAAGTGCAGGGAGAGGATACATGTAGGTGTTGGTTAGGTGCTTAGTGTGCTAGTTGGCTTTGTCATGACCAGTATTTATTTACTCATTTATTTCTGAATGAATGTATTTCTTTTATATATTTATTTATGTATTTAACAGTATGTGGGGAAAGATGAAATGACAGTTAGGTGGTTAATGTGTTAGCTGACTTTGTGACGACCAGGATTTTTACCTGGTCCCCAGAGGGATTGACCAGATATTGCAATGACCCTGTCTGTGTGTGTGTGTGTGTGTGTGTGTGTGTGTGTGTGTGTGTGTGCGTGTGTGTGCGTGTGTGTGTCTGTCCGCCCACATTGCCTGCAGCGTTGCCCCATGGGGACCAGGTTGCTATCTCTGATTGCGCTTGTTTATTTGTTGTTTTTAACACTACCTGGGCCTTAAAGATGATAGATGAAATGACAGCTATGACGCATCAGTTATGCCCAACGCAAATGGCAAATGCCAGCCAGCAAGCCAGCCATATCAGGGACATTCTTAGGAGAGTATCCGTTCAGCATCTTGCAACACCTATCCACAAAGGCTGTAAAGGAGTGCCCATCCTGTACTACTGACTTAAGCAAGCAAGTGTTCATTATATAAGCCTATTGTCTATTAACCTATAGTCAAGGTCAAAGTGGGTATGTGCATTCAGTTAAAAAGAATAATTACCACTCTGAGCAGGCACATCACTCAAACACCCCACCCTCCTCCCCAAGGGACCCTGCTACTTTAGGTCATTTTCAGACATGACCTGGCTCCAAAACATCAGAAATGTAAGTATTTAAGTCCAGATATTTGTCAGAGTTGACCATTCCCAAATTGTTGGGGGGTGCTATGTTTACATGAGTGTGTACAGAACATCAAAACCCAGGCACAGGCAAGGGGTGTGGCCTAGAGAGCCTGTTCACTTCCTACTGGTCCCCTTATGCCAGAAGATTCATTGCAGAATGCTCACCAATCCTTAATGAAAGGGAGTAAATGTGTCTAAAAGGCTAAAATATTTATTTAGACTTATTTTGAGAAACAAAGTGCAAACCTGAGTTTAGATTTTGCAAATATAAAGTCAAGATTTAGAAGCATAATTATTCAGGCACTCAAATAACGTTTTCACATTAATACATGTGTCCTACAAGTTGAGTAAACCAGAACTAGGCACAATAAATATTATCCTGTACATAACTACAACAAATGGGAAAGAATAACACAGATGTCTCCTGTTTAATTAAAACGTTTTGGAGGACCACTGTGCTCAGCTCCATTTTAGATGAAAAAACCTGGGCATGTAGACAAGGAAGGAAGAAAAAATACGGGCCGCAATATGCTCCCACTCTCCCACTTGGGAATAATCGCCATCTTAATTTCCTGTGCTCATGTTTAGGTCAGCAACCGAGGACATGCAACCGCTCACCAGCCTGCTGTGATGGTAACCATCACCATAGAGAGAGAGAGAGAGGGAGAGAGGGTTAGTAAATAAATGAGAAAAACAATTTAAACATGCTGTGGGTGACTATTTGACTTTGTACGACAGAAAGCAAGAAGAAGGAAGGAAAAGAAAAAAAAAAGAAACCCATGCACCTTCTGCATTTATTAATTAATATGCAGCGAATAAAATATAAGCCCTTGACTTGCCCTGCTAAGATTTTTTTTTTTTTTTTTTTAATCGCCTATAATACAGTGTCAATGAAGTCATTTGGTTAGTGGACAGAGGTGGGCAATGTCAGCTTCAAAGGGCAAATGTCCTGCTAGTTCATCAAGTTCATCTACCTGTATAAAGAGCCATGCTTACTACAATCAGATGGCCTTGTGAACGGTTGGAGGTGTGCTTTTTACTAAAAACCGAATTACCCACCTTTGTTGGTGGATGGTTTAAGGCTTCATTTCCAACGACTTGAGTGTGTACAGCACGTAACCGTGTACAATATGTTTGTATGTATGACAGAATACGCTCAGATCACGAGTGCGGTAGAAATGGTCTAATCTGTTAATGTGCATTCTAAATGAATACGGACAGAAAACGGGCACTTGCTGTCTTCGCACTGTATACAGAGAGTGTATACGGAAATGAGCCCTAAGAAAGTCTATAGCAACTGGACACTGTGTAAAACAATGTAGTAAAAGATGTTCTTGTGAATGTGCAGTCTCATGGGGCCCTTTATCCCAACTTACCCATCTACCCCAGTCTATCTTATGTATTTGCTTTTTTTTAAATCATTTCAAATATTCTATTTGACCCATGTGACCTTTCAAAATCCCATAGCTCTATTTCAAATACTTGTAAAATCATGTTTGTCCAAATTTTGACTGTTAATGCAATAACTTTCAGCCACATTACATAGTTGATGTAAAGTCAACAATGACTGTTCACTCTATTTCACAACTTTTTCATTACGTGTTCAGTTTGATTTAATATTGCCATTTTTCATTAACAAGGGTTTTTTTTTTTCGTGCATTACTGCATGTTTTAGAAATGTGACTGGCAGAAATTACTTTTTCCAAATAAAATATTCTTCCTGACATTTGACAAGCAGAGTAGGATGCAGGATGTGTGGTGTGGTGTGGTGTGGTGTGGTGTGGTGTGGTGTGGTGTGGTGTGGTGTGGTGTGGTGGACACCGGCCTTTTCACTGGCAGGATGCAAGAGGTGCTTTATACTGCTTGAAATAGTGAGCATAATGACTACGTTAGCCTGCTCATTTTCAGCTAGTCTATTCAGTTACAGTTTAGCATGTCTGGTAGGCTTTCGCTATAGCTCACAATAGTTCTCACGTTCTTCTTTGACATGAATGAAAATCAGTGGCTCCTGCAGACATACTACACAGCAGTGGGCAGAGGGAGAGGGAGCCTGCAGCCTTAAGGCCTTGAGCTACGTACAGTTGCACCAGCTGTGATAACTTCAGAGTCTTCAACTTGACCGACAAAAAATTGTAATTACTATTTGAAAGCTGAACAGTAAAGCTTCATGCTGAACAGCGTAGCCCTTTAGGGCTCGCCGTACTGCTGGTGGAACGAAAAATGCAACTACAGCATTACAACATTACTACAACATTGCTACAACATTACAGGAAGTATTTACTAGCACATTACAACGTGGTCATTGCCATTCTGGTAACAACAAAGTTATAATAGGGGGTGTGTCTTAAAGGGTTTAAGGGGGACAATGCTTGCCATTTTTTAAGAACCCCTTTGACTGTATTCCTTCCCCCATGATTTTTTTTAATGGGAAAGTATTATTGGTCATTGTCAAAAATCAACAAATTAATAATGTTATATTTATAATGTTATATTGTCCTAAACCCTTTGTTATTCTTTGTAATGTAGCCATGTCTTCATGCATTTCACAGACGGTATTGTATCACATTTACTAATGTTTAATTCACAGACTTTTGTATCATGTTCACTTTTCAACATCTTACATTGTTGTGTGACATTATCCAAGCCTGTTCGTGGAAATGAATAACAACTACATTAGACTACCCCATCTCATCAGATACAGCACTGGATTACAGTGTGATACCTACTGAGTCTATTTTTTGTACTGAGCAGTTAACAGTTTCTGCCAAATTGACTGGATTACAGTGTGATACCTACTGAGTCTATTTTTTGTACTGAGCAGTTAACAGTTTCTGCCAAATTGACTAGTATTATTACATCAGAGTTGCCCTGTTTTATTCAAAACATCCCCATGCAGATAACTTATCATTGCTTTGTCTGTGCACATGATACCCAAATAAGGGTATTCTTACTTAGTTTGCTACAAACACGTATTCAGATTTTCAAATACCCCCGTGTGCATTCTCAAAAGCACCATTTCAGTATACATTTCAGCTTTCTTGGTGAGGTCTACCCACTAACAATGGGAGCATACTGGCATTTAATGCAATAAAACTCATCATACCTTAAACATGAAAGGCCCATGACTTATCACTTGTTACTGAAATCACCTCAGTTCTTTTACAGGTTGTCTATTTGTTATATTTATTAAATCATTTAGTATATCACAGGTTTTCCTGATTTTCTATAAAATGCTGTGTTTATGTACGTGATGCTTGTGTCGTGCAATACTAGTAAACTGATGTGTAAACTGTGGTGAAACCAAAGACAAAAGTCCACTTGTACACAATAATGTTTTCGTATTCGCATTTAGATCTCAGAGGAGTTGTGGCATCAGATTGTACCGCTCCTATACGGTGGCATATCATATGGCATTACGCCGCGAGTTTCAGTGCCCTTTGTGTGCAAGGCTGGGTGGGTGGGCTTGGCTGAGAAGTCAAACTCCAAAAAGCACCTGAGCACAGCTTTCAGGGGTATCTCCCTGTAACCCTACACAAAACAGGAAGTCTTGGTCAGGTGTGACCAAAACGATACCTGCAGACAAACTAAAGCCTGGAGAGTGAGAAAAACAAAGGGCAAAATACGGGTACATTTCACTCTTTTCCTCCCCTGACCGGCTCTGTTTCCTCTTACTCTAACCCCAGACATGATACCCTGACTCCAACAGAGAACTGGCAGATGCATAAGTGAAAGGTGCTGACTTTTCGCTGATTTAAGCTTTCAGAAGTAGCTAAGAAAGTTTCTCACAGACGCGGTTTACAAAAACTGCTGTAGAGGACATAAACATTGCCTGTATACAAAGCAGAGCTGCAGTCTATGTGATATGCAGGTCTGGTCTATGCTGTATAACTACCCATACAACTTTATCAGTGCATATCCATCAACAAATGTGCAAAGATATGTATCAACGGGTTTGTATGGTATACTGCCCTACAAAGACAAAAGACAGTAACTACATATTTTGTCAAAATTGAGTTAAGACTGGAAGTTGACTTTATAACACCTCCTTTGTCTTGTGACTAAATCTCTTGCTTATTCCTATTAAGAAGGTACATAAAAGCATCACCACTATTATACCTACAGCATGTTGCCCATGACTGGGCAGTATTACAACTTTGAAGGTATTTTTGTCAGTTTCAATGTTTGTGCAGTTACTGCACTTTACCTTTGTAGGGTAGCATGAGTGCACCTGTGGTTATGTGTGAAGAGGGAGAACAGACTAATCCGAGTATACCCATCTCCACACACTACAGTGCCGACACATAGGTATAGATACTGAATCACAAACGCAAGTGCTGAGATATGCCAGTATTTACAAATGTCTGATAACAGAGTGACAGTGTGACAACAAACTGCTTTTCAAGACAGGAGGGTTTCAGCTACAGCACAAGAAACCAGGAAGGTAACATTTCTTCAGCGTCTTGCTCGAGCAAGGTCTCATTACAAGGATAAGGATCTCAAATGTCTTGTTTCTGGCTGCATGGGGCTCTTCAGGTAAGAGAACCTGAAACCTACAACACCTATGCTGTGGCAGCAAGAGCAGACAATACACTGGCCTACCGCCCCACCGGCTGTTGATCCAAACCAGAAAACAATAACACGAACTGTAAGGGCCACATATCAATTAACAGGGCATTCCGTGGAGACTTCCTGGGAAGAAGTGGTCTGTTTGCTGCTATCTGGCCACTGGCAGAGCACAATGGCAGATAAGGGATACGGATGTTTATTAGATTGGCAGTGAAACTGAGTACTTGAACGGCATCCATTGCTGCCATTTAATGGTTCAATTTTGTCCGTCATGACATCATCCGAGCGAGCTGGGTGAGATTTAAATGACTGTGATGTGGGTTGAGTCCCGTGAATACATGCCAAATGACAACAGTTGCTTATAACTGGAAACAGTGATCTGATACCCACACTTTACTTCATGCCCTGGGAGGGACCTCTATGAATAGATTTCAATGGATGACAGACCGCAGGCCTTTGTAAACTCCAAAACAGTTTGACCTTAAATACACCAAACAAATTGGTTAAGAAGAGGCCTTTGTAGACTTATGTAAAGAGTATATAACTATTTACCAGACACACAGCGTTGGTTAAGAGATTTCAGATTCAGGCAACAGCGCTTCTAGAAGTCTGTTACCTCGTAGTGCGTATTTTTAGTAGACTATAATGTTAAAAGCAGACTGATTGGGGGGCTGAAGTAAGGATTCAAAGTACACACGAGGTGCCAATAAAATTCGTTTATAAAACATCTGAATGCCAAAGATGAAATTAAATGCAAATGTCTCTGAATTCAGGGAAGTGCATAATTAGCCTAGTGTAGTTAGGAAACACATCCATTGCCTAGGGGTGGTCGCTCGCTGTGGGGTGGAACGAAATGGTCAAGCTGTAACACACCTACCATTTATCATTTATCAACGAGGAACTGGGAGTTAGATCGATAGACTTGACAACAAAAAGTGCCCAGTGCTGTGACTTCGTGGGATGACAACAAAACACTTTATTGACATACTGTACGCCAGGAAGTTCACAGACATGGAGACGTGGGCTATAGACCGCGTCAAGTAGGCTACTGTACTTTTCGGATTGGCAAGCACGGGAACATGCTTGGGTACAGGCTTGGTCTGATTTTGCCCGCAACTACAGACAAAGGAGTAAGATTTGAAACGGTGGCAACATACCAACAAAAGGCACAACACATTCGCGTCCGAACATAATGCAAAATACAAATGAAATAGTGGAGAAGCCCACCAACAACGTGTGGGTTCTCACATGTTTACCTTGAAGCTGTGCCGAAAGAGACTCTTGATGCTGCTGATACTTCATTGCTAATGCCTCTGTCCTTTTTAGCTGTTTATGCATTTCATATGAGACCATGCCTCCGTATATCATTCCGAATATTATAGTGATGGCCATAAGAGACTGGAAGATCTTCCTCTGCCTTCGAGAGCACACTCCATTACCCATGACTGCTGCGCCGCTAACCCTTCGCAGTCTGTCAGCAAAACTTCACTGAAACTTTTCCAAACTTTTTGCCTGTCCTTCTCCTCTGATTGAAAATCCTGTAGCCTTCCCTTTGATGTTGTCAATGCGGATCCAGTGTGAATGAAAACAGGACACGCATTCCTTCACTTAAGAGAAAACTGTGAACATTGTTGACGATATTATGCGTGGCGACAAAGTTGCTAACCGACTTTACAAAATAGCTTAGATCATGTTTACACCTATGCAACGACTTTACTTCCGCCAAATTAAAAGAAAATGAATGAACTAACTCTTTGAAAATTTCTCTATTCCTTGCGAACCTGAATAGCAAAAATTGCACACAAGTATTTAAACAGTTAGACTACTGCTCATTCCAGATAACTTGAAAACCAGCCCAAGAACCCGAACAAACGCGGCCTATACTGCACCTTTAATTTTAGTTACGTGTCACCTAGGTGCAGCTGCCATCCAACAGAAGTCCTCGAGGAAGTCCCTCCCCTCGGAAAGTGGAACGTCTCCCAAACGGTGCCAGTATGGAACCCAAGCATTGGCTGAAATAATACTCAGTCAAGCGCAATTACGCATATCTGGCATATCCATGAGAGGGCGCACAATAGCGTCTTGCACAATTAAGGCTGTCACCTTGAATTTGAAGAGCCAATATTTATTGATTAAACGGCGTTGTCCTCTTCAATATGAGAACTGGCGTCGAATGATATCACTGCACAGACACAATACAATTTTCAGACATGCCCTTAAAAAGGTAATTTGCGCAGCAACATCAGTCACTACAATTATCCTAACAAAAAGGTCCTATAAGAATCTTATAAGATCTCTATACTATATATAATGGTGTTCTATAGTACTGTTACTATCCATGTATAATACTTCTATATTTTATTTCCTCCTATAGCTATAGTAAAATGATTCAAAATACTGTAAGATTCTATAGTATCTGTAGTATTCCTATGATACCTCTATAATAAAATGTCTCAAAATACTATACGATTCTTACAGTACCCCATAGTACTTTTTCAAGAGTATAAGATGATGATAGTCATTTATCATGTGGTCATGCATAAAATCACATAGTGCATAAATGTTTTGAATATATTCAACTGCACAGATTTTTAAAAAGATATTGCACTTTATTAAAATGTTTAAAAACTGTAACAAGAGTGTTCACAAGAGTTTTAAGTGCCTGAAGCTTCAACTCTTCAAATAAATATAAATGTCCTAAATACAACACCACCTTTGTATTCACAAATATACTGTACCATAACAACTTTTAAAAATATATATCTTTATCTTATAATTATACGCACAAATACGATTCCTGGTTCAAGTACACACATATGCCCAGTGAAGATAAAATAAATACAGTTGTTCTTAGGCATCTGTTATTTCACATGACAGTATCCCTTAGTATCATATAGCATAGGCCCTTAGCAATATAGTATCATAACTGTTATGGATAGGATATTGGCAGAGGGTAAACTGTGTATTGTCGCAGAATATAACTGGAACAATCTGGTAAAGAATCAGATAAAAACATAAATCTTCTCCATCCTAATAAGTAGAAAAGAGCCAAGAGACAGAATACATGTCAAAGAAAACATTTAAAAGAAAATGAAAAAAATAAAAACCAGTGTATGTATGCTTAGTCCCACGATTCCCAGGAAAACTGTTTCAGATTTGCATAGATTATGAATTTGAGATAACAAGCCAGGTTATTGAAATTCTACATTTTACAGAACCAACCAGAAATGTGCACTAAGCAACGAGAATCATCCCACACATCATCATAATCCAATCACAACCACAACCCAATCACGACCATTCCATAACCTATATTCACTTTTAAACATGAGGTAGAAAAATGGGTTACACTTTACTTGAGGTTTTCCACATAAGAGTGACATGAGCCTGTCATAAACGTGCCATAAACATGAATAACACATTTTTAATATTCATGACTGTTGTCATTAAGTGTCATTCAGTTTTTGTAATGTATAGTTGACACTGGAGGTCACACGTGACAAAAACTGAATGACACCTAAGGACAACAGTGATTAACATTTTGAAGTGTCATTACATGGTTATGATACCTGTCATGCCATGTTTATGACAGGTTCATGTTACTCTTTGGACACACGTTGAGCACCTCGGCAAACCTCCTGTAGAAACACTAAGGTGTTTATTCTACTCTTACGTTGTGTTCATAAATACATTTTCGTAGATTTTCTCTGAATAACCATTTAGTCTTAACACAGACACAGTTCAGGGCAATACATGAGCCAATAAACAGGGCAGGAGTAAAACCTGTAAATCTGGAAGTCGACAGACAAAGGCACAGACATATAAGACAACACCAAAGGCCGAAGGATCCAAGTAACCCAACCATATGAAGTTACCCTCCCCAACAGCAACCTCAGGAGGAGCTCCACTAGTACAATGGACGAAGGCCAACAAAAGATATGTAGATATTCATATCAGCCCGGGGCATTCCAAGTACATTACTTAGTGACAAACCAGGGTAAAGGTTTTCCTCATCCCTGTTGCTCCCTGGGGACACTAACAACCCGACTGCGCCTAAATGAACTTTCCTTGTCTAGCACCTCTGGTTTGCAAGGACTGTTGACCTGTGTTCACGCAAGAGTCCGCATCAACAGGGTATTGCATAGTTCTAGCGCCTCTGGACTACAACTGTCTACCCGTGATCACGCAAGAGTGATTTTGCTACTGTATTCATCTGCTCCGGCGCTACTGGACTGCAAGAAATGTTGTCTTGTGGTGACCATGCCAAACTGTAAAGCACTTTGAGCTGCATCTGGTATGTATGAATTGTGCTATACAAGTAAAGATTATTATTATTATAAATTAACCCAAAGTGGTAAACCTCCTAATGGGCACTCGACTGTACTCTCATTGCAAAACACAGTCATGGAGGTCTTCTTTTAGGAGGGCTACTGCTTCATCTGAATGAGCTTTATCAATAACCATGTACTTGGCACACCCCCAGCCCTCAGAATTTTAATTCCATATGATTGTAGGTTTGTTCATTCAAAAGGCTGTGCACACCAGAATACTCCTACATAAATGATGTCCCGAAAAGTGAGATTAACTGCCAATAATAGTATTTTAAGTTAATCTGGTGGGGCTGTTTTTGCAAAGCAGCACTACATAAATAATATTTGGATTGTGCATGCACAAAAAAACATGCTACAATCAGATTAAACCTCCTCAGGGTCAAGCTGACATTACTGTCAGGACTGTTAGTCACACGAGGCATCAATTACAAAAGAGTCTTGGATTAGACATCAGTACAAATTTACCTCAATGGTTCAGTTCATGTAGCTTGTAGCTGGATCAGGTCTTCTTGTAATTTATTTAAGGAAAGCCCTGTGAGTGTGACTTAGGTTTGTCTGTAACAATCACACTGAATTGCAAAATGACTTACAGTCTGAGGAACTTTCAGCCAATGACAGCAGAGGTAAATAGACGTGGCTATAAAGTGAAGTCATTCTTTACTTAAAGGCCTGCCTATGTCAACAGATGGCTGTTGCAAAACAGATGTCATCCTGTAAAATAACTCAGTTAAGTCATCCAAACGTGGCTGATACAGCTTAGTCGGGTATGCAATGCGCTCCAAAAGACGTTCTCAAGCTAGAACACAAAAACAGGCATTACAATCTAATGGCAGAAGAGTGCGGCATAGCAACAAAAGAGCAGTCCAACACCTAATTATTTACACAAGACCAGGATCCGTTGGCCAAGTCTCACTGACTTGTTAACTGAAATGTCAAAATTCCTAACTTGTTTTATTTTCACCACTGGTTCCAAATAGCAGCAACTGACCTCAAGAACAACTACGCATACATCTGCGCCATTCCACCCACCCCTCGTCAAGAACCGCCTGGAATGTTTTCTCGGTCATTTTCAGAAACATCTCACAACTCCACCTCCTCCTCCTCTTCAAACAAAAGAGGTTCTTCTTCTGCGAATTTCAAATCCCGTGCTACGTCACTGGAGCCATTCTTTTTGTACATGATAAACTGAGCTGTCACCTAAAGTCAGAAGCAGATGTTCAGGAAAACAAACAACATGATTTGTGCAAACACAATGCTCTACCACTTTTACACGCAAGTGCAACAAAAGCTGGTTTCTGTAGAAGGCGCTAATGAAAAGAAATCTGTGTTTGCCTATGGCTTTTGCAGCCATATGTGAGGCATTAGCTGTGATATGGACATTACTACATTGGCTGATAACTGCCCCTCAGATACACTTGCATGCACGCGCACACACACACACACACACACACACACATTATATTGTGTATATATTATATACAAATACAGCCAGGCAGATAAATGTGGGTCAGTGAGAGAAAGAAAAAGAGAGAGAGACAGAGAGAGAGAAAGAGAGAGCGATCAAAGCAATGTTCAGAATTTCCTTTAAATACCATTTAACCCTGTTAGAAATATTTGTGATTAAATTATTAAAAGTATGTAGTGATCTAAGTTGTTGGTCCGAGCCCGGAACAGTAAAGGATACAAAGAAGTCGAGGAAGAGCACTCCGAGGCTGCCGATGAGCCAGGCCAGGTGGTTGAGTATGAAGGTGGCCTTGGAGCCCTTGAGGGCGGGCAGCATCGCCATGAGGCTCAGGCCGTAGGTGCCGTTCCCCAGCATGGCCAGGAAGAACAGCAGGTAGGACGTGCCCTCTGTGGACTGCCTCTTAAACTGCACACACACACACACACACACACACACACGCCCACACACACACATAAACACACACACACATAAACACACACACAGAAGGGGGAGAAGGAGAAGCCGTGTCAGAGTCATCATGGCTGAGATTAAACCAAGGCATCATTAGTTTAATGTTGCTCACTGAGATGTCTTGTCTCACCACATTCTGCCTTTAGCAAGACCACTGTGTTATGATAAGAGAGAGAGAGAGAGAGAGAGAGAGAAAGAAAGAGAGAGAGAGAGAGAGAGAGAGAGAGAGAGAGAGAGAGAGAGAGAGAGAGAGAGAGAGAGAGAGAGAGAGAGAGAGAAAAGGAGAGAAAGGCAGAGAAAAAGAAAAAGAGAGAGACAGACAGAGAGAGAGAAAGAGAGAGACAAAGACAAATAAATAGCAGAGCGGACATCCCAGCTTTAAAAAAGTTAAAGTCCTGCCATATATTTTTTTGCAGTGAATTCACATAACCAGCTGATCCTAGTTAGCGTAACTTTTTAGCCAGGTAGAGTAAGTTAGTGTAACAGCCTGTGCTACAGAGTACAGGGGGGATATGTAGCAGGATTTTTACTTTCTCAGACTAGTTCGTCTACCTCTGATAAATACTGAGAGATGATGATAGAGAGAGAAAGATGGTGCACAACAAGCAGTGAACGTCTATGCCTGTGAGGAAGCGAAGTCAATCAGCGTATCCAATTTCAGTGGGGATAAGACAAAGCAACAACTGTGGGGCTAAATCACAGCAGGAGGCAGAGCGGCCGGAGTTACATTACCCTGCACAAGCCTCCATTGTCTGCGAGTCTGCTCCCCATTAATACCCCATGCAACAGCACCGATTCTGGGCCTGTTGCTGCCTCGCTTTCCCTGTCCACAAGCTGTGTGTTAGGCGTAAAGTTTTATTACCAGTGTATTACCCAGTGTTTACCAGTGTATTACCCAGTGCTTTATAGTTAAGGTGGCCACATCAAGAACAGAGCCATCCCACTTTAACTAAGTAGGCCCAATACCACACTATAATTATTAGACTTGGGCTTCAAATTAGGTGATGAAATTACAGGAATATGACCAAAAGGCACTTCATTATAGACACACAATTATCTACCACTCATACCAGCTGGAAAGCTAACAACAAACACGATGTCAAGGACTGACTACAAAGAATGCCGGTAATGTAGGAGTGATGTATTTCCTTAACCATCTCCCTAGGCACCAACCAGCCTAACTAGCACACTCCCTGTGGGAGAAACACTGCATACACATCCCAAAATGGCGGATTAAAAAAAACAAAACACACATTTATGTAGAGCTGAGGGAAACGGGAGGACAGGTAGAATATGGACGACAGGTATCCGCAGACGTAGCCTGACGTCATCAAACTGCTGGACTTCACCTGCAACTGTAGAGATTATAGCAGACAAAAGAGATCAGTTAAAATGCCTAGTGCACACATCCTACCACTTCTCATTAGTTTGATTTCAATCTCAAATGACTGCTATAGGGTCATTCCGTGTCAAATCGAACAATGGCCGACATTCACCCTCTCCAAAAAATCTGAATTTTTTTTTTTTTTTAAATCACAGCTGTTTGTACATCCAACCTATGTATACATTTTAAATATTAAGTCTGTATCACTAATAGGTCCAAAACTACAGCCCTTTGAAATTTCAGGTCATTTTGGGAATTCTGGTGAACAAGCCTTTTGCTCAACTTCCGACATTGCTGCTCTTTTAGTATTCCACACACATTAGTGTAACTATATGAAAAGAAACGCATTTTCCTGTAGAATTCAAAAATCAAATCAGATCAGATGCACCTTGTGTAATTCTTCCTCTCCAAAGCTGTGAAAATGGTTTGGAAAGTGTATGTGTATGTGTAAGTGAAAGTGTATTTTCTTGAAGTAAGGCTTGATTTTCGATACAGACTTAATATTTAGGATTTATACATAGGTTGGATGTACAAACAGCTGTGATTTTTTTTTTCAGATTTTTTGGAGAGGGTGACTGTCGGCCATTGTTCGATTTGACACGGAATGACCCCATATTCTTTGCACTATATGCCTTTTTGAACCATTTTTGCACCATTTAGCATTATTTATAATTAGATAGTTTATTGATTTGGGGTAACTGTAGTGGTCAGGCAAAATGTTGCTTATTATGACAATGTTACATATTACACTCAGGACAGGTAAGAACACAAATACCGTACAGTACTCCATATTGTCTTATCTTGCACTTTAATGTTTAATGTTTAATGTCCTGTCTTGTCTACGCATGGGTTACTAACAAATGTAATTTCGATTCCTTGTATGTCCTCGTTGAAATGACAGAAGCACAAGAAACGTTCTTTCTCACTTGTGAATTGGGGACCGCCCGAATGTCCTCTATAAGTTTGGGGAGTACCACGCAAACAGCAGTGCCAGCTCCAAACCAGATCAAGCAAATCCACTTCAGTAGCGGCTTCACTGAAAACCACATTAAATAGTATTTCATACATTAGACCCATGAGACAAAATTAAAAACAATGACCTTTTGCACTAGCCTGGTAAGACCCGCCCCTCGCACTTCATTTCATTTCGTGCAGAGGGTCTGGAGCGGACGCTCTTGGGGAGCATTTGGGGACTAGAAAATCAAACGCTCCAATCAGCGAACAGAGGGTGTGTTCGTTAGCCGTGATGTTGACCTTGTGTGCTACATTTGAATTGTAGTGTGTCGGTAGGCTAATTGCACACGTGACGACCAGGCGTCAGCGATTGGGTAAAGGCACAGGCACTTTTTTTAAACTTCAGCAGAGTCCACACCTCCAACAAATCGTTTCTGATGGTGTCTGTTCCAGACCTTCTGCAAGAAATGAAATTAAGTGCGAGGGGCGGGTCTTACCAGGCTGCTTTTGCACACCTCTAAAATTACAAGTGTGTTGGAGGGGACCCATGATTTACAACTTAGTAAAAAAAATGTGAACTCCCGCACACAGGTCCATTTTATTCAATCACAACATCATTGCTTTACAGGTCCTGACCAAGCATGACCGAAACGCTGTGATTAATTAAAATCTTGCTGGCGGAATGGACAGTGTGTAGGAGTTCATGTTTTTCACTAAGATCTACTACTAGATATTTAGTAGTAGCATTAGGACTGACATGTTGCAACTAAGTAAAGCATCTCGGTGCACAATTGACAAAGGCACTTGAATAAGACGGGAGGTGGGAGGAAGGCTTACTGTGCACATAGCTGTTCTTTATTTTGTAGTACAGAAACTGGGAGATCAGGATGGAGTCTGTGTATATGTAGAACACGGCTGTGACAATCTGAAACAAAAAAGGCAAGCGAAAGAAGGCTATTTAATTATGTCTACCACAAGCATCAGTTAGTCGGCGTGAGGCAGTTATGTTCCCCTGAAAGGCTTTAATATAGCTCCCTCTGCAGGTTGATGCAAAATATCAACTAAAGCAGCTGATCACCATATTATTGATCTTTGTTGTGATCTTTTTTGTATGATCTGTGTTTGTCATGAACATAAAAAGTGTAATAATAAAATGTAATAAAAGTCAAAGGGGGTATTATCTTTGAGCGCAATACAATTGATATTTATTTTACTTTGATGCTGGTTGTTGTATAAATTATGCAAGAATGACAATGTCAGCAATAAAATGGCCCCCATTTTAACGTTGACATGTCTAAACTAGAAATGCCATGGTAACCAAATGCACTCCCTCACCCACATGCTGTTGCCTGAATGGAATGAGAAAATATCAAGCTACACCTTTTTTCAAAGACTTAATTCTCCAGCCTACCTGAATAGGTAGCTGCCTGGTTAAATAGCATCCCGCAAAATTGCTCAAATCTCCGCTCAGTAAGAAGAGAAGGAAGCCAACAGACATGGCCTCATCCACTTTCCCACTCTTATAAGCCTCGTAGACTTGTCTGCAGAAAGAGGAACAGAAGGTGTACAAACAGAAGCAGAAACACAAGCATGACAGAGTAGTTCATGCTTTAAATGAACACATTTGCACTTTGCATTCCTGTAAATCCACAGGCTGAAAGGCTATGACTGCCCTGTGCCTGGGGTTGGGAGATCACTTTACACAACCAGATCACATCAGATTTAGATCATATACTTGTACAGCTGTATACAAAATCATTTTTTGGTCTGTATGCATGCAATAATTTCTCGCCATAGGAGACAGGCTAGACTTACTTTGAGAAGGGAAAATATGGCAGCCTGTCTTAATAGACTATGTGTACTAGGCTGATAATCTAGTTTAATTTCAGTGCTACAAACTTGAAAAGTGGAGAATTGTTCCACTGTCAACAAGATGTCTAGACTTACGGTAATGTTGACAATAAGAAACACAGCATTGAGATGAGGCCGATGACCACACTCCAATACTCCCATTTGTTTTCGACACATTCTTCGAATAAGAAGAGAATCCATGGAGTTCCGTTGACACATAGTGGTCGCCCAAGCACCATGGAAAAGTTACTGGCCACGTCAACAGATGTCTTTCCTGGGTATCGAACATGAGCCATGAAAGTGACGCCGTCCTCCCAACTTAACGAAGCCGTGTAGATTTCTTCACCAGAAGACGAATAAAACTTTCATGGATAATCGAATCCTAATATCGAATCCTAATGGATAACCCCGCCACAGCTTCATCTAAACAAACGAGTTGGTGTTTGACGGATGTCATAAACAGTGCTGTGGGTGAGAAAAGGGGGGAAACACATGAAAACAAGATAACAGGGGGTGACATTGTGGAAAGGATGATATGGTGGATGGGTGGGTGGGTCAAGTCCTCGAAGTTAACTTTGTAACAGGAGGCTCAATGTCGTGTGTCAGCGCTGTAAGTCTACTGCGACTTTATCGGGCACGTTTTCAGATTGCAGCCTCGTTGATAAAATCATTGGAGGTGATTGCGCCGTTTTTTCTATCTTTTTATTAACTTTACAGATACACGCCTGAATACCAATACATTAAATCAAAATGTTTGTTGAATGGGCGCCCCTCCTTGCCCTCTGTCAATCTGTAGGCTAATAACAACACGGTAAATAATACAAGAAGTCTAATGAAATTATATCCTACCACATCTTGGGGAGCTGACGTGGCCTTTTAGATTGTCGGTACATTTTGCGGTTGTCTAAAAGGTTCTGTTGTGTGCTGACAGTTATTGTTTGCTGTTTGAGCTACTTTTAAAGAACTTATGGGCTACAACACGAGAGAACTAAAAATACCGTATATCCGGTAGAAGAAAATCGAATTAAGAGTCCTCTAGGGCTCTCTGGTCGTCATACCAAAAAGCCATGGACCCCCACTTTCTTTGGTCAGTGGGTGCAATGGTTCATAAGACATGAAAAAAAGTTACATGATATATTAAGGGGTAAATAATTGATGTTTATTTAAAAAATAATTTAGTTAATGAAAATAATTTCACTAGGCTGTCAAAGTACTTTTATTTTGCTAGAATCTTACAGTCATCTGTGACTTATTGCAGCTGACTTCACTGCACGCTGTGAAAACCCCTGTGATGCTCTGTGCCACCCAGGCGGATCACACCCTGGTGGGACAGGTTGGCCCCGTGAAGCCCAGCCTACTTTTCTGAACCAACCAAAAACTATTTGTGCAGCTCTGCAGTGGTGGAAAAGCTGGCGTCAGACACTATTTGGTCCAACCATTCACAAACCAGTCAAACAGTCATTTGTGTTATGTGCTAATACGATGACAGGGCTTGTACTTCATGAAGCTGAGTATTCTGACCTCTGCAGTTTTGTCATAGTCTTTTGAGCAAAAAAAGACTGTTTAGAATGACACACTACCTGTTACTGAAAAAAAAATCCCCTCTCAACACCCAACAATGTGATAGACCAAAATTATGTCCACACCATGTTGTTACAGTGTCCTCAGTACACAAATAGACTTTTCTCCACAATTTTTCTGTTTATGAAACGCACATGTGTTTTAAGTGGATTCACAGCCAGTAAAGTGTAAATGGCTATAGTATATTATGAGAGAATAATTAGTTGCAGATAGAATCAGTAACAAATTAAAGCTGTCAGACTTTATGGCATAATCCTGCCCAAACATCACATTCTGCACCAAAACCCCTCAGCTCAGGACCTGACCTTAAGTCGTCATGTTAAGCCAACCAGCCAGCCCGGCAGTCAAGTCAAACATGGCTGAGTACAATAGTCGAAAGCAAGTGTCAGCAGAGAGATCAACAGGAAACAAGATGTATGCCAACAACCTGGTCTGTCCACTTATAGTGTGTCTTCTTGTTCTTGCCAATTTCCACTGTAGCTTCCCCTCTGATATGCTACTGGCAGCACAGATCTTCTGCTGACTTTTAACCATAGTGCTTGTTGTCGTTGATGTACATTGATGTCATATCCACCTTGCATTACAACCAATCACTTCCTTCAGTTTCCCAGCTTAGGATCAGCCAATCAACCAATCAACCAATCAACCAATCAATCAATCAATCAATCAATCAATCAATCAATCAATCAATCTATCTATCTATCTATCTATCTATCTATCTATCTATCTATCTATCTATCTATCTATCTATCTATCTATCTATCAGAGTTAACAAACACACAGGAACTTTTTGGAGCAGGGAGTAGGCTACATACGCAGAGGCAAGTACCCAGTTGTCACCTGTGAAAGTTCTGGTGTATTCTGCCTTACAAAGCCAAAAGGCTGTAACTACATTTTTTTGTCAGATTGGGTTTAGGCTGGAAATTGACTTTTGTAACACCCCCTTTTTCTGTTACTACATCTCTTGCTTCTTGTCATTAAGGAAGTACATAAAAGCATCACCACTATTATACGTACAACGTATGTATGACTGGGCAGTATGACAACATTAAAGGCATTTTCTCAGTTTCTATGTTCATGTAGTTACCGCACTTGGCCTTGGTATGGCAGTATTGTCCCATACCACAAGAGTGCTATAAAATTACCCTGAGGCTCTGACAGTGGAAACTCCACTTGCTGTATGTATGTCTAATTCTAATTCTAATAAGCTAATTCTAATAGCTGTGATCCTGATAATAAATGGAATTTGCCATTCATTTTTGAGATCTACTGAAAATCTACTGTTTTCGAGATGTACTAAAAAGCTTTAATGATCCATTCCATAGTACATAGTTTTCTCACCATTCAGTGCCTCTCTATTGCAGTGCCATTGATTAGTTTGTCTACTTCACTATTCTGACTGGTTATGAGACTGGTACAGTAGATAGGCCTGCAAAGAAATGTTTAGACTGACTATAGACTGAACATGGTCATGCTTTACCAAACGTAAGCTCTTTTGTGTTTCTGTGACAACAACAAAGTCATTGTGGATCGGATCCTTTTGATACAGAAACATTTTTTATCGTTGACAATTTATTTTTTTTGGGGGGGGGTGGGGGGGGGGGGCATGTTTTATTCTACCGGAACCATACGTCGGGTACGTCATACATGGCATTGGTAAGTTAAACCAATGTAAAAAGATACATGCAGCAGGTTTACTTGATTTTACTTTTTTAAGTTGGTTATATGCTTCACTTTTTACATTGCATTTACAATGCATTTCTTGTCGGCTCTAAAGGCCTAATGATAACAAAACACTGTACCTGCATTAGGGAAAAACTAAAATTTCATGACTTTTCCCAAAACTTTCAGTGAATTTACAAAATTCCATGGCCTGGAAAATGACAATTTCCATGACCTTTCCAGGATTTCCATGACCGTGGATAGCGTATTAGTTATACACTTTAATGTGGGACACTGATAAAGCAGTGGACAGCGAGACGCACAGTGCCCAAGGTGAAGGGGGTTAAGTCCCTCGCTCAAGGGCACCTTGGATGAGAATGCTGATCATTTGCTCCATCCACCCACCTGTCAGAGTGGGGAATTGAACACGTGACCCTCCAGCAGTGGCTGGAGGCTCTTAGGTCCATGACGTTTAAAAATAGCGTAGCCGTCGTGCTTCGTCTGAGGGCACCTACCACTTCCATTGTTAGCCTTCTGGGACAAACGCTAAAAAATAGATAAGTGAAATGCAACAGGCTAAATCAATTTTGCTCCTCAGTACACATACCAACTCGGTGTGATGTTTTAACATGCCAATTTTCATTTTACACCGAAGTTCTCCTTTAAAGCTCTGGACCACAACTGCCAAGGACTGAGATATGGTTAGGTGGTCAAAGGAGCTAAGTTGTAAGCAACTGACTTCTTTTTGGAGCTTGAAGACGTTTCATCTTTCATCCAAAAGGCTTCCTATATCCATGACCTGGATGAATGAGAATCTACAGACATATTGTTAGCTGCAATTTTATTTTACACCACCAGAGCACGACATTGTCCAATTTAGTTGTCTATACTTGAACTACATACCCACATAACGCTTAACAACAAGCCCAACAAACGTAACATATGGCAGCGCATACCATTACAGCAATTCTCAAGCTTAAACTGTGTGTGCAGTGTGAGCTGTTAAGGAATGCGGATTTTTTCAGTAGGCCTATGTGGGCTGTAGGATTGCAGTAAATACACGTGGGTGCTCAGCCTACATAACAAATAAAAGTCTGAATCTCACATTAAAATAAAACGTATCTGCAAGCGACAAGCAATAATCATGATTTCAAAAATCTTCCTCGCGTTTATGTTCGGTGTTACACCTGTTGCTTAGCGCCATGTCAGGATGGACCACTGGGTGGCGTAATACACATGTCATGGTACAGTAACAAGAAACTCGTCCTGTGGGACAAGTTGCAACTGCGAGCGAATCCCTTGTTTTTTAATGTTTCAGAATTAAATGGAGGGATTTTTGAAAGAACACCAGAAACAACATTAGGAGGAAACAGTTCAAAGGGTGAGTGCCTTTCAGATGTTAATCAGAATGCGTTCTCTCTACTATGATGCGCTGTGCTGGCTAATGCCGTGGCATGGAATGTGTCAATAATCAGCCATCGTTAGTGCCACAGCGAAGTTACCTCACACAGTGGTCTTTCTGGCGATATGCTTATCTTGAGGGTTACGTTACTATTTGTTTGAACACTAGCTGTGTTATCAAGAATCGTTGCTGGTTCATTTCCTTGCAGCTACGCGTAAACAACAATGACACAATTGGGCGACATCGCTGCCTCTTTGCGCTTGCCTCGGCTCATGGATGAACTTGAATGCACGCGCAAAGTAGCATGACTGAGTTGTGTTGAATGTGTTTCACTCAGACACTAATGTTGATCACTCGGCTATCTCTGAAAACATTTTCAGGATTTAATATGCACATTTAGTTGGTAAGTAAACTATTGTTCAGTTGTTCTGTAAAAATAAAAATACCTATTTTAGTTATGGAAGAGGCGTTCTTGCTAACAGAGGGTTAATTCGAAAATGTTAAGAGCCTTAAACCCAGAGTTTTAAATCTTTTGCTGGCTTACACTGAAAATGAGCGCCGTTGTACAATATTGACAACTTGTCAATTGTCCCAGAGGCATTCAGATTATTTGATGTTGTGCATTGGCCAACAATCTTCACATGTGGTGCATAATTATCAGATTCGTGTCTGCTCTGCATAGATAGTACTTTGTATGCAGCGAAACGGTTCAAACGTTCACTGTGTTCAGTTTGTATGATTACAACGGCAAGGTTATGGCTTTCCCTAGAGGCGCAATGCTTGAAGGCTGACGTATCCAAGGCGCTGCCTGAACCTCGCGCCATCCGCACATGTGACATCACCTTCGGAGAACAAAAAAAATGTTGATCTTGTACTCCAGCCTGCATGGTCCGATGGTGGCTCCGCATTCCTTTAAGGGCAACACAAGGTCATTCAGTTTCATAGGAGGACATTCTTTTCAAGTGCACCCACCTCTACAGACAACACACACGAACAAATTGTAACCTGATTTTAACTTTCAGGTTTTAAAGGCATACTCCTAGAATACAATGTATTTTTAAACATTCAGCATTAAGTATACATAATATAATGGATGCCACAGTCTCTCTCTCTCTCTCTCTCTCTCTCTCTCTCTCTCTCTCTCTCTCTCTCTCTCTCTCTCTCCCGTCTTTGGATGTGTGGTAGTTCACTTAAAATATTGTTTTCATAGTCAACAAGAACTGGCAGAAGATGGAGAAGAGTGGGTAATAGTAAACATATTACAGTTTAACCTGCAGAATCAGTCACCACATAATAAACCAGATCAGCATTTCTTACACATTACAAACAGGCCAAATTAATTGAGCTAGTATCAGTCCTTGTCACAAGCTCGAGAATATGACCAACTTCACTGGCGTATCTTTAGCCAAATCTGCCTCAGCCCATGCACTCTCTAGAAAGACAGACAGTCTGATGTAAGCCAGCCTCTTTTTAGTGTTTTGTGTATGCATGACTTGTGCCAAATTAGTCCATTCTACTCTCTCTCTCTCTCTCTCTCTCTCTCTCTCTCTCTCTCTCTCTCTTTCTCTCTGTCTTTCTTTCACTCCCTCCATCCATCCGTTTCTCCTTCTTCCTTTTGTCTGTATGTGTACACACACATGAGAAAAGAGAGAGGCACCACTGCCTTTACCTCCAGTGGTTAAATGGGGCAATTTTTCCTTTGTTCTCC
Organism: Coilia nasus; assembly: GCA_027475355.1. Classification (NCBI taxonomy): domain Eukaryota; kingdom Metazoa; phylum Chordata; class Actinopteri; order Clupeiformes; family Engraulidae; genus Coilia; species Coilia nasus. Next base: position 26,168,331 of record CM050215.1, read on the forward strand.
CCTGGTGCTGTGCTTTGTGTGTGTGTGGTGACCTCTAATCTGTGTGTGTTTTTGCCTCTTGCTGTACTCATATGCGCACTGGCTTTCCTGACTACATGGCTGAGGAAATGGAGGAAAGGAAAACATTTTTCTGTGTCTCTATCTGTTTCGCTTCTGTGTGTGTATGTGTGAGACTGTCAGGCACCCAGGACTACATCCCCTAAGGAGAAATAGCTCACAGATCACAGAAATGTTTTAAAAGAACTTGAGATTGAGAGAGCATGTCAGTGTGTGTGTGTGTGTGTGTGTGTGTGTGTGTGTGTGTGTGTGTGTGTGTGTGTGAGAGAGTGAGAGAGAGAGAGAGAGAGAGAGACAGAGAGAGAGAGAGAGAGAAAGAAACAGACAAAGGAGAACAAGAGAGAGTGTTTGTGTGTGTCTGTGTGTGTGTTTGTGTCTTTGTGTGTGTGTGTAAAAGAGAGAGAGAGAGCGAGAGAGATGGAGAGAGAGTGAGAGAGAGAGAAAGAGAAAGAGTCTGTTCGTGTGACTGAAAGAGATAGCGAATGCGCACATAGACTGTAAGGATTGGATTTGGGTCACTGTGGAGTGGCAGCTCCTCAGAAGCTAGTCAAGCCTGTCACAGGCTCCGCACTGATCCCGACTCCACTCTTACGCAAAACAGCTGCCATGGTGCAAGTCATTAATAATGTATCACACAATGATTGCTGATGCTGGAATGTAGCTCATGATGCTGGATGGCAGTCATATTTTCTCGTTTTGAAATTCAAGTATCTTGGATCATAAAAGGGACATATAGTACCAAATATATTTTTTGCATAACTGATATACTGGAGTTTCAACTGATACATTGGAGTATATTACATTTAGCTATTTCATACAGGTAGTTGGTGTTGGTGACCTTCAAACTGAATTGCGTGTTTTGCAGAAAATGTAGAAATCTCGTTGTTTCTTTTGGAGTCCATGATGTTATACATGCTTGATTTATGGCCATACAGGCAAGGGTATAACCAGCATAGCCATTAAAAATAACTACCTGTGAAAAAATAAACAAATTATCCAGCTGAAGCCAAAACCAAATAGCAGTGTTTTTTCAGTGGTAGTTTTTTTTCCAAATGGCCAATGGTCATCATACCATTGCTGACATGGTCATAAATCATCAAATCCCTGAAAAGAGAATTGGTTGAGCATTAATTTGCGTGTTTTTTTGATTGTGGCTGCCTCAATGATGAGATATAATCATTTATAGCTATGTATACTGGAGTCCATATTTAAGAGGGTCACCAACACCAAATGCCTGTTACAAATAGCAAACTCTTAGATAATATGTAAAACTACTGAATGTGGCCAGGAGCTGCAGGTATTCCAGACCTCCCATGTTCCAGAGATTTAGCTCCTGATTCTCCATCATCAGCCCAGAACTGAAAAAGGCTTTTTCAAGCTCCAAAAGAAGTGCAGTTGCATACAACTTAGCTCTTTTGACTACAGTGTTGACAATGACAGACATCCAGTTCATATTCAAGGGAGGGAGCATACCAGCTGAATATAAGGATTTGCTGAGGTTTCTTCGGTTTTCACACTGTTTTCTGTTAAATAAAATCAACCATTCTGCTGATTCTAATTATTTGGAAGCATTGACCCCTAATAATTGGTTGCTGCTGAAAATATCCCGCAGTTTGCCCCGCAGGGGAAATTCAGATCTCTATGCTTGCTGCCACTGGAAGCAAGTCAAGTATACTGTTAGCCGTGACCTAATGGTTATGGAGTTAGTCTTGAGATGGGAGGGTCGCAGGTTTGAATCCCATCCCAGTAGGAAGAAAGTGGGTGGCGGAGTAAATAACTAGTGCTCTCCTGCACCCTCATCCATTGCTAAAGAACAATTGACTGAAGTGCCAAGAAGTGCCCTGTACATAAAATAACTGTAAGTTGCTCTAGATAAAGGTATCAGCTAAATGTAATGTAATACTGTACATCGGACCTTCAGGAGTGCCTGCCACAGCTGCAGGAATGATAGAACCAGTCCAGCACTAAGTATCAGCTAAGTTTAATATAATACTGTATACCAGGAAGCTGTGGCTTCAGGAGTACCTGCCACAGCTGCAGGAATGATAGAACCAGTCCAGCACTAAGTATCAGCTAAGTT
>CM050215.1:26175467-26212967 GCA_027475355.1 Coilia nasus
TCTCTGGCCTTTTACACTGTCTACCCTCCTGTGGTGACAACAGCGTGTGGCTCTAACAGATTCTGGGGCGCAGCTGATGTGCCCTCATTTACTGTCTGGCGCCGTTGATCAAAGGCTCGCTCCGACCCCATTTGACCCCCACCGCAAGAGCAGTTTGGCCCGGCTGCCAGGGCTATGGACTGAGCACCATGCCTTCGTTCATTTGGTCCTCAGTGGCTAAACCTGTCAAGATGTCTGTTTTATGTCAAGGCTCGCCACAGTAAATGTGAAGATAAACAACAGAATAGTGCAAATAGTCCGGTGTTTTGTAACGGGATTATTATGAACAGGGCTCTGTTTGGACAAACACACACATACACGCACCCTAAACAATGCCATTCTCCCAGCGGGCTGTCAGACCGAAATGGCACAGTATTACGGACAGGAACTGAGCCCTACCAAGGCAAAGTGCAGTAACTGCATGAACATTGAAACTGAGAAAAATGCCTTTAAAGTTGTCACATTGCCCAGTCCAACATGTTGTAGGTTTAATAGTGGTGAAGCATTTGTGTACTTTCTTAATAGGAAGAAGCAAGAGATTTAGTCAAGACAAAATAGGTGTTATAAAGTTCATTTGCAGTCTAAACTCAGTTTTGACAAAGTACGTAGTTACTACCTGGTTTGGGTTTGTAGGGCAGAACTGGCATTTACCAAAGGGCCTCATTTTAGATAAGAGCAAAGCCACTCAGCCAGCTGAGGACACTGGGGTACACTCTGCCTGTGCCAGTCTGTGTGGTCTTGTATTTTTGAAAAGCAAAAGGATGTGCCTTTCTAGGGCTGCCTGTGTGTGGGTTGCACACAAAAACACAAAATTAGACAAAAAAGTGGTCAGTTGATTACATCATGCATTGGTTTAATATGCTACAGTACATGAAGTAGTTGCCTCGGTGTAGAGGCCTATGGGTTGAATGTATTGACCTGCACATCAGACATAATCAATACCCCAACCCTTTTCATTAGTGAAAATCAATGTCACAGCCGAAAGCCAATGCTGGCCTAGAACAGGGTTGCCATAGAGGATTTAAAGTGCCACATAGTTGTTAAGCAAGTCCACTCCATCAGCCACAGTGTTAATGGTCAGCTGTGTGGCCTATGGCATCCTGGCCCAGAGGCAGGTTCAGTTAAAGCATTAGTCTTATGGGGCTAGAATGGCTGACCGATTAGCTGGACCACGCGGTCAAAAATAACCAAGGCATGGTGCTGGCAGCCTCCTCTTCACACATTCTGCAGTTTTACTACTACACTGTTAAACGAGAGGGTACTTTGGCTCTGCAGGCCTGGGACCAGGCCCGTTTAATGGTCCTTGTGGAAAGCCATGTGTGAAGAACGCCCACGCCTTACCATGCGAGCTGCTCAAAGCTGTCTTTGTGTCCTCTGTAATGAATCACGTATTTTTCAGGGGGAAATGCTTCAAACATTACAGATTAACAGGGAGAGATGTGGGACTGGCTAAAGGGGGACACTAAAGGCCTTCTTCTGTATTCGTTCATGTACAGTACAGTACACATCTATTCAGGCCTGAGGGAGTTTCATGAACCTAGGGTTAAGGTTAAAGTAGCCTGGTGAACTAGCCCCTCATACTTCATTTCATTTTGTACAGAGGGTCTGGCTGTGCTGCCATTGGCATTGCTGTATTAGGTACCAGCCAGTCCTAGCCAATCAGCGAACAGAGGGAGTGTTTGTGTGCGATGACGTTGACTTTGTGTGCTGCATTTGAATTGTAGTGCGTTGGCAGGCTAATTGCATATGCATATGTATAATTGCAAGACCAGACGTTAGCGATTGGGTAAAAGCAGAGCCACTTGTTTTAAACCTCAGCAGAGTCCGCACCTCCAGGAAGAAATCGTTTCTCAATGCAGCACTGCCAGACAAAAGTAAAGGAGGTACGAGGTGCCTCCAGGGTAGGGTTAAAGCACAGAGAGGCATCCCTCCTCATTAAAGACCTCCTGACTGTGCACTCAGCTACCGAAGCGGTAAAGCAGCTGAAGATGGCCCAACAGCCACGCTCTCGGTAGCTCGTGTCGCTAATTTCGCTCATGACGTGAAACATCAGAATATTTAATCATACAGTACTTTTTGATTTAACAGATGTCAGCAAATCTACACATGCCAAGTGGTTACCGCCAAACATAGTTCATTAACACAAAGTCAACTACATTTTAACTTCTAATGGTTAGGGAGTTGGTCATTGGAGGGTCGCAGGTTCGAATCCCAAACCAGTAGGGTGAATGTGGATGGGAGAGTGAATAACCAGTGCTCACCTGCACCCTCATCCATGGCTGAAGTGCCCTTGAGCAAGGCATGTAACCCCACCTTGCTCCAAGTCTACAGGTACAGGTACAGCTGTCCTGTACCTAATTTGCTGTAAATCGCTCTGAAATCTAAATACCATGTAATGCCTGTAATTAACTGTCACCCTCTTCTTTCCGTTGCTTTATTATGTCTAGATTGTGCCCTTTTCTTCATTGTGTTTGATTGCCTCTGTGTGTCCCTGTGCGTCACGCTGCTGCTAGACTTTAATTTCCTAGCTTGGGATACTACTACTACTACATTACACTTAGCTGACACTTTTATCCAGAGCGACTTACAGTTATTTTACAGGGTTTCAGTTACAGTCCCTGGAGCAGTGTGGGGTCAGGTGCCTTGCTCAAGGGATTCGAACCTGCAACTTTCTGACTTTCTGATCCCAAGACCAACTCCCAACTGGATCAATAAAGTACATCTTTCTATCTGTTTGGCTTCCCCCAGGAGTGTGGTGAGAGGCTGATGCGGTGGAGCGGGGTGCTCGGCCCTCCACCCTTAGACGGAGCATGCTGCTCGGCTGCTGGAGCCGCGGGGAGCCACAGGGGCCATCGAGACCAGCCACACCAGCAGCAGCACCAGCAGCAGCAGCAGCCACACCAGCAGCAGTAGCAGCAACACCAGCAGCAGCAGAAGCAGCAGCAGCAGCAGGCACGGAGCTGGTCTTGGTCTGGGTCTTAGCCTAAGCTGGCCTCGGCCTCGGCCTTAAGCCTGAGCCTTTCCCAGCATGCACCAGCTCTTCAGCCTCGTCCTGGGCCAGAGGGACCTGTCCCGTGCCGGAGACCTCTTCTCTTTGGAGGACGCAGAGATCGAGGACTGCCTCTCGGAGGCTCTGGAGCAAATCAAGGCCATCTCTTGCTCTCCAGTAAGTGCAGCCTATGGGACCCTGGTTCGGTCCACATGCGGTGCTGGTGTTTTTGTGTGGTGCTGGAGTTAAGGCTGCTCGATTATGGAAAAAATTAGAATCACGATTATTTGGGCCAAAACTGAAATCACGATTATTCAAACGATTATTTTGTTTTCCTCAGTAACATGCTTCATTTATTAATAATGTATTCAAAAACATTTTGAAAAAACATTCTTGTACCTTCGGATTTTCCCTAATACCTTTCTTCGTAAACATCTCCTTTGATGTCTAATGTACAAACAGTAGAAATGTCTAATGTATACATCTAATGTACAGTACAAACAGTACAAAATCATTAGGACAAAAACATTGTTTCCCTCGATTTTATGTGTTGTGAGATCGTTTGGCCCTGAAATCGTTATCACGATTAGAATTTGATTAATTGAGCAGCCCTAGCTGGAGTGATTGCAAACTGGATTTGTTTCTGCCTCGGGATACTTGTGTTCTTATAAAGCGTCCCAGCTCTTTGCGTGCTCCCGACTTTGTCGTCCAGGAGCACAGCACAGAAACAGTATGCTGTAAGCCCTCAGGTGATCAGAGGCCTGTATATAGACTGTATATAGACAGATGTTGCCCCCTGCTGGACAGAGAATAAACTGTATTTGATGGTGTTTGGTGAGAGTGGTACTGTATGAGTGCATGATTTCTCTTAAATTAATTACAATTACTAAAAATGAAACAAGTTCATCTGGGCAAACATACATATAAACACACAGTTAGCTTTCTGTGCCACTCTTTAATCTGTATAAAGGACTCCATGTTGCCCTTTAGTGCTTTCCTCTATTTTCTGTTGAGCTAGTTTCTCCGTCTCTCTTCCTCTCTCCCTCTTCCATTCCTTCTTTCCTCTCTCTCTTACTCTCTTTCTCTCTGTCTCTGTCTCTCTTTGTCCCCTACCTCACTCTCTGTATGTATCTTAAATTATTTTATCTCCGGGGTATTTCTCCTTGCAATAACACTGTCATTATTCAACACAGACTGTATTCTCCAGGGCTGGCGGTGGCCTCGTTTCTGTGTCACGCTTTCTAATGATGATTTCAACACCATGAGGGCTAGGTGACATTAAAAACGCCTAGCTTAAAAACATTATTATTATTACAGCATTATTTACTATTACCATATTTGTGGTAATACATTTGTGGTTATCATTGTTTAAACCAGTGCTCTTGTATTTGGTTAAGCAACAGTTTTAATGGTTAAATAACCCCAAACAAACTCACAACTGGTTCAACTCAAACTCAAAACTGGTTTAAATGTTGTAGGTAGGTATAGCTGTCATTAGTTGTTCTAGTTACATCTAGATATATTTTACAGCAGACTTTTTGCATAAGAATACTTTATTGTATATTAGTAAACCTTGAAATGGCATTTTACTATTTTTTTTTCTAATCACAATTGTGTTTGATTGTGAAAGTGTTCTGAAACCATAGATTTTGGCATATTACACTTTGAAAAATAAAGTAGATTAATGAAATGATTGTCTGATTGATTTTAAGGTCATTCACTTGTTAAGCACTCCCTCACGCTCTTCTGCTTTGCCTCCGGGTAGGACTACCTGACCAGTGACAATGACCAGGCGGTGGTGGAGATCTGCATCACGCGTATCACCACGGCGATCCGGGAGACCCACTCCATGGAGCGGCACGGCTCGGCGCTGGTGTCGCTGTGGGAGTCGTGCCTGGAGCACAACCTGCAGCCGCAGGGCAAAGACGAGGACACGCCCCACGCCAAGATCGCCTCCGACATCACCAGCTGCATCCTGCAGGTCCGTAGCACGCTGTGCGAGCAAAAAACAACAACAACAAAATATTGTGATGATACAGTAACAGTTAACATTTTTTGTACCGAGGTATGGACACACTGCCCACCAGATTTCTACTAGTTCACAAAGTGAAAGTCAAAAATTCTTTCAAGTGTATTCATTGTTGCTACGTCGTAAGCCTTTTCTAGTTAAATACAAGAAGGAGACTGGTGTCAATATTTTACATGACTTACTGGTGATGGGAAATTGTGGGTCCGTAGGCCACACCAGTTAAGAACCACTGTTCTACATGCTGTAGACACGCAGCTAGTGTCGTGCACGTGTAAACATCACAGCGTTGTGTCATATTGCTGTGTCTACTCCTCATCTGTGCAGACACACAGCTGTCAATGGGGGTTCCTCCTGTTATTCATTTCCACTTTTAGTTGCTTGAGTGCTGTGTCACTGTTTGTAACATCTGCCACACACACGCTTAGGAAGAGGCCTGTTGGTGGAAGTGATATCAGCAAAAAAAAAGTGTCGTAAAGATGCCACCCCCCCTTCCCCACCCACAGCCAACACACACACACACGCACAGACACACACACACACAACAAACACACAAACACACACACACACACACACACACACACACCGTCAGAAAGCTGGCTGGACAGCACTTTGGGCAGAGGGAGCTCTTTATATGAGGATTTAATGAGGTGTATCTGGAGGGAGAGAACAGGGTGTCTTCAGTCAGTGATGTGATTCAAAGCTGACCTGACAGCTCTGTCAGCAGCCATTAGTGCTAATCTGCTCATAAGTGTTTATAGCCAGTTTCCAGTTTCAACAGTTTACAACTCTTTTAAGCGCTTCACTTCCCGCATTTCCTCTCTCTCTGTCTGTTACTCTCTCTGTCTGTATATCTTTGTCTGTCTTTCTGTCTCTCTCTCTCTCTCTCTCTCTCACACACACACACACACACACACACACACACACACACACACACACACACACACACACACACACACACACACACAATCACACACAATCACACACACATGTATACACTGTGGACAATGTGCATTTGCATCTTGTTGTCATATAATAACATCCACACATTCCTAAGCTTGTCAGCTGCTTTTAAGACACATGGGAGCAGAAGTGCATGCTGGGTAACTGGGGGGGGGGGTTCTTTGTAATTGGATTGGGATGTTGTTTTTTCCCCTCCAGAGTAATGCTTGAATTCTTTTGAACTATTTGTAGAGAGGGCCTTTGATCTGCAAAGAAACCCTGCTGTTGAAGAAGTGTCTTTAATGGTGTAACATTAACATTTTTGCACAGTGGTAAAAGATTCTCATTTTCTGACTCTGTCAGGACGAGGGAGAGGATTATAACTCAGGGAGCTTTTTTCTTAGTCACACAGTCTTTAAAATACCACAAACATGACACTCCATGAAAAGGCAGAGTGACAACAAAACTCATTCATTTGGCTCTGTTGGCTCCTTAAATAATGTTTCTCTGCAGTTGTTTGAACAAAATATTTTGCCCAGTTAGGCTTTTAATATGACCTCTTGTATTGACCATATACAGTTACCGATGGAGAATTACAGAGGTTGATGCGTTGCACACATGTTCTCCTTTTAGCCACTGGGGGGCGCTAAAGCTTTTAAAATGTTTCCCTGTTCTCTCCTAGTATAGCCAGCACGGACCATCACGAGCAGTAATTCAGAGCTGTCTGGTTGACTGTCCAGTTTCTGAATGCTGCTATACACAGTGTTGCAACCATCTGTACTGCAGATGCAACTTTGAATGAAAAGATCCATGTTGAAAAGGTTTATACAGATTCATGCCGCATGGGTGGCAGTGTGAATTGTAAGCCTGATGTGATCTGGATTGGATGGAGAATGGCTGGTGCTTTTAAACAATACGATGCAAAATGCAAACCAGTGCAAATGAATTAAACACCAAAATGCGGTTTGTACCCAAGAGACCATTGTAGATAGTTTTGCTGAATCCGCCACTTTTACTGGAAAGTCTCAGTTCCAGCTAACCTTTGAAGTCTCTTTTTTGCCTGATCTATGCAGAACTACAACCGGCCCTTGGTGATGGCCTTAGCGGTTCCAGTGGCGGTCCGGTTCCTGCAGCGGGGGAACCGGGAGCTCTCCAGGAACATGTCCAGCTACCTGTCTCTGGCCGCCATCGCCAAAGCTGAGCTCTTGGCAGAGCACACGGAGGCCATCACCTGCAGCGTGTTGGAAGGTAAGGCCTCATTTCCACCGACTTGAGCGTGTACAGCGCGTAACCGTGTACAATATGTTTGTATGTATGACAGAATACGCTCAGATCACGCAAGCGGTGGAAATGGTCTAATCTGTTAACGTTCATTCTAAATGAATACGGACAGAAAACAGGCACTTGCTGTCTACGCGCTGTATACGGAGAGTGTTTAGTGGAAAAGAGCCCTAAGGGCGACTGGCTGACCACATGCCCGCATGGTGATCCCTGCCATGTCCATTCACTTGTCAACTGACATCTTCACAGGCAGGACAGAGTTCCTTATGTAGGCTGATAGTCATAGACAGAGGTGGAGGGCCCAGCTTCAGGAAGTACAGGAAAAACCCTGCCACAAATTTGATCCAACCATTTTTCTACACCAGTTTATCCTAATAGGCACAAAGTTTAGAAGACACATGGATCGGCTAAGTAGTAAAATCACAAGTGTGAAGTGCATAGGCAGACAGAAGAGTTTTAATTTTCTGAAGCTGGGACTTCCACCTCCTGCCGTAAATGCAGATAGAAAGAAAGTAGACAGCAGCTGACTTAAATGGGTTGAATTACTCCATACTTTATAATGGCCCTCTGATTATTCCATACTTTATAATGTCTCCATACTTTATAATGTGTCTCTGATTACTCCATACTTTATAATGTCTCTCTGATTACTCCATACTTTATAATGTGCCTCTAAACGGCTTAAATTACTCCATACTTTATAACTTGTGTCTGAATGTTGTTCAACCAACATTTGATCGATTGATTCTCTCACTTTACCACCTTTTCTTATTGGCGTCACTGAATAATGATATGGCCGTTGTCCAGCCCTTGTGTCTATACAGTGGTGAGGTCAGTGAGTGCATCTGTAAGTCTATAATCACATGGTTTTAGAGACCTTGTATGCTGTACGGGAAGTAAAACTTCTCAGACAAACTGAAGGTAAGTGTTTTGTTGCCTTACTGACAACACAGCATGATTTAAGTGATTTGTGTCGACCTTAGTGAGATGTTTTGTTTGTGCGCCTTAATTAGTGGAGACCAAATGTTTATCTGAGAGGTTGTAGAAGTCATCTTGCTCCATATAATTTTTCTCTTGGTGTTGCTGAAAACAGTGAAACTCCTCTAGCACTGGTGTGTGGTGTATTTCTGCTGTGCTGTTCTGTTCTGTGAGAGCAGCTACCAATTGTGTTAAATTCTAGCATTGCCTGGTTTCACAGTCAGTGTAGCTATATGCCAACAATATAAAAGGTGTACGGTGCACATGAAAGTGTATTAAAAAATGTAGTGGCCTGCATAAAAACTTAAAAAAACTTTAAGACAGGGAACGTAAGAAGAGATTATCACTCTACACTTAAAACTTAATGAGTGACAGAATGTTAGGACAGAATGACTACAGAAAACATATTATTGTGCCTGAAAGATGCAATCTACTGCAAATCGTACTGCAAGAAAAATCAGGTAAAGTACATCAAAGTAGATCAGTTTTAGACTACACAATTATTTGTTGAACTGTTTGTTGATTTTATGTTATCCCTGTACACAAATGGAGAAGTTTTTTATTGTCTGTTTAACCTTCATTGTGTTCAGGAGGAAGTTAAAGATGTCAAATGATTGCATAACTATCACACATTAGGAAACATCTGCTAGAACTTTATCTTCATAGACTTTATCTTCAACAGAAGCTGTAATTCAAATCGATTTGTTTCAGTGAAACCCAGCTGGGACAATACTGTGCACGTGTTTTTAAGAACATCCATCTATATCAATGGACTCACAGTTTAACATGCTCTGGAGATGTATAGGCTGTATTTCAACATATCTCACTTAAAATGCTCAGTCTGTTGTACAGTTTGATGTGATTTACTTTCCTGACTTCATCATCTTCTTCACATGATGCTCCTTGAGGAATAATCTCAGATTGTAGAAATTAGATAGGCCAAGGGAGATAGTGTAGTATTTCGCCTGTGACACTAATGTCTTCATCTTGAAAATGGTAGTTGAAAGTGTTGAGATTAAAAATGTCATGCAGGTTTTTATTGATAGTTTAATTAAAAATTCATATAGCTGCCAAAACATAACTGATAGCATGCCTGGATTCTTCTCACATTAATTTTTTTTTCAAGTCAATGTACTTCTTCTTTTTTAAGAAAGAAAGAAAGAAAGAAAGAAAGAAAGAAAGTAAGCATATAAGATCAATGTCAAGCATCTCTATTGCTATTGTCATGATTCTAATTTAGTCCCATTGTCATGGAGATAATCTTGTTTATAGCGCCGAGGGACCAGGGTGATTTAGAACAATGCTGACACATGGAGGCCTCAGCCAACATACACCTCAGCTCTCAGCTGTTCAAATACATCCACGAGGACGATTCTGTGGCCCCTCGTGAAATAAGGATCTCTCGATCTCTCTCTTGAGCAGATATTAGCATTGTTGAAGTGGGATGGGGCTGGGGGCTAAAGAGCAGGTCAGGTAGCCTGGGCATTTTATAGCCTGCCAAAACACTTCTTCTTAATGAAGGAAGTTCTCTCTCAGCACAGGGTCTTGGTTAGCGTGTTCATCTTTAAGTGAAGGTCAGCTGGAGGACACTCATGACTCTCTGTTCTCTGTTAAACAGCATAGCATCTTACTGTTGATCTTGGTGGGTGCCAAAGATATTTCACTGATGATGATATCTACAGGGATTTCTTTTAAAAAGTGGGTGATGTTAAATTGATGAGGGATTTTAACAGGCCTTCTCTATAGAACTGCAGGAGACTGTGATGATGGAATTTACCTTTTTCTCAGGAAGTTTAGGCCAAGTTTTTTGCAAGGGTAGATATGTATGCCCTTTGGGTCATATGATACTCTCAATGTTTGTTGGGATTTTATCACAAAAAAATACAGGTTTTAGGGTCTTTCCATGACGCATATCTTTTCACTAACATTTTCCAAAGCGCCAAGGGACTGTTTGTAGGAAACGCATCAGGACAGCCTGTTAATGAGCCTTGTAAGGAAGCTTGGGTAGAGATATTAGTTTAGGTACTTGCTTTGAACCTCAGACCATGAATCCCCAGAGGCTTCACAAACATTAATGAAGGCTGTGCCAGAGCATCACAGCACGGGGCTTCTTACTACTCAGCTGTTTCGTTTGAATAAGGTTAAAGCTTCGACATCTCTTAGACTCAATTAGGCTTGGTGGACATTATTCTGGAGACGAAAATAGAGAGGCTTAGCTTTAGCCTTTGCTTTCCTTCATTCCCCTTCTGTGTCGCGTGGCCCCACTCCTCTCCTCCGCTCCGAGGATGAGAACATGGCATGGAGGAGCGCAGACGTTTGTTTGTTCAGCAAGCGTGTCAGCGCCAGGCGAAACGAGCGCCGACGGTGCCCACCTCTCTTCTTGTGAAGAGCGTCGGTTTGCGCCCTGCCAACACGTTCAAGTGGCGTTCTCAAAATGTTAGTTCTGCTGTGGTATCTGCCAAGAGACAGCTTGGCAGGGACCCGAGCGGATTTTTATGTGCCGTAGCTTCTGATACCAGTCGGGGGGCTGATGCATAAATAATGTGTTTTCCCCATTAAAAACTGGGCGGACTAGGGAACCGTGCGCGCACAGCTATTGTGAAACATTTCGTTATGGGGGACCTTGACACGAAGACGTCAGCTGAGCAGCTTACAGTCCAAATCCAATCAATCAGCCTTTAGAGCCATTTGTTAGCGTTTGATAGTTTCATCAGCTTCCCTAGTGTGCTCTGCTCACTCACATGCAGGACACGCACAGCCAAGTGGGTGGGGGGGTTAGGACAGTTCTAAGGGGCCAGTTTTGACAGGGGGTCCTTTGAGGAGACTATTGATATTATATTATTATTATTATCATATTATTACTATTATTAAATAAGAGTACTACTCTTATTTATTTAAGCATGGTTGTTGGTTGTCGGAGGTACTGACCAGGTATTGTAATGACCCTGTCCGTCTGTGTGTCTGTGTGTCTGTCTGCCCATATAGAGGGCCAGGTTGCCGTCTCTGATTGCGCTTCTTGTTATTGTAAGTGTATTGACACCATCTTATATAGTGATTGTGCACTATAAGTGACTGATTGATTGATTGATTGATTGATTGATTGGTTGATTGATATGTGGGCTCAAAATTGTATTCTTTTGTAGGGCCCAATATTTCAAATGCTGCAGATGTTTCTTGAAAATTTTTCCTCCAAAGACGTGTGTGTGCCTTTTTTTGCTATGTGGCCTCTTTGTTGCCATGGAGCCAGGGCAAGAGAAGGGGGTGGGATGGGGTAGGGGATTGTTCAGGGCCTAAAATACAACGACTGGACGCTCTCCAACATGTGCTGGAGATGTTAAACAGAGGAGGCCCCATTGTTTTACTAGCTGGAGCGCATTCTTCAGCCTGCAATGTGATTGCTCCTGATGGCCAATGGATTGAAATGCTTAAAAGGGAGAATCAGTACATGTTTGGAACTGACATTTTCCAGAATAAACCTTTGAGTTTCGGTCTTGATTTTGTACTGATAGAGTCCATCTTTCATCTAAACTCTCAAGATAGTGTAGACTACTGTTTCTATAAATTGCGATGGAAAACAGCATAATAAAAAAAACACGTACATGTAATTCTAGTGAAATTATCAAGTCAACCGATGATTAACATAGATAAAATGGTTCTATACCCACTGTCGAATTTTCCAGTGTTTTTTTTTCCCCGAATAATGCATGGACTGTTGTGTTTCAGTGTCCATGTGATTTTCATTAAGAGCTTGAAAAGGGGCTATGGAAAGCCATTTCTTCATCTTATGTTCTCTCTCGACCATGGGTCCCGCAGGGATTTGCGTTCACATCAGCCTTGTTTCCCATTGACTTTGTCTCATTAACACCACACAGGCACACACACACAAACATACACACACACACACACACACACACACACACACACACACATACACACACACACACACACACACACACACAGACACATACACACACACACAGACACATACACACACACACACACGCTCCCAGACCCCCTGCATGTTCAACCACTACCACCGCCACCTCCCCAGGGAGGCGGGACCTGTAGACCCCCTCTCTCCATGCCTGAACAGGAAGAGGGGTGATGTCATGCAGGTCGGGCCAGGTCGCTGTGGTTAGCAATTAAGGGGTTGAGGGCTTTTGAAATAGTTTTATGAGACAAGAAGACAAACTGCTAGGTAGCACCCAGTCAGGGGAACACTTTTGTCAGGGCGTCATGTGCGATGAGGACGTTCATCTGTCCATCTATCACCCACGCTCTCTCATCTTTCTGACTGACAGCTGAACGATGTTGCACTCCAAGACTGAAGACCCTGTAACAGAAGCCTAGCCAGAAATCATAAAATGTGCAGGCCCAGAAATAAAAATCAGGTGGGCCTAGCCCAAAACATTTTTTTTTAGTAAAACAGTCAATCAAACCTATAAAGCCTTCTGATTGGGTGGGCCTGATTGACAAGTGGGTGGGCACAGGCCCACCCCAGCCCATCGTTGGCTGATCCAACCATGCTTATGAGTTGGCTGTTATATTTGGACAGCCTACAGCCTATTTTGCTTGTTGTTTGTCAGACCAGGTGTGAATTTAATGGAGCCCTGACCTCAATGAACCCAGAGCCCACTGCAAACCTTATCTCTCTGAAGTTTTCTTCTTGCGTTTCTCATAAATTGTAATGGCACATGAGTTGTAGCTGCTGTTACTTTTCTGACATTTTCACTTTTTTGACAGATGTTATGTATCCCTTTGACGTGTGTGTGTATGTGTGTGTGTGTGTGCGTGCTTACAGTATGTGTGTGTGTTTGTGTGTGTAATGGGAGGGGGGGGGGTACATAGGTAGATTTGTGTTCTGCTGGTCTTGTAGTGATCGCGTATTGTACCCAATGCTGTAGCCAGCAGTAATTCCCACTGGAGTAGCAGTGGGAGTAAACACGAGCTGTGCAGCTCAATGTGGTAGCAGGCTGGGTTAATTCATCCAATAGAGAAAATGTTAAAATTATTCAGCCTCTGTGTGCGTTCTCTACCCCCCTTGCTATTGTGCCACCACCAGGACAGCCACTCGGAGGATAGTCTGGGACAGCCACCACATCAAGGCTGCTCAGATGAGACAGCAGGGGAAAGCATGTCTAAGTAGAAAATAAGAGCCAGACAATGTTGTCCTGCTTCACTGGTCAGTACTGCCCTATAGTAACAGACATGTCAGCACGTGTGTGTGTGTGGATGTGTTTGTGTGTATGTATATGTGTGTGTGTGTTTATGTACCCATATATTGCTGTTTCTAAGAATGTAGACAGTAAACAGAAAACAGACTGTAAGAAATAATATAAACACTTTAAGTTTATTAAATCCATCTCAGGTTCACCAGTCAATGGTATGCAAAACATTTATGTACAATATACATTCATTTTCATTCGTAGCAAAAACAATTTACACTATAATACACAGTTATTATTTTAGCATGTAAAAGGACTGTAAACTTTCTCCAAGTTATATTATCAAAAAATTAACAGTGCCTTTGTTTTTGAGAAGACAAAATAATTTTGTCCAAAAGCAAAGGTATGTATACATATATTTTAACACAGCTTGATTGAACAACTCAAATTTACAAAAATTAAAAAACAGCCTATAAACTAAAAAAAATATACAAGATTAAATGAAATCTATATTCAGTTCTGAAGTTCAACACTTTGAGAAGTTCAGAGTTCAAAGTACACAGTTTGTGTTCCTTAAGATGTTTTAAAAGACAGTAAAGAAAACAGTATACCGTAATAGACAGTAAAAGTCTTTCAAACTGTAGCTTGTAAACGCTTTCTCAGCAGAACCATCCAAAAATAAAAACATAAAAAAGAGAACATCGAAATCTTTACACAAACAGCTCTTTGTTCCATCACATTGTTCTCCATCACTCTGTGTGCAGTCTTTGGTGATCGTTGCCTGATCCCCTTCTGTTTTACCTCCTGCGGCTGTATGCATGGTCCACAGACCTCTGAAATGGGAAACATTTGGTCGTTTTGGGGGAGCGAGTGGTACTGTTGGGGTTGTAGAGTGGCTGTGTTAGGTTAGTTAAGTTACGTAGTTGGAGCTGTAGTAGAGCAGTGCTGGGCATTTGTTTTGCATTCATCTAGTAGACAAGTTTGGCCTCCCCACGGAGAGCCATCCTAGTGACGCCCCACGCTACCACGTTCCCGAGGTTCCCGCAGGAGCTGCCATTGCGCTTGGCCTGCTGGGAAATCTCCTCCTGGCTCAGCGTGCGGTCCCAGACGTTCACGCCAGTGATCTTGCCCGTGAACGTCGCATCGGCCACCGCCACTGCCTCACTGTCGAGGGGCCTGGTGCCTCTGCGCTGCCGGGAGCCCTCTTTGCCCAGCTGCAGGACCCCGCTCCCGGGGATGGTGTTGCCCTCGGCCACCCCGGGCGCGCTGGCCACCTGCCGCCCGTCCACCCAGAGCGAGGCCAGCCCCTGCTCAGAGCTCCAGGTGCCACACAGGTGTGTCCAGCGCCGCTCCCCGACCACCCCGGCCGCCTCCACCAGGTGTGCCTCTCCGCCCACCGTGAAGAGGGCGCCGCGGCCGCTCAGCACCAGCTGCACGTCCACGGGATTCCAGGCGCCACCATAGGACAGGAGCACCGTCTTGTTCAGCACCTGGGTCGGCCGCGCCCACAGGCACACGGTCAGGGCGCTCATCTGAACGTTCCTCTGCTCCAGCTGTGCGTACGTCTCGGGGGAGTGCATGGGGATGAAAACAGCACTGTCACAGCCTGGGGAAGAAAGAGAGAACGAAGAACGAAAGAGAAAAGACAGAAAAAAAGACACGAGAGAGGGAGAGAGTGAGTTATGTGACATAATTACAGGAAGGAAGAAGAGCAGGTCGTCATCGTACGCTGACGTTCCTTGGGCATAGTGCTTATTATCGAATCCCTTGTCACCTAAGGCTCTCTGTGACAGCATTGCGGAACTGTACTTCTTATGTAATTCTGTGCAGTCCTGACTTGCGCCATAAGTCACGGAGCAACCCTGACTTTTAAAATGAAAAAAAGTTACAAAAGACTGTTAAGCCCCGATGATTCAGACCAGTACGACCCCTTCTGGGGCCATGTTTACTGTTTCAAGAGAGACGGATCCAGGGAAGAGGGCAAGGTTACAGTTCTCACTTGAAGAACCCGGTGTCATTCATTACCTCATTTATTTGTCAGGGATTAAGGGGGATCAACCCTTGTAGTTGAACATTTCCTCACGGATGAATATAGGCTTCACGGAAGTTGCCGATCATCAAATGAGAGCTTAATTGATTTAGTATGAATTCAAATTGACGATGATCTCATTGTGCGTAAGGCCACCCTTTCTTGCAATACAACCCTTTCCTATCCAGAGGAAAAAGAGAGAACTCAAAAGCGACTCAGGCCTCAAGCAGGAAGGTCAAGGCCATCCTCAGTTTCTACCCCTTCACTATGTTTGTTTAACATTTTATGTGAAAATAAATATAGTCTTTCTCTCTCTTAGGAGTTAGCGGTCATGGTGAGGTGTCACTTGAGACTATAGATAGTCACTCTGAATAGTAATGAACTCAAAACAAGGATTTTATTGGCTTTACAGGGGAGACCTCGTGTGTTTAAACAGTTTGGTTAGGAAGATGTCTATTTTAAGGCTGGACGGCCAGAATCTTTCAGTTCATGCAAAGAGTCAGGACACTTTCAATAGGCATGCGTGAACTTCAAACCCATTGGCTCTGCCTTCCCATTTTTGCTCACTGATTGGTTGCTAAAACATTTAGTTGAGGGAAACCCAAGCCTTTGAAGAGTTCCCTGACGTATGACTGCGGAATACAATATGATGGGTTGGCACTACAGCATCCCTAGCCTAGCTAGTCTATTTGTGCACAGGGGCCCACATCTGTGAGTCGCTGATGCTGCCACTCCACAGCTAGCTGCCAATTGAGGAACTGTAATTAGTGCGCTGGAGCAAGGTAGTAGAGTGCAAGGGAAGGCTGACTCATTTAGCTGTTTAGAGGACACAGCACGTCAGGGATAACGGCCGACGAGGTGACCAGTTCTGTAGAAATAATGGCGAGGTGGAGGGGAAGAACTCAGCGATGCGAAGCGGAGTGGAGTTTCCTCCGCCAAGTCATTATTTCCATGGAACTGGTCAGCTCAAAGGCCGTTAGCCCTGTTATCCCTTATATCCCTTTTATCCGTTTGTGTTCATGATATAGTTTTATATGCATGAACTACCAAAATAAATGGTTGATTAGCGACTTTATAGCACCCGTAAAAAGTAGAGCATGGAATAGTCATTTAACCATTAATTTGGCTACTGGAGTCATCATGGTTACATGATACATAAGGGCATTGATATGGAACAGTGAGTTACATTTTTGAGATCTACTTCAAAGGTAGTCAGTTATACAACGTCATTTCCCACCTCATCAGCCAATCAGAAAAGAGAATTCCGTTGTTAGGGGAGATAATCCTTCTTAATGGCAGCCCAGTAACTCCAGGGCGCTGGCGCAAAACATTTTCATTACATTTGTCTAAGGTTGCCTTCAGTTTCTTCTTAAGGTCTGGACTGACATCGGCGACATGTGTTTCTGTTTTCCAGGCCTTTTTTTTTTTGCTTCCCTGCATAGCTGCTAATGATTATCCCAACCTCTGCTTCTCGTTTAAGCCTCGTCTTCGCAAAGGGGCCAATAACACAGTCAGCATGGGCAGCACGCAGATTAAATCACTCTGTCTGATTCCGCCTGGGATTTGTATCCGGCTTACTTACAGACCTTGCAGACAGACCTAGTTTTGGTGTGTGTAGCGCTCAGTGTTGAGAGGGACCGCTGACGTCTTGCAGGCAGGCCACCTTCAGTGAAGCTGTTACCAGTTAAAGGGTGAGTTTGACCAGTTTGCAGGCTTCTACTTTTTCTCGTAACTCCATAATGTGGCTAATTGCTAATGTTGCTAATTTATGTCATCCATGACGCTTTAACTGCCATCACCACAAAAAGGTCTTCAGTCTTCCAATTACCCAACTGAACACATTACTCAATAGGGAATTCCGAAATGTCACAAAGTGGTAATGGGTGGTACTATTTTACAGCTTCCACTGATTGTAAGCTAGCTTCCATCCCAAAAAAGGTCTTGAGTCAACACATATTACATATAAGTAGTGCATTTTTGTTAACACGGTTTGAAATATGCGCTCATATCTGCTGGCAACGGGAAAATTTAGTAATACTAATTTTCCAGGTCAATACATCACTAAGTAGTACATTTTTGTTAACACAGTTTGAAATGTGTGCTCATACCTGCTGGCAGGCCGCTCTGCGCAGTGGCCAGTAGTTGGCGCTCCATCTGCTCCCGTAAGCCTCGCACCTCTGCCGTCAGCCTGTCCAGGGCCTGCTGCAGTTGCCCCGCCCCGTTGCTATCAGTGCTCGCGCTCATCACGCCTGTAGTCGCCGCTGCCGCTGACGATGCCGTCGCCTGCATCAGATGCCTGGTCAGGAAGCCCTTGCTGTCGTTAGCTCCGCCTCCTCCATTTCCCACGCCCCCGCTTGCCTTCACGCCGAGGCAGGTGCTCTCCAGCTTGGCGAGCCGCCCCGTCTGGCTGCGGCTGGCGGCGAGGAGCTGCTGCAGGACGGCCTCCTGCTGGGCACGCTGCTGCCCCGCGCTCTCCCTCAGCTGCTCCAACGCCTGCTGCAGTCGCAACTCCAGCTGCGGGCCGGCGCAACTGCTGCCGCTGTTGTAGCGTGCGGCAAACTGCAGCATCTCTGTGCGCAGCGCCTGCAGCTCCACCTTCATGATGTCGTCGGAGTACTGCAGCAGCATGTTCTCCTTCATCTGTGAGTTCTCCAGCATGGTGAAGAGCTTGTCCCACTTGGTGAGCTCGATGGATTTGCACTCAGATTTTGGAGCAGTAGGGGGCGCTGTGGAGGGGTTTACTGAGTGGAGAGAACAGAGGGAAGGTTAGTCCGGACAAGCAGAAACATTCTAGGCCAAACAGTAAAGCCGAAACTGTAACATTTTGAAGTTGCACTACCACAGGTGTCCACTGGGGGCTGGCTGCAGAAGTGAGTAAATTGCCATAGAACTCTATGTTAAATGTTGAATTTCGCAGTGGAAATAATAATCATGTTTACAGTTACATGTTATCATGTTTTGGTGTCATTTAGTAGTTTTTAGTCCATGACAAATGTGGGGTGAGTGGTTTTTTAAAGAATACATTAGTTTAATCCATAGATAACTTACTATGGAGGGCCAAAAATGACATAATTAATAATAAATACGTATGTAAAAATATGTAGCACAAACAAATAAAATAACAAAAAAATGCACCAAAAATGTGCTTAGGAAAGCATTTGAAAAATATATCACACATAAAACTGGACATAAATGGGAAATAAGTAATTTTTTTACTGCTGTATTTATTTACATTTACATTAATTCCATAATTTATTTATTTTCCTTTTTCTCTAACTATTTATTTACAGATAATTTTCCCTGTAATATTTTCTACATACTGTTTTATATATCCTGCATTTCTTTCTGGCATATTTATTTATCGTCACTCCTTTTTACATTTCTTTGTCCTACATTTACATTTATGCCTACATTTATGTCTCGGTATGCAAATGAAGTAGGCTGTCTCGCAAGGCGTCACCCTCTTGCCCATTGGTTGGTCGAGATAACGCGGGTACTCTGGTAGTTAAGGTGCCTTTCCATTACAGCGAATTTCGCCTTGCTCTCATTGACTTTGAATGGAGGCAATATTTTCGCCTGAAGGCAGGGCGAATTCGCCGAGGGAGGCGAAATACAGTTGGCGAAACCTGAACTTTATTTAACTAAGAATGATGTGATTACCAATTATATCAGCGTGTGATATGTTTTAGTGCATGACGCAGGCTGAAGAGGTAGGAGTTACAAAAAACTCAGACCAACATGGCAGACTGTTTTTATGATTTAAAGTCTCTGGGTGACCGAGCGCCATTACGAATTGTTGTTTAGATGCAACACGAACTGATTTAAGACAACCAGGCTACTCTAGATTGTCATTTAATCACTCGAGGTTTTAAGTTAGCACAGTTAGCTTACGACTAGCTAACTACTAGCAAGATGGCTAACATATACGGTCACAAGCTTGTACTAGTACACTTCCTGCATTTGTAGAACGATATTGCAACACTTAAATGTTATCTAGGCAACCCAGCAATAGTAATAAGCCCATGTAGACCCTGCAGTTCGCAATCCTGAAGTAATTCTGTGCAAGACTGCCGTTAGATGTAGGCTATCTTGCTGGATAGCTTCTGTTGGCCAGCCAGGCTGCCGTCTCTGGCCAGTATCTACCAACCTACGTTAGCCTGCTTAAAAAACAATGGGCAAGAGGGTGACGCCCAAATCATTTGCATACCGAGGCAGAAATGTAGGCATAAATGTAGGCATAAATGTAAATGTAGGACAAAGAAATGTAAAAAGGAGTAACAATAAATAAATATGCCAGAAAGAAATGCAGGGCATATAAAACAGTATGTAGAAAATATTACAGGGAAAAATATCTGTAAATAAATAGAAAGAGAAAATGGAAAATAAATAAATTATGGAATTAATGTAAATGTAAATAAATGCAGCAGTAAATGAAAATGACTTCTTTCCCATTTTTGTCATTTTATTTATTTATGCTACATATTTTTACATATTTATTTATTATTAATTATGTCATTTTTCGCCCTCCATAACTTACATCAATATTCACAGAATGAATGTGTTGATGTGATGGTGACACCCAGAACCTTCAATTTTGGCTTTATCCAGCTGTTACGGAATTTTGTGAGTGATGTTACAGAGGGTTTGTTCATATTCAGTTTGTGTACAGTCTATAGTCTGGACACTTTTTCACACTGAGTGAATATGCTAGTAACAGATTTAGTGAGTGATGCATCAGGTGGATCGCTATTATCAAAGACTTTAAGGTGGATCGCTTTGATTAAAAGGCAGTTATATACACTGTACATCACAGAGAAAAGAGACTGAGTACAGTAAAGTAGTTCTGAAAAAGAATAGGGTAAAGAAAGTAAAATGTAAACTGTGTTGCTTCCAAAATATCCCTAGAAAGGATTTTACTTTAAAAGATGCAGTATGAAACTTTCCTGATTTCATTTTTTTCAAGTTCCATCATCTTGGGAAATATCAGTGAGAGATGAGTCTCTCAAGTGATGTCAGAGAGATGTTAATCGCTTCAGTCACTACCCCCCAAAGATGAGATGATGAACATCAAAGGCATTTCAGGAAGAGACAGTCCATTTTTTTGGGATGCCCACTGTTCTTAAAGTCAGTCAGTCTGTCTGGCTACCGCTGTCTTCATCTTTGTCTTTATACCTTTTTATATCTTTGTCCCTAAGGAAGGAAGTCTTCTCTCTGAAGACTGGTTGTACTGAATTGGATGGGTCTTGAACGGAGTGGTCAGTCTACCACTGGTGCTGTTGTAGGTGCGCCATGTGTGTGTGTTCGTGTGTGTGTGTATACATCTGTGTGTGGTTGTCTGTGTGTGGGGGAGTTAGGTATCTGTTTCCTGTGCTTTTTGAGGTCCCTGCATGTTGCCTGTTTAATAATGTTTAGTTGTGTAAAACTACAGCCCTAAGCAATAAAATCTTTGGACTGTTTGTCCAAAAACAAATCCATGAATCTGACTCTGCTGACTCTGTACTCAGCACTGCGTCCAGTATAAACACAGCCATACAATCATTCAGTCAGATGAACAAATGAACAACAGACAATCCACACACACACACACACACACACACACACACACACGGTCACACATACACTCACACGCACACACAGACACAGACACAGACACAGACACATACACACACACACGGTCACACACACACACACACACACACACACACACACACACATACACACATACACACTGATTGACTGAGCTATGATTGACACTTTTACCTATCATTGCTACTGAGTACCATTCATTTCCAGCAAATGCATTGATTGCATATACACTTGTTTTGTATGTACTTTTCCTCATTTCTTCTTCCATAAGCATATAAATATATTTCACCATATAATACCTTGGCAGCAATTGTCTTTACATCAAATTTGTGTCTTATTTAGTCATAAAACATTATTCTACCAAACACTTAGACAACCCTTTCCCCTTCTATCTGTCACCATGTCTATGCCTTGTATCTGTTCCATCTATGTCATTGCTTTGGCAGTGCAACTGTTTAACTATTTGTCTTGCCAATAAAGCACTTTTTAAAATTTGAATTTGAAATAAAATTGGACAACCTTCTACCCTTTCTCAACGTCTGCAGCCGTTCGCTGTTCACTCACCTTCTCGTATCTCCCCCTCTGAGATCTCGTTGTAGTAGTTATCAACATAGCTTGGCACGATATCCTCTGTGTCGTCCTCGTAGCCCTGCGCCCAGGTCAGTGCCAACCAGCCCAGCAGGCTCACTGTCCACAGGGGTCTCCGCAGCTGCATGCTGACCGTGTGTGTGTGTGTGTGTATATCTGTATTAGCCTCCTTGGGAGCTCGACCTGACTCTGGGCTCAGAGTGTGCGTGTGCGCACTCAGTCAAAGATGCTGGTGCGTGTGTGTGCTTGCGTTTGTGCGTGTGTGTGAGTGTGTGTGTGAGTAAGTCTCTGTGAGTGAGTGCGTGCGTGCCGTGCTCAGGAGTCCAGCATGTGAGCAGCCTGTACACACTCTCTCTCTCTCTCTGTCCCTGTCTGTCTCTCTCTTTCTCTCTCTCTCTTTCTCTGTTTCTGTCTCTCTCTGTCTCTATCTATCTCTCTCTGTCTCTCTCTCTCTTTCACCCAATCTCTCTTACTCTCTCTTTTTTTACTTTCCTTCTGTCTTTATCACAAACTGCCTCTATCTCCCTGTTCCCTGTCTTTGCTCTCAGAGTTAAAGCGCTAAAGAGCTATCTCTTGGCAGTGCTTGTGAGCCGTGGCTGAGAGGCGACTATGAGTGTGAGTGTGTGAGTGTGAGTGAGCGTATGAGGCAGCGAGGAGCTCCATGGTCTATATAAACAGGCATGCTGAGCAAGGGGAGGCAGAGGGTGAGTAATGCGTCGTTGGAGGTAGCATGGGTGGGGTAATCAAATAGAACTGCTGCTCCTGCAAGTCAGGGCAAAGGGGTGGGGGTATGGGGGGGGGGGGGGGGGGGGGGGTGGGGGGGGGGCTGGAGATGGGGGGAGTGGAGTGAAAGTGGAGAACATGAGAGAGACATAAACAAAGAGATGGAGAGAGCTAGAGAGAGAGAGAGAAAGAGGGAGAGGGAGGGAGGGAGGGAGGGAGGGAGAGAGTTTGTGATATTTTGGACTTTTGGGTCATTTCCTTTTTTTCAATACCCTATAGGATGCAAAAAACCTGAATGTCACTAGTTTGTTCACTTCTTGTAATTCACATTGTTGCGTAACTAGAGCCTCATGACTCGAATGACATGGCATGAATGAATGAATGAATCCACGTATTATTATGATTTTTTCTTACTTTGTCGTTTGATGATTAAGACCTATTATTATAACTTTTTATTACCTCGGTTTTTTTTTGTGTCTACTGTGTTGTAGCGTTCTCGATACTTGCCCTATCTCTTTCCCGTCAGTCCTACCCGACCTCAACTCTCTGGTCCTTAGCAAACACATGGTTGCTTTTAAAATGTCCATGAAAACAAGTAAGCAAGGGCCAGCCTTCCCGAGGTTGGCTAACTACATCAAGTCCACCGACACATACATGAGACCCACCTCTCTCACATCATTAAATCCAATATGCAGTTTCTGTACCATAAGAATGGCTGAAATGAAAGTGCAAAAATTGGAGGTTTTGTAGCTATGATAGCTAGAAGTGTGGCTAAAGTACAGAACATATTCATGGCCATGGTTTTTTTTTTCAAGTTAAATGTTTTCAATCTGTGTTATCTCAGGAGCTATTTGTAGCTATGATAAATGATGTACACGGTATGTAGTCTGCATGTAAGTTAATATGAAGACCTTCGAGAGATGTGGGTGTCAGATCAGTACTTTTGTGTTAAAATCCATTTTATTGGCTAGTTGTAAAAGATAGACATATAGATGGTGAGGAGTATTGTGAAGAGATTTTTCAGGTACCTCTTTGTATGTAGTAGAGAGAGAGACAGGGAGGCAGAGAAAGAGAGAGAGAGAGAAAGACAGAGAGATAGAGAGTGAGAGAGAGAGAGATAGAGAGTGAGAGAGCGAGAGAGAGAGAGAGAGAGAGAAAGACAGAGAAAGACAGAGAGAGAGGCTGTTTCATCTGAAAAGCATACTGTTTAGTTTCATGCCAAGGCTCTATGGCAGCTACCTGACTTGCTGATGTGCTGCTGGCCAGAGGGGAGCGCATTATGCATATGTCACCCAGAACACCAATAAACAGCCACCCAACTAGAAAAATAAAGCTGGAAATGGTAGCCTGTGCTATCTCCAGTTTTCCAGCACGCTTTCTGTGCTGTGGGAGACTACACATCACAGTATCTAATCTACGGCCATTAGTCAGTGCTACCATTAGCGACCGAGCAACCCCCTGGTGCTCTTGACAGCTGAGAAAGAGTGTGGGACGTGGGCTGGGTTGGGTCATGGAAACTCCGTGTCATCAGAGGAAGGCCTCCGTGAAAAGTGCCGACCCCATGCGGCCTCCCATAACACGCCTGAACGGCTCGGACACATGGCAAACAACGAAACGAAGCCTGACACCAGGTCTCTGCTCTGGGACTTGCACATTTCATAAGGCTACACACAGCACACAGGGGTGCCCACCTATGTTATATGACGTGTGGAACATGAATCAGTTAGAGAGCTCACATACTCCACGTGCATTTATATTTAAAGCGGATACAATATTTCAAGGCTATTGAACCTGGCTTTTCTGCCAGGTTTTGCATAGGCTCCTACGTTGTTAAGGATTATTTTGTGGCATGTGTGTTGTATATTATTTTTTTAGCTTGAGTGTCAAGTTCAGCTGGTCAAGTGGTCTAAGTGTAAATACATTTACAAGTCCTGTTGATAGGTTTATTTGATAGTGTAGTTGTGCTTGGGTTCAGGCACATTTGTGATTTGATCTGGTGAACTGAGTGACAAGGCCAAATTCAATCTTGTTTTGTTTCATTGCTGATCTTCTATGAAACTATGGCCATTTAAGAATAATCTTAAAGGTGTACTTCCACGAGAAACCGTTAAGTACTTGCTCTTTTCAAATATGATAGGTCACCCCGAGTTGCATATGCATGCTGCATATCAAAATGTTTTTCTACCTCCATTTTCTATATCAGTCAAAAGAAGACAATAGGCTGGAAAAACGACCCAATGCGAAAAGGGCCTTCGGCGTGACGCAGACGTGAAAATACATATAAGAGAAACTGACCGAATGGGCTTTAAATGATGTTAGCCTGTGACTCGCATAAGATTAGCAGGCTAGTTAAATGACTGAATTGCATTTAGCCGGGCACTTGCACTGTTTTGTCATG
This sequence comes from Coilia nasus, assembly GCA_027475355.1. Lineage (NCBI taxonomy): Eukaryota > Metazoa > Chordata > Actinopteri > Clupeiformes > Engraulidae > Coilia > Coilia nasus. Next base: position 26,200,212 of record CM050215.1, read on the forward strand.
CAAATATTACCATTCTGAAACATTCATTGACAAACTGTCAGGAAGCGACTGTGCTTGTGCCATCTCTCTTTCCTCTTCGGATTCAGGATCAAACACATAAGGCTGTATCTCCGAAGACATTCTGTGTGCAGTTTTAGCGCTGTCAAGTTGACTTTTCCCCACTCTGCTATCAAGTTGACTGTGGGGCAAAGGAAGCTGCAGGGAGCGTGTCAGCCTCTGGTGAAATCTTGTTGTTCTCCCGACCCCACCCCCTCCACCAAACTAAAACAGCCTGAAACAGAAGCACTAGAACATTTTTTTCATCAAAACCAGCGCACAGGGCAATTATCAATACTAGAGAACACCACAAAATTAATGAAAACATGATGGAAGTACACCTTTAAAGGAGCACTTCCACGAGAAACCGTTTAGTACTTGCTCTTTTGAAATACGACAGGTCACCCCGAGTTGCGAATGCATGCTGCACGTGAAAATGTTCTTCTAACCCGATTGCCTCCATTAGTCAGTGAAAGAAAGTAGGCGGAAAAACGAGTGAATAAGAAAAAGGCCAACAAAGTGACATAGGTTTGTAAATTAGAAAAAGCTATGCCACAGTTGTGATTACTGGAGAAGTGTTTCACTTAGTGAAGTATAGGTAAGTATGTGTGTTTGTGTAGAACGTTTAGATCTTCTATTTGGTTCGCTATGACCGAATGATTGTTGTGACTAGCATAGCCAAGAACCTGTCATTCTCCCTGCTCCATCTCCACAGCCTGAAACAGAGCACTTTTCACCAAAACCGGCTCACAGGGCATTCATTAATACTAGAGACCACTGCAAAATTAATGAAAACACGATGGAAGTACACCTTTAAGTCTCATAGGCAAAAATGCATACATGATGTCAAGAAATGCAAAGTTACAGAAATTCCCAGTTTGGCCCATTGTGTTAACTTCTAACCTGCAAATAATTCCTGCAATTTTTCCAAACTGTCACACGTCATCGCTATTTCTCTAAAGCCAGTTCTTATGATCGTGATATACCCTGACATGTCCTGATGTCCAATTTACATTTTGGGCCATTCTTTTTTGTTTTACCAGGTCAAGTCACATTTAGTAGGTGTTCTCAAAAGACGTGTTTGATAAACGTCACAAAAGTGATTTGGCTGTTCCACGGGGACCTTCCAGAACAAGTGGTACTGTGACCAGAGTGATGCAGAAGAGTCTTGTGAATTGCATGAAAGTCTTGGAAAAAATGTTTCACCCGTGACAATGTGAAAGACCATTTTTGTCCCCTATGGGGACCCCTACAGAAGGTCACTTGCTAGAAACTGTAAATCTGCCAACCTGGAATGTCTGAGTGGCTCGAAAAGTGAAATGGCATGCACCCACACGCACCTCAGGCAGAGGAGTAATAACAAGAGGTGACTTTTCTCAACACACAAAAGACACTGTTCTCTCTCTCGTCCCTACAAAAAAAAACATGCATTCGTAATTTTGCCGGACCTGACCGCTCGCCAAGCAGTCACAGTTTCATTGCGTAACGACAAGCATGCATGACATTATGTAAAATGACAAATCTTCTTCATGTAAGACCACGTTATTTATGGTAATCGTAGGGCCGTAGGGAAGAAGTAAGTCAGGGCGGGAGCTTTCATGTAGCGATGGGGGCTCTATGATTTACAGTCAGCGAGCACAGGCCAGAAGAGTAAGCGTGGTCATTTACTGGAAGTACAGTTTGGCGCCTGAGGAGGGGGGGTTAAGCGAGTCGAAACATCAGCGGATGACTGTCGGACTTCACGTCTTCAAACCCTACCACCTCCTCTCTTCTCCGACGCTGGCTGAGAAACTTGTAAATAGAGACGGCTTTGCCCGCTATCTTCTATCACTCCAGACCTCGTTGGCTCCTATTTTAAGTGCTTACACTTCTTACTTGATATCAGTGCTCTTAGGCCAGTGATGGCCGCCACTCGGTGCGCATCTGTGTGCGTGTTAGTGCGGAGATAACCCGACATGAAAGGCCCACTAATAACAAGCTGTCAGAGGGCTGCCTGTGCAGTACCAGCTGTGGCCATTTTACTGCATCCCCCATCAGCAGATGGTATCAGCAGAGCCTCCCCTCATGGAACCACTGCATCTGTCCTGTCCGGAGGCAGGCCTTTGCCTCAGTTATGTGTTTGGCATGCCCCACCCCACCCCACCCCACCAGGCTCCCGTCCTGTCCTTTTAGGGCTTTTTTGGGCCTTTATTGGAGAGGACAGTGAAGAGTAGACAGAAAGTGAGTGGGAGAGAGAAATGGGATAGGGTAGAATAGGGTGGGGAAATGACCCAGGCCGGCCTCGAACCTTGATCCCCATACGCACTTCGCTCGTTTATAGTACAGGTGCTCTACCCACTGCGCCGCAGCACCCCCCTGTCCTCCATCTTTGATGCCATCTAGCTTAACCTCAAGGTGTGAAAGGTGAGCCCACAGAGAAGATGTGCATGTTTTGAGTGGCGGAGGAGTGACCTTCTCTCCCGCTGAGGTGTTTATGAGGCCGGAGCTATTTGTGTCCCCTAGATCAGGCCCCAGATCTGGACCTGGTGGACCTCAGGTCTGCTGAGGTGTTTATGAGGCCGGAGCTATTTGTGTCCCCTAGATCAGGCCCCAGATCTGGACCTGGTGGACCTCAGGTCTGCTGAGGTGTTTATGAGGCTGGAGCTATTTGTGTCCCCTAGATCAGGCCCCAGATCTGGACCTGGTGGACCTCAGGTCTGCTGAGGTGTTTATGAGGCCGGAGCTCATGTGTCCCCTAGATCAGGCCCCAGATCTGGACCTGGTGGACCTCAGGTCTGCTGAGGTGTTTATGAGGCTGGAGCTATTTGTGTCCCCTAGATCAGGCCCCAGATCTGGACCTGGTGGACCTCAGGTCTGCTGAGGTGTTTATGAGGCTGGAGCTATTTGTGTCCCCTAGATCAGGCCCCAGATCTGGACCTGGTGGACCTCAGGTCTGCTCCAGGTTATTTGTGTCCCCTAGATCAGGCCCCAGATCTGGACCTGGTGGACCTCAGGTCTGCTCCAGGTTATTTGTGTCCCCTAGATCAGGCCCCAGATCTGGACCTGGTGGACCTCAGGTCTGCTCCAGGTGACTGTACGTGCGTTTGCAGGCTCCAGGAGGCTCCAGCCATCATGACTTGCAGTGGAGCAAAGCCACAGATGAAAGAGGTGGAATGTTGTGCCTGAATTATGGACGTGTGTCCATTAATGTCGGTCTTCATTACTATGTGAGTCTATAAAACTGCTGCTAGTGACCATTTGATCTTGACAGAGTACACAGCTGTCATTTGCACAAGTGTAAGATAAAACTCCTGTCGATAATCTGAGGTAGCTCGGTCTCGGTAGCTTTCATTTAAAACCCTTGAAAGTCTGGCTTTGGCTCGTAAAAAAGGGCCCATTACTTGCTTTTATTGGCATGTCTTGTAGCTCGCAGGTGTGTGAAATGTGCCTTGGCACGACCTTGAGAGGAGCGTAGCGGGAGCAGAGGACCCGAGGCGTCCCAGCTCCTCAAAACTCCCCAGGGGCGTCACTCTGACTCGCGCCTAATGAGGAGCCATGCCGTCTGGCCTGGGCGGAGAGGGCCAGCTGATTGGTAGAGGAGCGAAGAGTTTCTCAGCCCTTCCTTAACACACACACATACCCGTCAAAAACCATCAGCACGACCACCTTCACACACACACATACCATCCAAACATGACCACCTCCACACACGCATATCCGCCAAAAACCACCAGCAGGACCAGTACCACACACATACCCACCAAACACCACCTCCACACACAGATACCATCCAAACATGACCACCTCCACACACGCATACCCGCCAAGAACGACGACCTCTACACACACATACCTGCCAAACACAACCAGAGCGACCACCTCCACACACACATACGCAGCAAACATGACCATGTCCACACACACATACCCGTCCAAACACCACCACCAGCATCTCACCTCCACAAACGCATACTCGACAAACACTACCCCTTCCATACACACATATCCACCAAACAAAACCAGCACGACTACTTCCACACACACATATCCACCAAACACAACCACTTCCACACACACATACCCGTCAAAACAGCACCAGCAGGACTTCCCACCAAACACCACCACCAGCTCACCTCCACCATGACCCAGGGATGCTCTGCCCTCCTGAGAGAGCACAGCTGGAAGGACTCCCTAAACTTCCTGTGCGCACACATGTTTATTATTTCTTCACGTTGCACCATAACCCTGTGCTCTGCCCCCCCTCCACTCCACTACACACACACACACACACACACACACACACACACACCACCAACCCCCACCCTTAGCCCCGGCTCCGACACTGCACCATAACCCTGTGTTCTGCCCCCCACCACACACACACACACACACACACACACACACACCACCAACCCCCACTCTTAGCCCAGACTCACACTCGCTGCATCCCCATCCCCGCCACAAGCAGCCCAGCTCGCGAATGATGAGAGTCTCGTATAGGAAGCCCAGGGCCTGGGATTGTTTCCAGATGAAGCATTTTCCTTTTTTGACAGACACTAGGGGGGATTTTTTTTTTTTTTTTTTTGTGCTCGTTTTAAATGGCACAGCTTTGCCAAATTTTTAAGGGATGCTCTCTCTTTCCTCTCTCCTTCTTTCTCCCTTCCCTTCCCTCCCTCTCTTTTCTCTCTTCCTCTCTCTCTCATCTCTCTCAATCTCTCTCTCTCTCTCGTTTCCATTTCTAGTAACTGAGAAGTCATGTGTGAGACAGATGAGGAAGTAGCTCAGCATTTTGAACCCAAATATATATTTATATATATATACATTTTTATTTATATATATATAATTTTTAACGAAGCATAATGAAAAACAACAACAACAGCAGAGCAGAACAAGCAGCGCCTCAGCAGGGCGCTTTGATTAGTGATAAATTGGACGTCGTAAAAAATCTTTTTTTTCCCCCTCAAATCGTGAGCCACAATTCTTCTCTGGAGCTCTTCGACAGGATCACCCTGTGGAATCTCAGCCATGCTTTTTCACTCATCAGCATTGGGCAGAGAAAGCTGTCATGCATAATGGCCAGCTTGTTCCAAGACAGATTTTTCAATGATTGAAATGAGCTGTGAGCCACCAGAACTTTAGGCTGTGGACAGATTGATTTTTTTTGTTGTTGATTTTTCTTTCATTATTGCGCATGAGTACAAACCGCATGTTGAGTAACGTGTTAGCTGACTCATTTCTCCTGTGTGTCACGCTACGTAACACAACAGAACAACACCAGTATGTCAGTACAATACAATACATGGCTGCTGCCATATACTATGCAGTGCCAATCACAAAATAGCTCTAAATACTGTAGTTCTACGTGTCAGTTGTACTTACAGGTATATGATATGTGTCTCTCACACATGTATGAGATACTTACAGTATCGTATTGTGTACATGTGAAGTATGAGGAACTCAGTAACTGGGCAGCTGTGGCCTTATGGGTAAGGAGTTGGCCATGGGTTCCGAGGGTCACCGGTTCGATTTCTGTATTAGTAGAAAACAATGTGGTTGGGGGTGGGGTGAATAACCACTGCACACCTGCACCCATCCACAACAAGGTTAATCTAATCCCACATTGCTCCAAGGGGACTCAGCCAGAACATAATTCACTGGAAGTCACTCTGAATAAAAGCACCAGCTAAATGACATGTAATGTAATGTGCCCTACAAAGCCAAAAGACAGTAACTACACATTTAGTCAAAATTGAGTTTATATTGTAAATTTACTTTATAACACCTCTTTTGACTACCTCTTGTGACTAAATATCTTATTTCTTCCTATTAACATGCAATAAACCAATCAGAGTCGTTATGATCAACCAATCATTCCCTTTAAAAGCCAGCTGGGCTTTGTCCATGGCTTGTTGCTATTACGATGGCGTGTTTCCCATCAGGAGCGTTTTTCTTTGAAGACCGATCTGCTCGTGCATGAGCAGTTAATCTTCCGGGATGGATATTTAAGTCTGTTTTTTACACTTACTGTTTCCCTTTGGTTATGAACAATGTGTGTTCCCTTTGGTTATGAACAATGTGTGTATGTTTATTAAAAAACTGATTGCTCAATAAATGTGCATTATTGCAAAATATGTATCAGTGTTTATGTCGTTGCACTTAGTAAATAATCAGATTCGTAGTCGTATGCAATTGGACATCTTTTTGGAGCTTGAAGACGTTTTAAGCCCTGTTGTTGGCATGATGTATGTGTTAATAACCATGCCCCCAAGCTATCGTCCCCTAACAGCGACTGATCAAGAGGGGATCCCTCTCGTTATATCCCAAAGCGTTGTGCACCCATAAAATAGCTTTTCAGCAATGCGCAACTGACGACAGACCAGGGTTTTGTTGGTCACTGGCGGATCTGGAACGCTTTGCGCCAGACCACACGTCTTCTTTTCGCTGACACACCCGTGATGGCGCAGTGTCATCTGCTATCTTCTACCATCTGCTACGTTGCGAATGCACAGTGCGCCGCGGCATTATAGGGCCTGAAAAGTGAAGAAGTTCCTTCTACTGTCTATAAAAAGTTCCCGCCTTGACGAATGGCGGGGCGGGGCCATAGACAGTAGAAGAAGGGCGGGGCAGGGAGACTGACAGGGCGGAAGCGTGGTTTGCACAAATTATTGCCATTTAAATTGCCATTTGAATTTTGCGACACAAAGAGCGTGGCAATGTGCTTTGCAATCACAAAGGGGCGCTATTTTACGAAAAATAATGGTTTTAAGGGGTGTCATACATTGACATTTTTGCCAAATATGTTTTTAAAATGCAATCCTACATTAAACTTTTAATTTCAAATTGCAAAAAGAATTGGAAGTTAAATTGTGACACTGAATATTAAATATTCCTTTGCAAAAAGAATTGCCATTTGAATTTGAAAGACAGAAGTACCATGGCAAAATGGAATGCAATTAAATACATGTTTATTCAAATTTATAATCAACATAATTCGAATTGAATTGAAAATTTAATTAAAACTTTGCCTATTACATTGCAATGTGTACAATACAATTGCAAATTACATTATTGAATTGCATAATGAATTGCCCATTGAATTGCATAATGCAGATTGCATTCTCATTTGAATTTTGGAACAGATATGCTTCCATAGTTATCCTTGGTTCTGATGAGTGCTGACTGCGGTGTGTGTGTGTGTTATCCTTAGCTCTGATGAGATGAGTGACTGGCACTGTGGTGTGTGTGTGTGTGTATGTGTGTGTGTGTGTGTGTGTTATTCTCAGCTCTGATGAGATGGGTGAGTGCTGACTGTAGTGTGTGTGTTGTCCGCAGGCAACCACATGCTGCTGCGGGTGCTGCCCTCGGTGTACCCTCTCCGGCCGATGCCCATCCACCAGCGCATCGCCCTCCTGCTGGCCATGCGCCCCCAGCTGGACCCCGCCGCACGCCAGCACCTGCTCCGCCTGCTGCAGATGGTGGCCCAGACACACCCACTGGTGAGGGAGGGAGTGATGGAGAGAGAGAGAGAGAGAGAGAGAATAATGGAGTGAGTGCGTGAGTGAGTGAGTGAGTGATGGACTGAGAGAGTGATGGGGAGAGAGAGAGAGAGAGAGAGAGAAGAGTGAGGAAACAAGCAGATCCACTGGTGAGGGGGGCATTAGGGTGGGAGTGAATGAGAGAGTGAATAATGGAGTGAGTGCATGAGTGAGTGAGTGAATGATGGAGTGAGAGAGTGATGGGGAGAGAGAGAGAGAGAGAGAAAGAGAGAGAAGAGTGAGGAAACAAGCAGATCCACTGGTGAGGGGGGCATTAGGGTGGGAGTGAATGAGAGAGTGAATAATGGAGTGAGTGCATGAGTGAGTGAGTGAGTGTGTGAGTGAGTGATGGAGAGAGAGAGACAGAGGGAGAGAGAGCGAGAGAGAGAAAAGAAGGGGAATACGGGTGTGAGTGAGTGAGTGATATAGAGAGAGAGAGAGAAAGAGGGAGAGCGACAGAGAGAGAAAAGAAGCCTGCTGCAGTTGTTGGCGGAGACACATCCACTGGTGAGGGGGGAAATCAGGGTGTGAGTGAGTGAGTAAGTGAGTGATGGGGGGAGTGAATCAGTGAGTGATAGAAAGAGAGTGAAAGAGAGAGAGAGAGAGAGAGAGAGAGAGAGAGAACAGGGTGAGGAAACAAGGAAGCAAGCAGTGTGGGTGAAAAAGTGAGTGAGTGAGTGAGTAAGTGAGAGAGTGAATATGAGAGTGTGTGAGTGAGTGATGGAGAGTGAGTGAGTGAGTGAGTGAGTGAGTGAGTGAGTGAGTGAGTGAGTGATAGAGAGAGTTAGTGAGTGAGTGAGTGAGTGAGTGAGTGAGTGAGTGAGTGAGTGAGTGAGTGATAGAGAGAGAGAGTGAGTGAGTGAGTGAGTGAGTGAGTGAGTGAGTGAGTGTGTGAGTGAGTGAGTGAGTGAGTGAGTGAGTGAGTGAGTGAGTGAGTGAGTGGGTGGTGAGTGAGTGAGTGAGTGAGTGAGTGAGTGAGTGAGTGAGTGAGTGAGTGGGTGGTGAGTGAGTGAGTGAGTGAGTGAGTGAGTGAGTGAGTGAGTGAGTGAGTGAGAGTGAGCGAGCGAGCGAGCGAGTGAGTGAGAGAGAGAGAGTGAGAGTGAGCGAGTGAGTTTAAAAGTTTATGTGACATACTGTGTGTGTGTGTGTGTGTATAGGTGTGTGTGTGTGTGTGCCTGTGTGAATGTATCTATTTATATTTAGGTAAATCAAATAATAACTACCTTCATGTTTTGAGATACTCTATGTTCATATACTATATGTGTTTTGGCAACATCTTTTTCCTTGTGTATGGTCATGCCAATAAAGCTTATTGAATTGAGCTGAGTGAGTGAGTGAGAGAGATAAAGTGAGTGAGACACATAGTGTGTGTGTGTGTGTGTGTGTGTGTGTGTGTGTGTGTGTGTGTGTGTGTGTGTGTGTGTGAGTGTGTGTGTCTGTGTGTGCTTGTGTGTATGAATGAATGAATGAGTGTACATGACTGAGTGGGAGTATGTGTGAGAGTGAGTGTTAGTGTGTGTGCGTGTGTGTGTGAGAGAGAGAGAGAAAGAATGATTGAGTGAATGAATGAGTGAATGAATGAGTGAGTGTAAATGAGTGAGAGTGTGTGTGAGAGTGAGTGTTAGTGTGTCAAAGTGCACATGCGAAAGCAGCCATGAAGCAGATCCATGCTTGACTGAGTAGCTGGATGGGAATGCCTCCACGGAGCCATGAAAAACACACTGGGAGAGAGATCTCCTGTGTTCAGAGCAGGCATTAGTCATCAAGAAGCCCCTGAGCCCGGCAGGCTTACGACCAGAGAGCCATGCAGGAAATGAGGAACTTTACATGTGCATGCTTTTAAAACTGCCTAGTCATCACAACGTTCCTGCATCTGGGAAGACGTGGCTCCGTTCCTGGGAATGTGCTGAGCCGGAATTCTGTCAGGGAATAACATCGGCGTTAGTTGTCCGACTCGAGTAGCAGAAAGGTGGACAGGTCCACCAGGGATGCCTGTTATTATTACAATATGAAATACTTCGCTTAAGAAATTTCTGAAACTTCTCCAGTGAACCGCAGAATGATCCTGCATTGGCAAATGAAGTACATTCAGTTATAAATGGCTATTAATAAGAAATAACTGCGCAATTTGTGGATGTGGAGAGAGACAGGAATGAGCAAAAAAAGCGAGAGAGAGACAGAGAGAGAGAGAGACAGAGAGAAAGAGAGAGAAAGAGGAAGAGAGAACAAGGGAAAGAGAGAGAGAGGGAGAGGATGGAGGTTATGCTGGTGTGTGTAAGTAATGGCAAGACATAAGAGCAGGCAATTGAGAAAGATAGATATACAGAGAGAGAGAGAGAGAGAGAACAAGCAAGAGATAGATATGGAGAGAGAGAGAACAAGCGAGAGGTAGAGAGAGAGAGAGAACAAGCAAGAAAGAGAAAGAGAGGATGGAGGTTGCAGAGATACTTAAGACAGATTAACGCTGCTGTCTGTAAGTAATGGCAAACGATGAGAAGAGCAGGCGAAGAAAGCAGACATTGTTGTGCGGGACGCCACCTTCTCTTCCACAACCTACTCTGCCAACCCCTACCCATCCCCTAACCCCTGCCCATCCCCTAACCCCTGCCCATCCCCTAACCCCTGCCCATCCCCAACCTACTCCCCCTACCCCCTCCCCCCTACCCATGCCTCAACCCCTGCCCATCCCCAATCCCTCCCCCCAACCTGTGGCCCAAAACCCTCCCCATCCCCAACCCCTGCCCATCCCCTACCCCCTCCCCCCTCCCCCCTACCCATGCCCCAACCCCTGCCCATCCCCAACCCCTGCCCTTTCCCTACCCCCTCCCCCTACCTGTGCCCCAACCCCTGCCCATCCCCAAACCCTGCCAACCCCCTCCCCGTGCCCCAGCACTGCCCTGTGGTGCCTGGGTGAGCGCGCTGGACTGGAAGTAAGCGGAGGGGATGGAGCCAAGGCCCTGTCTGGCGGCACCGGTGCAAGGAGAGGTCACGCGCCTCACGTGAGGACCTGCTGCTGTCCGTCAGCTCACCCAGCCTACCGGCTGCCCTCACCCTCACCCCTTTACCCTCACCCTCACCCAGCCTACCGGCTGCCCCCATCACCCTCACCCCTCATCCAGCCTACCGGCTGCCCCCATAACCCTCACCCCTCACCCAGCCTACCGGCTGGCCCATCACCCCTCAGTCTTCACCTGGACCCATAACACTCATTCTCACTCCTCACCCATCACCCCTCACCTTCACCCACCATCCTCCCCCCACCTTCACCCTCACCCAGCCTGCCAGCTCCTCCATCATCCTCTCCCCTCACTCTCCCCCATCACCAGTCACCCCTCACCACCATCACCCTCAACCCACCCTGCCAGCTGCCCCCATTACCCCCAGCCTCGCCCTTACACACCATCCTACCCCCACCCTCACCAATCACCCTGCCTGCCAGCTCCCCCATCACCCTCACCCCCATGACCCCCACCCTCCCCCGGGCAGTGGGCACCAGCACAGGCGGGGTGAGATGGGTGGTTCGATGGGGGCTGAGGGGGCAGCAGACAGCTTACGGAGGAGGGGTGGCAGGGGAGGGAGGAGGTTACAGAAGGGTGAGCACGGGGGAAAACAAACTGCACTGTCATCGTTACCTTTTTATAGCTGCGGCTGTGTCAGTTCCTGCGTCTTAGATTACTGCCTAATCTGGCCATTCTCTCAGATGTTGATCTTGTGCTGGTACCCATATCCTACTTGTGTACTTGGCTCCTGTAGTGCGTTTGTGTGTTGAGACTGTAGCAGCTTTTTCTTCCCAGCTTTCTCTTACCTCCCGGTGAACTTCGATTTAAGCAATTTGAACATGCATGTGTTAGAATGTTTTAACAGAAAGCCAGCACTCCGGTGTGTTTGAGTTTCAAATGTACCATAATATTGTGTGCTAAAATGTACATGGCGTCCAGGCCATGGAGTTCAGCAGCCGTCCTCATTGGCCCACCACTCATGGGCTGCCCTCTGGAGATGCGTTAGCTGGCGGAGCTGAGCTGCTCTGGTTCTTGTTCTGGACTGTGTGTGTGTGTGTGTATGAGTGTGTGTGTGTGTGGATTTGTGTGTTTGTGTGTGTGTGTGTGTATGTGAGGGAGTGTGAGAGAGAGAAAGAGAGAGAGTGTGTATGTAAGAGTTTGTGTGTGTGTGCGTACATGTGCATGTGTGCGTGCGTGCGTGCATATGTGTGTGTGTGTGTGTGTGTGAGCGTGTGCGTAAGTGTGTATGTGTGCATGTGTGTGTGATGTGTTGTCCTCTAGAGATGCGGTAGTTAGTGAGAGCTGCCCTGTGTGTGGGTGTGTGTGTGTGCCCTGGTTCTTGGTCTGGAGTGTGTGTGCGTATGTGTGTGTGTGTGTGTGTGTGTGTGTGTGCGTGCGCGTGCGTGTGTGTGTGTGTGTGCGTGCGTGTGTGTGCCCTGGTTCTTGGTCTGGAGTGTGTGTGCATATGTGTGCGTGTGTGTGAGTGCGTATGTGTGTGAGTGCGCGCGCGCGTGTGTGTGTGTGCGTGCGTGCCCTGGTTCGTGGTCTGGAGTGTTTCCTGTGGCGATGCCCAGGGGTGGGCAGTATCCTGTCTGGCCTGCTGCTAACGTGACACAAGAGGGCCACACATCCACCAACCACCAACACCAACAGCTCATTTATAACCAGCCAACATGCTGTGTGTGTGTGTGTGTTTGCATGTGTGTGTGTCGGCGGGCCTCTATGTATGTGTGTGTGTGTGTGTGTGTGTGTGTGTGTGTGTGTGTGTGTGTGTGTCTGTGTGTGTGTGTGTGTCTGTGTGTATCTGTCTGTGTCTATCCATGTGTGTGTATGTGTACCTGGATCTGTGTCTCTGTGTGCCTATGTACATGTATGTGTATATCTGTGTATGCGTGTGTGTGTGTGTGTGTGTGTGTGTGTGTGTGTGTATATCTGTGTATGCTTGTGTGTGTGTGTGTGTGTGTGTGTGTGTGTGTGTGTGTGTGTGTATGTGTATATCTGTGTATGCTTGTGTGTGTGTGTGTTTGTCTCTCTATATGAGTGTATGTGTACGCTCTATATTCAGACCTCTTCTCTTCTCTTCTCTTCTCTTCTCTTCTCTTCTCTTCTCTTCTCTTCTCCCTCCTTCCCCCTCCGATGTCCCCTGCAGGTGCTGAGTTCCCAGGTGCCGTGCCTGATGGGATACCTGAGTGATCCTGTGCTGAGTG
>CM050215.1:26217967-26280467 GCA_027475355.1 Coilia nasus
GACAATGTGATGTTTGCCTTTAATGAGTGTATTACATGAATCTAATAAATTAAGGCATGACATCACTGTCACGTGTGTAGATTGAACAACACTGACTTGGAATTGTAGGCCATGACCAAAGATTCTACTTGAGGCGACTCGGTATACAAGCCTAAAATTGAGTTTTAATTGGTTAGTCTGACATAGTCAGTAGACTTTTTCACGTTGTCTTTGGTCGTAAGACACTGTCAACAGCCATCTTTAAAGCTCTCATTGTATAATGTAGGACAGCCGTTTAGAAGCTACAGCCAAAGAAATTGCTATTGTTTCGCATTGTCTGTCTTTTGTCTGCGATGCCTCAAACGTACACTGTGTAATACCCAACTTAAGGGCTTCTTACCGAGTCTTTTATGGTAAATACTCCATATTTGAAATGAAGTGATACTCCATATTTGAAATGAAGTGACATCTATCTATCTATCTATCTATCTATCTATCTATCTATCTATCTATCTATCTATCTATCTATCTATCTATCTATCTATCTATCTATCTATCTATCTATCTATCTATCATATTGAAGGGATACACATGCAAACAACTGAGTGTTTTTTGTGGTTGGTGTTGGAAAGGCCTGTAGCATACCTGATGATGCATGCTTCAGATTCTACAGAACCTGGCATGTGATTCACAAAACAAAAACCTTTTTCCATCTTCCGTCGACTCCTAGGGTGCTTTGCGGGAGCAGGAAGGCTTGTTAAAGCACTAGAACTGGCATAGCTAGGCCAAGTGGTCGACTAGAAAAGGACCTCCAGCCCCCACCCACCCCCTCACTGCTTGTGTTCTCTGAGCACTAAGATTGGCTGAGCTGGGCAGCAAACACAATCCTCAAAATGAGACCAAACCCAAAACAGGTTACTTTGTTTATAATAGTCTTGGCTGTGCATCAGACCATTGCTGCTTTTGGGCCTGAAACGAACTAAATTTGTGCACACACGCGCAACACAAACACATACACACACACACACACACACACACACACACACACACACACACACACTAAAACACGAAGCATGAACGCACTGTCGGAATACACCAATACACACAAATAGACATAATATTTAAACATTCACACACCTGCACTGCACACATGTATGCCTGGCCACGCAAACTTTATGCCTTATTGGTATATTGTCATACCGGTTGTTTAACCCACTGTGACACCATGTGCCTACTTGTACATCATTGCCCATATTGGGTGCCTGTATGTATATTGTTGTCCCTACTGTGCAATACAAGTACACATACTTGTTTAGTCTATTGTATTTATTGTATTGTATTATGTTCTGTGTTATGTGTATAGAGAGCTAACATCTGCCGGAGTCAAATTCCTTGTATACGCAAGTATACTTGGCCAATAAAGCTGATTCTGATTCTGATTCTGATTCTGATGTGAACATGCAGTGTCATAGAGGAGTGGTTTTGCCTGTGGTGGTAGAGTAATCAGGAAAATATTGGTGGTGATGTGCCAAATTGCAGTGCTTTTCCTCTGCCAGGAAGAGGCACAGCCCCCTAAAAACCTCCATTTGTCTCTGTCAGAGCCGCAAACAGCTGCCTTCGCCCTGTTTACTTCAAAAGCAGAGAAAACGATAATGATCTTATGGCAAACATCACAAATGTGCGTGTGTATGTGCGTGTGTGTGTGTGTGTGTGTGTGTGTGTGTTTGCTGGGGTGGGGGGGGGGTAATCCCCTGTTCACCACTAGTGTATTCTTAGAAAGTGAATTCGTGAAAAAGGGGAAAGAGAGAGAGATTTCGCAACAAAGTGCATTCCTCTGTCCCCGTTACAGGGAAAACACAGCTCACGCAACACAAAGTCACAGCACTCACCCTCAAAAGAGCAATGACTGTCAGCTCCTAACGTTTTTAATGGTGGAATGTTCTGTTGTTTTTGCTTCATGATTTCAGCAGCTGAAGTTCTTTGGCGTATGACACACTTGTACATGTGTACACATGGATGTCGATCGCTTGAACGTGACCAGTTTTCCAGGGAATGACTGTTGTAGCTAAGTGAATGATAGTTAAGCCCTTGATAGTTGAGCGTAATCAGCCAGACCACTGCTCCAGGCTTTGACTGACAACTGATCTCACCATCTCACCTCTTTTGGACTGTGTCCATCAAGCTGAAATGGAACACTCTTTTATATATTTATAATCAGACTGGTTTAATTGGAGCCATTCGCTAGTGCTAATTCTCATTTCCTCTTGGAAAAGCAAGTGAGATGATTGAATAGAACCGAATGCGGAGGTGAAAAAGAAAAAGAAGAAAAAAAAAGAAGTCCAGCAGCTGTTGCTGT
This sequence comes from Coilia nasus, assembly GCA_027475355.1. NCBI lineage: Eukaryota > Metazoa > Chordata > Actinopteri > Clupeiformes > Engraulidae > Coilia > Coilia nasus. The sequence continues at coordinate 26,220,303 of CM050215.1, forward strand.
TGGCTAAGCCTCCACTTGACTTAACCTTAGGCAACACGCATGAAGTTCAACTAAACACCTCATAATTTCATTATTAAGTAACCCAAATGACAGATTTAGCCATGAAGGTGGAAAGCTACACATGAACCCGTTTTACCATTTTCCCTCCAGGATCAGTGAAACTCCTCGTTCGTTTTTATTTCGCGGGTGATGGCGCAGAGGGCCCAGAATGAACGTAAAGGAAGGAATTTAACTGGCAGTTGGAAGGCAGCCTTTTAAAGCGCAACACTAAACCTAATTGACTGCCTTATATTACCTAAAGCAGATTGAGCTTGATTTACTGTTATAAAGGGTAGCTTAGGGTCTCCTTAGAGCTTAAAGAGAGACAGAGAGAGAGAGAAAGACAGAAAGAGGGAGTGAGAGAGAGGGAGAGAGAGATGGAAGAAGAGAGGGAGGGAGGGAGGGAGGGAGGGAGAGGGGGAGAGAGAGGGATGGAAAGAGAGAGATATGGAGAGAGACAGGGAGGGAGAGGGGGATAAAGAGAGGGATGGAAGCAGAGAGTGGGGGGAGAGAGAGGGATAGAGAGACAGTGAAGAAGAAAGAGGGGCAGAGAAAGATAGAGGTTGTGTCAGCATGGAAGGGCTGCTGGTGGTAGTAGTAGGGGGAACTGGTGCATTGGAATGAGGCTCATTGTGGGGGGAGGTGTGGGGTTAAATAGAGTGAAGTTACTGTAAAAGGGCTGCATTCATAACCACCTATTATGCTAAGTGGCGTGGGCATGGCGGGTTGTTTTTTTAAGATATCATCTGCACACGGAGACATCCCTGTGAAATGTATAGTGGCTAATGGGAAAATGAGGGGACTGTGTATTTTATTCTTATTTGTGTGTGTGTGTGTGTGTGTGTGTGTGTGTGTGTGTGTGTAGGGGACATACTGTCTTTGCATGGGCACACATTGGAGTATTCATTCGTGCGTATCCGAGTTTCGACTCTTCTTATGAAGGTAGAATAGTGCCATATATCCAAAGAAGAGGAGACTATGATTTGCACTTGTAAAAATCGTAATTCGCAACTTGTGAATGCGCATCACACAGTTTGCATTTGTAACTCCAGATCCACACATCTGCAAAACACAAACTGCAAACATATTGCACAACTTGTGAATAGCGCATCTCCGAGTTTGCACTTGTAACTTCAGATCTGCAAACAGGATTTGCATGTGCAGCTTCCTATTTGCTCGCTCAGTTGCGTCATCCTTCTCACATGATTTTTGGCACGATTCTCTTGGATGGATATGTATGAAAAATTTGCGTGCAGAGACCACGAGGAGTGCCTGTTCTACCGCCTGTCCAGTGGGTGGCAGTGTGGTCACTGGCCAGGAATCTTGGCACACAACACGGCAACACACAATTTTGCAAATTGCAAGCATGGAGGGAAGAGGTGGCCAACAACGTGTAAGTAACATTATAGTTTAAATGTATAGTTAACAAACTCTGTAATATACACAGGTAGTGAAATTATTTCACAAATGCACATTTGTGAGGTAATGTGCACTTAAGAGCAGCCTTGAAGAGTACGGTAGTTATCTTGAGAGGCTAAGTTGGCTAACTCTATATATCGTAATAAACGTGGTAATATTTAAACAGTGAAATTATCCTAATTGTGAGGAAATCTGTGAGCAAAAGCTTGAAAACTATAGGTAGTTACCTCACAAATAGGATAATGTCACTACCTGTGTATATTATAGAGTTTGTTAACACTGCCACCCACTGGACAGGCGGTAGAACAGGCACTCCTCGTGGTCTCTGCGCGCAAATTTTTCATACATATCCATCCGAGAGAATCGTGCCAAAAATCACGTGAGAAGGATGACGCAACTGAGCGAGCAAATAGGAAGCTGCACATGCAAATCCTGTTGTGCAGCTTTGCAGATCTGAAGTTACAAGTGCAAACTCGGAGATGCGCATTCACAAGTTGCGAATTACGTTTTTTACAAGTGCAAATCACAGTCTCCTCTTCTTTGGATATATGGCACTATTCTACCTTCATATCTTCTCCTGTTTCCAGTGTTTGCATGCATGGGGCACCCCACACTGAGGGGGCAGTCTGGCAGGCGGTCGGTTCTTCCACTTCTCTCTGAGGGCTTCTTTGGGGGCATTTCTGGGATTTCATCATTCCTATTCAGCCAGGCTACCCACCCCCCACCTACCCCACATCCTTACCCCCACAACACCCCCACCCATATCAAGGCAAACAGTCCCAAGGTGGGGCGAGGGGCCACCTGGTGATGGACTCAAGAGCACCCTCTACAGGATGGAGTGGGTGGACAGCTGATGGAGGGCTGAAAACGACAACGTTAAAATCAAGCTTTCAAATTTAAGATTTAAAGCCAGCCCAGAACAAGAAGAATGCTTGAGGAATTTTGTCAAGAACAAAGATGTTGTTGGTCTGCTTCCTACGGGTTTCGGTAAAAGCTTAATGCAACAAGCAGTAGTGATTGCTTGAAGCGACTGTAGAGCGAACGAATGCCAATGCAGAGGTTTCAGACACTTTGCCCGAAGTGAAACGATGTTAAAGCAGCTGATGCATCAGGCTAAGTGAGGAGAGCCTTTGGCCCAAACCAGCCTCTGCATTTGGCCCACACCCTACCTGAGGAACAGAGCTTTCTGTGTTGCTGCTCCTAAGTTCTGGAACTCTGGAACAGTCTCCTTAGCTCTGGAACAGCTCTGAAACAGCTCTGGAACAGTCTCCCTTTGCTCTAAGCTCTGGAACAGTCTCCCTTTGCATGTCACATCCTCCCCTACCGTGGATTGTTCTAAATCCAATTTGAAGACGTATCTTTTCTCTTTATTTGTAGTTCAGTCTGAGGCTTTTATTTGTCTGTTGTCAAGTCCACCCTTTTATTTATTTTTATTCATTTGTTTATCTCATTCTTATTCCCTGGCCTTGTCAGTATTGTAGCATATTTATGGCCTCTGTTTTATGGGTTTGCTGTTTTATTGTAATGCTAGTATTGTAAAGCACTTTTTTCAGGCAACTCTTGTTTTTTTAAATGTGCTATAAAAATAAAATGACTTGACTTGAGTCTTCCCACCTCCACTCAGTCGGAATGTTCCTGTGGATCCAGTTAGCAGAGAGCAGAAGTTGATGTAGCAGCAGGTTTTCTTTTTTGTGACCCAGCAACAATGTATTACTGTTTCTCAGTATGTTTGTTCTGCTAATTATGAGCATAACAATGAAACTGATGTTAGCAGCAAAGCTGTGTGTGTGCGTGTGCGTGTGTGTGCGCACGTATGTGTGTGTGTGTGTGTGTTTGTGTGTGCGCACGTGTGCGTGTGTGTGTATGTGTGTGTGTGTGCTGGAGTGAGAACAGTCAGGCTTGGAAAAGGGCCTTTCTGAAAGAAATACTGGGCAGGTTTATTGCGCAAACATACACACATGCACGCGCACACATGCACACACACACACACACACACACACACACACACACACACAAGACATGAAGCATGAAGTCATGACATATTGCCTCTGCCCTTTATTGCCTCAATTGTTTTAAATGCCCTGAAGTGGGCTCTGAGGGACTGGCTACGCCTGGCACATCTGCGGTCAGGCCACTTCTAACTAAGTCCACACTCTACCATCTAGTCTTCACCACATCACACAGCCTGGCTGCATGCAAGCCATATACCTCCCTTTCTAAATGGCATCCTTCTCATGTTGTCATGTAGGTCTCTTCAAGGAAGAAAACAACTGCCAACTTTAAAATTTTGGTGTTTGTTGGAGGCAGTGTGGAAGCAGCTTTTGAGAATTTCTGACAGACCTAACGTATACATGCTGATGTAGTGTAGTTTAACAGATGTGTTTGTCAAGGTAAAACTGGCCTTTATCTATACCATTACCTGGCAAGTGGTGGCCTGGTGGTTAGGGTATGGGACTTGTGAACACAGGATCACAGTTTTGAGTGGTGGACCAACTGCCAGTAGTGCCACTGAGGTACCCTGAGCATGGTACCGTCCCCACCCATTACTCCCCGGGCACCGTTGTCATGGCTGCCCCCTGTTCACGTGTGACGGGTTAAATGCAGCGTCAGTTTAATTATGTATGCTGTGGTATGCCTTGTAATCACAATAACACTGGGTGCTTTTTTTCTACTTTATCTATCTATTTTACTATTTCTACTCTCCGCTAAAATGGAGCTTCCTAGTAAATCTGAGCTGATGATTTGACATTAGTCCCCAGTGGACCCCCAGTGCTGTTCCCCCATTCCAGTGTTAGCTCGCTAGCTAGCTCGTTAGCTCTCTTACGACCATGAAGCAGAAATGGTCCTAATGAGTCCTAATGGAACTCTTTCCCTCTCCTCCCTGCCCTGCTCCCCGTTTCATCAGAGTCCAAGAGGTGACCACTGAGACGGGCCTTCCCAAAACCCCTTACACCCTGCGCCTAATAGCGAGCTAACACCCTCTCCTTTACGGTCTAATTCGCTTTATAATTTGTCACAAACAAGCCCTCTTGCCAGAAACTTAACAGCTCAGCCCCCTGAGTGAGGTGTTACCTCATATGACTCACTGGGGAGATGGTAGACTAGTTAGGTGGGATCACCAAAGCTGTGTTACAAAGCCAGACACGTACGTCTTCATTGACCAATCTCTTATCAAGTACATGACTCACCTTTATTGTTCTGTGGAAAAAGTCTGATTCATCTACATTTCCAGGAACTGGTGGGATCCAAGGAAGAACGGCTACTTCCCCCCTTTTCAAAGTCGGACTCTAACGCAATTTTCTGCTCGATTTATTGTCCAGATCGATAGTTCCTCGCCCCATGTCGAGACTGTTCGTAAACTCAGAGCTTCCTGTAAATGCCGACTGTGGGAAGTCGGCAAGTCGAGAAAGACATTTGCTTGCTTCACAGATCAACACTCAGATAAAGAATTGGTTTAAAGAGGCCGTTTCTCTCTCTTTCTCTTGCTTTCTTCATCTCGTTTTCTGTCCTGCCTTCTTCCTGCGATCACTGAACTTAAGATGTATACGCCTCAGAACTGTTTTTCGTACACAGTTGCATGATTTAGTAGAGAAATTGAGTGTTATCTTATTTTTCCTTACTACAAGTTGGTCTCAGCAGATTTGTGAATTAGTTTTTAAAGAAAACCCTTACCTAGGAACTTTTAGTGTGAGTTAGGAGCACTCTTAGCACATACAGTAGATAGATAAAAATGTTTTCTGAATTAGGGCTCAGATGCAGAAGTCCCAGCATTGTCTTTCACGCACAGACTCGTGAATAAATCGATTTTAGAAGTTATGCACATTTGATGTCATTGTTTGGACCACTCCAGCACTGATACAGTATACTGTCTTTGGCAGACATATTGTGCTGAATAGTCAGCCAGTATTCCCAGCAGTGGCTCCGCAGGATTTTCTAAAGTCCGAGTTGAAGCTGAATGCTTTTTAGGGTGCTGCTGAGGCTGAACGTGTGTCCACATGTGTGCGTTGGAGACTTGCTAGGCTAGGCCTTGCTAGGCTTTGCTTGGCACTGCACAGTCTATTAACGGAGCTTTTTCTGTCCTGATTTAAACACAGCCAGATGTTTACATTATGAGGTCTGCTCGAAAGACAACAAAAAGTCACACACACAAACTCACAACTCATATCCTCGCACGCTGGTATGGCATTTACTCTGTTCGAAGTACAACAGAAAATCACACACACAAACTCACAACCCATATCGTCATACCCCACATATGGCATTTACTCTGTTCGACGGACAACAAAAAATCACACACACAAACTCACAGCTCATATCCTCGTGCGCTCGTATGGCATTTACTCTTGTTTCTGTACCCCCACCCCCCAACTTAATCCTCAATTTGACTGTTCACAACTTACACTGTTCACGACTTACACTGTTCACGACTTCATCCCACTCCCTGTTCACGACTTACACTGTTCACGACTTCATCCCACTCACTGTTTACGACTTACACTGTTCACGACTTACACTGTTCACGATTTCATCCCACTCACTGTTCACGACTTCACCCTACTCACTGTTCACGACTTACACTGTTCACGACTTCATCCCTCTCCCTCTGTCATTCGTGTTGTTTTGGTGTTGCGGAGGATTTTATCACCGCATCTCCCTAATCAGACTGATCGGATGTGTGTCTAATTGTGCTAATGAAAAGCAGGGGCCCACAGTGACACACACACACAGGGAACAGTGGAGCAATAGGGGAAGGAACGAGGGATGAACTGACACAGAGACAGAACGAGTGGAAGGAAGGAAGGAAGAGAGAGCAAGAAAGAGCTGTAGCTCTGTCGGGAGGTTTGGTGGTTAGGGCAGACTTCTGGGCAGGAAGGGGGTGCAGGGGGGAGGGGGGTGAGCTATAGTCCTGAGGTGCTGATTGTGTTCCCCCCCCGGCCCCCCTCAGTTCTTACATCATCCAGCCTCGCTGGCTGCTCTGGGCCCGGTGACGTGGGGGACCTGTGTCTCCCACTGGGCTCAGTGAGAGGTGCAGGGGCCTCAGGGCCCCCGTCACTGCTGGGCAACGATGACACATCACTGGCAGGAAGGTCACAGAGCCTATTTGCCACCCAGCTTGCTCAGCTTCTCCAAAGGAGAGAGGGGCCTATCTGATGGGAACCATTTTACTCGAATGCGTCAGGTTTGATTGGTGTGTAAAACATCTGTGCTTAGTGACTTGTGAGCCAAGGTGGAGAGTGAAATGTCCTGCCATGTATTGGTCCTTCACCTAACCCTGGTGGTTTCTGTAAGGTTAGGGGCATGCTTCCACAAACTTGCAAAGCACATGGCGCAAAGCGAACTAAATTTTGTGTCTGACTCCTGACTGGTGCGCATGGGTGGTGTATATGAAAAACTCAACTCCCCAAACTTCACAATTCGCAGAAATACAGCTGGGAACATAGCGTTTCCAGGTATATTATTTCCAGTTACATTGCGCCTCTGCTTTCTCCTGTTCATACACAGGAGGTTTATTTAGAATTTCTGTCTATAAATCAGCAAGATGACAGGATTACTCATCACATCCATCTTGGCAAGAAAAGTTAAGACTGCGAGCGTGAGAAAGTGAAGCCATCAGCAGAGATGCTTGATAAAAAACTACAAGATTTTTGCTATTGAGAGTGTAAGTAAGAGATGGTTGATAAAAACGACACGATCTTCTATTGAGAATGTAAATGACATGTAAACATGTGCATCTGAATACTGGCTGCCATGTAAATGTCGCGTTTTGATTTGCAGATAGGACAAATTTCATTCTGACTGTAAAAAATGTTTACACGATATGTAACCGCAGCTAATGTGACTGGTGTGTGTGTGTGTGTGTGTGTGTGTGTGTGTGTCTGTGTGTCTAAGTGAGAGTGTGTGTGTCAGGGATGGAAATTCGCCACAGGAACCAGGCAAATGCTGGTAAAACATAAAAGTGGCTGCAGAATTTTAGACACAAAATAATAATTTACTATTGAATAGTTGGTGAATGTTATCATTTATTTGTCAGTGGCTGGCAGACGTTTTACATTTTGCAAAGTTAATTTCCACCCTTGGTGTGTGTGTGTGTGTGTGTGTGTGTGTCTGTGTCTGTGTGTGTGTGGCCATGTGTTTGTGCGCGCGTGCGCATGCGTGTGTGTGTGTGTCTGTGACTGTGTGTGTGTTTGTGTGTGGCCATGTGTGTGTGTGTCTGTGTGTGTGTGTGTGTGTGTGTGTGTGTGTGTGTGTGTGTGTGTGTGTGTGTGTGTGCAGGAGGAGGCGCGGAGCTCGCTGCTGTACCTGGTGTCTTTGCTGTCCAGCATGGAGCACAGTGTCCACCACACGCTGCTGCTGGAGATCCGCCGTCTGACGGAGCGCTACGGTAGCCTGCTGGGGGGCGGGGCCAAGGACATCTACCGCATGAGCAACAGCTTCACCGCCATCGCACGCCTGCTCACGCGACGCCTGGAGGCCGCTGCAGCATGCAGGTACACACACACACACACACATACACACGCACACACACACACCTACCGCATGAGCAACAGCTTCACCGCCATCACACGCCTGCTCACTCGACTCGACTCGTCACTGCCCTCACAGGCCCCTGGCGCCAGTGTCTGGGTGTTGGCACACACACACACATGTCTTGGCCATGAGGAACAGCCTCACCAAAGTAACCACAAGGCTGGCACGGCACACGGGCATTTTCAGTCTTTGTTAACGCATCCACACCCTCACCCACCCAGCCCTATATAACGCATCCACACCCTCACCCACCCAGCCCTATATAACGCATCCACACCCCTACCCACCCAGCCCCATATAACGCATCCACACCCTCACCCACCCAGCCCTATATAACGCATCCACACCCTCACCCACCCAGCCCTATATAACGCATCCACACCCCTACCCACCCAGCCCTATATAACGCATCCACACCCCTACCCACCCAGCCCTATATAACGCATCCACACCCCTACCCACCCAGCCCCATATAACGCATCCACACCCCTACCCACCCAGCCCTATATAACGCATCCACACCCCTACCCACCCAGCCCTATATAACGCATCCACACCCCTACCCACCCAGCCCTATATAACGCATCCACACCCTCACCCACCCAGCCCTATATAACGCATCCACACCCCTACCCACCCAGCCCTATATAACGTATGAACAACAGTTTTCATTGCCATCCCTTGCCAACTGGGTAAGTGCCACACACTTACCCAGGAACCACACACACACATACACACACACACACGCACACATACACACATACTGTAGACACACACACACACACACACACACAGATACACACATACACACATACACACATACACACACACACATGCACACACACATTCACTCACTGATGAATGTTGGCTGAATGCCACACACATATGCACACACACACACACACACACACATCCACGCACACATTTACTCACTAATGAATGTAGACTGAATGACACACGCAGACACACACACACGCACACACGCGCACACACACACACACATTAACTTACTGATGAATGTTGACTGAATGACACACACATACACACACACATAGTTTGCTACAGGTGACAAAATATGGGCTTCTGGCACTTGAAGTAGATGCATATGCACATGTTGATAATGCTAAATCACCACATTGTCTTTAGAGAGCAGATTGACAGTAAAAGCACAAGCATAGTAAGGATGAGGTGCTCCTTTCCATGACATCACCCACCGCAAAGTATTCATAGTCCATTGGTGTTAGGGCCCATTTCCACCGCACTCTCTGCGTATTCAGCGCGTGGCCGTATTCTGTCCGTATTCTGTCCGTATTCATTTAGAATGCACGTTAGCGGATGAGACCATTCCCACCGCCACCGTGTTCTGAGCGTATTCTGAGCGTAGACTACGCTCAGAATACGGACTGCAGCTAGAGAATAGAAACCGAGTCTATTTTTCTGCGCGTATTCTGCGCGTATTCAGCCAAAATCCCATTGAGGCCAATGCAATTCATGTCAACTGTGCTATCAATGCATGTATTGACACAGGGAATACCTCAAAAACCTAGCGACTGTCTGCAAAATATTACCACTCGATTACAACTGCATGAAACAAACGCTGGAAAGCTATCAATATTGGCCATCATATCAGATCTGCATTACAAGGGCATTGACTAGCCTACATAAACACAGAAACTGAAATACCTGTGAAGTTGTCACGCTGTCCAGTCAAACATGTTGTAGGTATAATAGTGGAGCTTTTATGTTCTTAATAGGAAGAAGCAGGATTTTCTTCGGAGTATTCTCAATGCAAGAAGAGCCTCAATCGGTCTTCTGTCGACGATTCGAGCTATAAAAATAGTAACCTCTTCTTGTCATTCAGTGTTCTTTGGTTAAATAAATCTAACGTCAGTAAGCCACTGGGCAAAGTTGAGGTCCATACGTCACTACATTTAATAAATACATTTATTTATCCGAGGTATAGGAAAAAGTGGCTGTTGCCAAAGAGGCAGACTTTATCATAACTTTATGGAAGGGGTTAAAAATAAGTTCGCTTTTTTTGTACCGGGAGTGAATAAAGGCTTTGACAACAATCAGCCTACATGATTTAGAACAATGTCAAATATTCCCTTCGTCTTATCGAAGTGCCAAGTTGTAGGGTACTATTTGTGCAGTTATGCTTTCTGAACCACGTTTAACATAAGGAAATAAAACCAGAGAAACACATATTGTGTTTACTAAACTGAGAGATAGGGAAACATGGCTATGTGCACTTAAAGACATTGGCCAAGTACATTTAAAGAGGGGGCTGGCAGCTGAATTCCTGCTCCCGCGCTGAATACGCAGAGATGGCCGGTGGAAATGGTCATACGCTCAGAATACGGCCACGCGCTGAACACGGCTACGCGCTGAACACGGTCAAGGCGGTGGAAATGAGCCCTTAGTGTCCATTGAGAGACTATTGAAATACCACACATTCCTTCCTGTCCTACACAAACCACATCTCTCTCCCTTGAAGATCTTTCTCCTCTCAAAAAAACTTTGCTTTGACTGTTTTGGCCGCTCTCCTTATCCAGTTAGTGTTGCAAAATCGTTTTTCAGAAACCATACGAGAGATTTGTTTTTATGAGTCATAGTGAGATTTATAGCAATGGTGTAACTACTGTTTATAAGCTCTTACAGTAACAAGCCACCTGGTTTGGACATTTGGCCGCGGTAGGAACACTAATGGGACTCATTGCATAGCTCGCATGGATGACTCATTCCTCTCCCTGTCAGTTGGAACTCAAGGCAGGTACAACAGGAACGCATGTAGCCAAAAATAGAGACCTTAAGACAGGTACAACATGAACACATGTAGCCAAAAATAGAGACCTCAAGGCAGGTACATCATGAACGCCCATAGCCAAAAATAGAGAACTCAAGACAGGTACAACATGAAAACACGTAGCCAAAAGTAGAGACCTTAAGACAGGTACAACAGGAACGCATGTAGCCAAAAATAGGGAACTCAAGGCAGGTACAACAGGAACGCATGTAGCCAAAAATAGGGAACTCAAGGCAGGTACAACATGAACGCATGTAGCCAAAAATAGAGACCTCAAGACAGGTACAACATGAAAACACGTAGCCAAGAATAGAGACCTCAAGAGAGGTACAACATAAAGGCATGTAGCCAAAAACAGAGACCTCAAGGCAGGTACAACATGAACGCCCATAGCCAAAAATAGAGACCTCAAGACAGGTACAACATGAAAGCACGTATCTGAGAAGAAGAGCTAGATGTATTTTTGGGGCAGCTGTGGCCTAGTGGTTAGGGAGCTGGTCTTGCAATCAGAAGGTTGCCGGTTCAAATCCCACCCTACCCATGGTTGAGATACCCTTGAGCAAGGCATTTAACCCCACACGGCTCCAGGGGCTGTAACTGAAACCCTGTAAATATCTGTAAGTCGCTCTGGATAAGAGCGTCAGCTAAGTGTAATGTAATGTAATTTTCACACCCATCCCTCTCTTTCTCGGTAAACATACACACACCAACACACACACACAACACACGCACACCCATCCCTCTCTTTCTCGGTAAACATACACACACCAACAAACACACACAACACACGCACACCCATCCCTCTCTTTCTCGGCAAAAAGATTTTCAAACTGGCTCCGCACGCAGAATAGCACGGAACATTTGTTTTTTTTGTTTTTTTTGTTTCTCCCACATGCTGGAACATTCTGTCCAGATTCTGTCCAATTTCCACGTAGCTGGGGGTCCACTGTGTTTGGGAAAAATCAAGTTACGCAAAAGAGAACAACAAAAAACAAAAATAAAGAAAGAGAGAGTTTTGAAAACGCAAATGGATTGTTTTCGTGCCAAGTATGGAATGGAAGAATGATGAGTAGAAAATAAGGGATGGCAGATTGTCTGAGGAGAGGTGGAGGTCGAGGTGGAGGTGTTGTTTTGAGTAAGTGTCTGCCTGAAGATTACTGAAAAACTCAGAGACATTCAACCTCCACAACCACACACACACACACACACACACACACACACACACGTGTGTGTGTGTGTGAGTTTCTGTGTGTGTTATTTGTCATTATGATATCAGGACCAAATGTTAGTAGACTTGCTGTCTGTCTTGGTATTATTGTCTTAGATATAAATGTGTGTGTTTGTGTACATACATTGGAATGAGCAGCAACCATAAGTTACTGTTCCGCCTCAGATGATATTATGGAAGTGGTCATGCATCTGTCTGTGGTGTATTACAGTGTGTCCCACTGGTTTCATTGTTTTTAACGTGTATCATATTTTACATATATTTTACAATGCATACATTTTCATATTTGTGCCACTGTACATACATATATTACCGTGTGTGAGTGTGTGTGTGTGTGTGTGTGTCTCAGAAGTGAGGAGGCGGAGGACCCGTGTAAGCCAGCAGAGGCGGACTCAGGTGGGAGCGTTGGGGACGAGGACCAGCATCTGCAGGTGAAGATCCAGGCCTTCGAGGAGAAGATGGTGGAGGAGGGCGGAGACACCCAGGAGGACGAGAACTCGCCAGCCCCTCAGCGCCGCTACAGCCTGGGCCAGGCCGCCCGCGACGAACGCAGGGAGATGAGGTTCAACAGGTAGGTCCTTTTGGACCTTTTCTGTCCAGTGCCTTTGCCAGATTTACATTTTTTTGTCATTTATTAGGGACCATGTACAATTTTAAACATATATGTTGCGTTTGATAAGAGTTAGCCTCAGGCTAATTTACATCGGCAGTCCCCCATGCAGACAGATTTCATGGAGGCAAAGATTACGTTTTACTGGGCAAATCCAAAATAGTGAATCACTTATTCACCATATATATACAGTACAGTGTGTTATATAGTATACTGTCCTATAGTGCGCTATGTAGTAAATTAGTTAACGCAACTGACACACTGTATTGTACACTACATAAATGAGTGGATATTTTGGACAGAGCCACAGTGTCAGGAGAGGACAGTGTCTGTCATTTACCTTTTAATATTTATTATTTATTATGCCATTGTGCATGCAGTACTCCCTCCTTGTTTAACACTTTAGCACTTTCACCTCGCACCTTTGTGGCCTTGCTGTGTAATTTCATTGTACAGGCAACTGTTCAGTGACAGTAACAGTCCTGAAGTCTCGAAGTCTGGCTGTACTGAATCGTGCTCAGCTGTGGTACTGAATTGTGTTCAACTGAGTAAACAAACGTTGATTCTCTTCTTTCGCATGCCCAGAACCTGACGAATCACTCCATTTAGCTTTGCTATCATGCTTTCAATCTGCACTACCACTTAGCTGTGTCTTCCAAAAAGCGTGGGATTTTTTTGGATTCGTGAAAACACACTAATCCCTAAATGTTCCCCCTATATTAACAACATATTCTGTCATGCCCGCCCTGCAAGCTGTGTTGTATTAAGTGTGTCACTTCGGACAATGTTGTGTAATGTGTGTTTGACTTCATGAGGGCTACACTGGAAAGGACAGGAGGGAAGCTGTTCCTAATGAACCGGACTTGTGATGATCCCAGAAATAGGCCTAACATGATTAATGTGGACAAAAGCGAATTTTCCTTCACATTGCAAAATGGCAAAGACAACAACAGTGCAAAAACAGTTATTCCAGTTATTATTTTACAAATAAATCCTAAGGAGCTCTGACAATAAGCTTTAGTCATTGTACTTTGCCAGGACACACAAAGTTCTTCATAGAGATGGACTCACACCTCTGTCCTGTCTAAGCATGCACGAGACATTAACACACACCAGATCAAGCATTGGACAGACAATAAGCTTAATCGTTAACTTCTGTCCCAAGCAGTCTATGCCAACTACAAATCTTAAAGAACAATGCCTTATAAATAAGTTCCAGCAGCAGAACTCAAAGGGACTTGTTATATATGACCAAGGAAGACTTAAGATCACGTCCTTCGAATTACATAGTCATGAGAAGCAATTACGAGAAAGCTGGAATCTCTTATCTCTCCATTACCGTCATCTCATCCAACCTGTAAGGCCACACGGTTCTTGGAAAACATCTGCTAAGACCACATTCCCATGTATCGCTTGGATTGCATGGTTGTATTGCATTGTGTACTGCTGTTTTCTATATGCCGTTGGTCCTGCCTTTAGTCAGTGAAAGTTAGTGGAAGAAGCTGTGCTGTCTGCAGTGATGCGTAACCTGGCTTCAGAAGCCACAATCCAGTACCACATATTTTCGTTCTAGCCATTCACTACATCAGCTGATTCTAATTAGCACAGCTCTTTAGCCACATAGAAGAGATTGGAGGGTCACGGGTTCGAATCCCATAACAGTAGGAAGAATGTATGTGGTGGAGTAAATAACTAGTGCTCTCCTGCACCCTCATCCATGGCTGAAGTGCCCTTGAGCAGGGCATCTAACCCTACACTGCTACATGGACTGTACACTGTACCTAAAATAACTGTAAGTCACTGTGGATAAGAGTGTCAGCTAAATGTAATGTTAAAAAGAAGAGTTAATTAGTAAAATCAAATGTATTAAGTGCACAGGTAAAACCAGGTGATTTATAATGTGTGGTATGGGACTGTAGCTTCGCTATCAAGCTTGCCAATCCCTGGATGTCTGTGTCCGCAGGTGTAAGAGTTTGGCAATCACTGTGTGCCTGTGAACTCAGGTCTAAGAGTTTGGCAATCCCTGGGTGTTTGTGTCCGCAGGTCTAAGAGTTTGGCAATCACTGTGTGCCTGTGTCCTCAGGTCTAAGAGTTTGGCAATCCCTGGATGTCTGTGTCCTCAGGTCTAAGAGTTTGGCCCTGCACGCCGTTCGCTCTCGCTCCATCAACTCCGACAACGGCCAGGAGGACGGAGTGGAGCTGACCTCAGAGAGCCTCCTGTGCGAGAGCCCCCCCAGCCCTCCAGACACCCCCCGGACCCCTGACGGGACAGCCCTAACACCCTCTTCCACACCCCCAGCACCCCTCATCACCTCGACCACGGAAGTGACCCCCAAGCTGTGTCCCCACGGGCAGGAAGAGGAGACGGGCGACACAGACGAGGGGGGACAGAAGGACGCAGCTGTGGACAAACCCCAGGATGCTGACAGGCTGTGGATGCACATGAGGGACAACCTGGAGGCCATCAAGGCCTTTTGCACAGACATGGTCAGACAGATCCCTGTGCCGGACCACTGTGTAATTGAAGGTAATTAACATAATTAGCGTAATCAGCTCTATTATTGGTGGTGAGAGATATTTGATGCGAAATCAGTTTAAAAATAAAAGTTATAAGTTCACTCAAACCAAGAGTTAATGGGAGCTGAATTGGTCTATTTTCACTGTGATACCTTCTTTTGCACCAGGTGAAGCACAGTTTTAAGTGGAACAGCAGGGAATTGTCTGATAATAAGCAATATGCCAATAATGGGATCTCTTCCACTATATGTTCTACTCCTACTTAACTCCATCCCTTCTAGTTCTAGTTCCTAAATTCTAGTTCTTAATTCCACCCCCTCTTTCCCTGTGAGTCAGAAGAACTCTTCAGACTGAGTCATCTTCAGGATCGCTGCTGTGCCATAGTCATACGCACTTCAGGCTTTCAGTAAGTGCCTGGAGTGTAGTTCATTTTTTATCACTTGAGTCATTTATTTTTGGTATTTGGGTACTTGGGTAGGTCTGGCAGCACGACTGTAAAACATCTTTTCCAGATGTTGACTTATTTTGAAATGGTCGTTTTTTATCAGCATGAAAATCATTCTTCACCAGTTTGCCCTGTGGAAAGAAGATCTTTATTTTTTGTTTTGGTAAACATGTTTGTTGATTCCAGGAAGTGAAATCAGTTTCATTTAGCTGTGATTATCGTCATGTACTGTACCTAGGGCAGGTGACGAAGAGAAGGGCTAAAACCATTAGCAGCTAAGCACTCTCTGACCGTAACTCTACATTCCCATCATATTGTCCAACCTGTAAGGCCACATTGCTCTTGAAAAACATCTGCTTGGATTGCACGCTTGTATTGTATTGTGTATTGCTGTTTCCCATCATTTGCTTTTGGTCCTGTTTTAGTTAGTGGAGGTTAGTGGTAGAAGCTGTGCTTTCTGTAGTTATGGGCAATCTGGCCTCAGAAGCTAAGATGCACTACCACATATTTGTTCCCCTAAAGATGAAGAGAAGGGTAAAGCATCAGCAGCTGAGTGCTCCCAAGTCTCGGGCCAGAAGCCCACTTACATCTGAGGAGTCCTCTGGAAAAATGGGCATGGTCACAAAATGCAGAAATTGTCATTTATACGTTTAATTTTAAAATGCTTCTAGGGCAGGTAACGAAGAGAAGGGCTAAAACCATTAGCAGCTAGGCACTCTCTAAACGTAACTCTACATTCCCGTCATCTTGTCCAACCTGTAAGGCCACATTGCTCTTCAAAAACATCTGCTTGGATTGCACGCTTGTATTGTGTTGTGCATTGTTCAACCTGTAAGCCCACAATGCTCTTGGAAAACATCTGCTGAAGCACACGCTCATGTATTGATTAGTTTGCACGGTTGTGTTGTGTAATGCTGTTTCCTATCAGTTGCTTGTTGTGCTGTCTTTAGTCAGTGGAGGTTAGTGGTAGAAGCTGTGCTTCTATGGGCTAATTGGCTTCAGAAGCTAAAATGCAGTAGCATATATTTGTTCCAGCCGTTGCCTAAAGATGAAGAAAAGGCTAAAGCGTTAGCAGCTGAGTGCTCCTGAGTCTCGGGACAGAAGCCCACTCACATCTGAGGAGGCCAAGGTCACAAAATGCAGAAACTGAGAAAATGTCATTTATACGTTCGATTTTTTTATTAGATTTTAGAAGTAAATGCTATTTTTAAAAGCTCCCAGCTCAAGACTATGCATATTTATTAACAGGATTACTTTTGATTTTGTGACTATGCCCGTTTTTCCAGTGGACTTCTCATCTACAAGCCGCTGTAAGTTACAAGGATACAAGGATATTTATTTGTCACATGCATAGGCATACTGAGTAGTAGGACATGCAGTGAAACTGTTGATTGTGAGTCTAGACTGTGCATGGGGAGTGGGGAGTAAAGTGCGTAGAATGCACTTGGGGGATGACTACTACTATATGAAGGGCAGAGGTAGAAAAGGTGATGGGGGGGGGGGTGGGAGCTCACACACTCAGATACACACAAACACACACACTCACTGCTGAGCATTTTAAAATCTCAGATCATCAAGTTGCTCACGTCAATACACCAGTGCATGGTGCGACAATCACGCACACACCCACACACACATGCACACACACGCCCACACACACACCCTCACGTAAGCCTAGCCGAGACACAGTCAAATGATTAATCTGTCTGGAAAACAGAGCCAGATGTACTCGATTGCGCACGTGTGTGTGTGTGTGTACTTCACACCACGTCCATTCTGGAAAAAACTGTGGGAGTACGAATACCGTCATCCATGTCAAAGCAGTGATGAATCACGTCAAGTGAGGATCGGTAGCAGGAAGTGGCCGTGTCACTTTTACCCAGCAGACCCAGCCATCATTCAGCAGGGAATACACACACACACACACACAGGCTCAACGTGTTCACAGTTAGGAGAAGGCTCCTGGTTGACCCCTCCGACCTCTTCATCCATTTCTCACACTCGCACCCCAAAGCCTTTCATTCATCACCCTCTTCCAAGTAGCGTTTTGGGTGAATTCGACCTCAATGGGTGTAATCGTAGCTCATTTTGACCCCCCCCTCACACACACACACACACACACACATACACACACACTCACCACCCCAACCCAAACCCAAAGCTCTCCACCTGCACAGACACGCAAATCCACACCAGCGTTCACCACAGCCCGCCTCAACACACGATTAACGCTGTCGTCACCTAGAGCTCTGTTACCCCCCGCCCCATCCAGTGTTTGGCGTTGTTCATGCCAAAATGAAATACAGGACACACCTAAGTAAGGGAAAAAACAATGCTGTATTGGTTATTTACTTATGTCTGCCCTAATTTGCTGGGGCCGCGTAAACTGTGCATGCTGATTGGATGTGCTGATTGGATTTGTTGAGTCATGGCTGTGCCGTCATGGCACGAGCACAGAGGATATGTCTGTCTGTGCCTATGAGAGTAAGGAAGGATTGTGGAGTCAGTAAGAGAAAGAGAGAGAGAGATAAATAGATAGAGAGAGAGAGGGAGAGAAAGATGGAGAGGGAGAGAAATGATGGGATCCCTCATTGAGTATTCAGTACTAAGCTGTGTGCTGGCATTGTGCCTAATAGGAAACATGTGGTATGGGAGGGCGAGGGGCACTGACAGACGCTGGGCCAAGACGCCAGCTCCCACACGGACCGCTCCCGCACATGGACCCTCCACTCCACACACGGCCTCCCCACTCCACACACGGCCTCCCCACTCCACACACGGCCTCCCCACTCCACACACGGACCCTCCACTCCCGCACACGGACCCTCCACTCCACACAGCCTCCCCACTCCAAACGGCCTCCCCACTCCACACAGCCTCCCCACTCCACACAGCCTCCCCACTCCACACGGCCTCCCCACTCCACACAGCCTCTCCACACACACACACACACACCAGGGGTAGAACTTAATTTTGCAAAATGTGTCATATTATATTTAATATTTTACCAGCATTTGACTGCTGGCTGTTGCCAATTTCCATCCCTGCAACACTCTCACACACACACACACACACTCAATTACACCCGTCTGCACATTGACATTAGAGATGGGTAAACCCCTCAGGGGGTAAATGTCATCCCATATGTTAGTTATTCGAGTCTGGTTAAAAGCTGTCATAAATTTAAAAAAATACAGTGGGTTTATATTGCATTATTCAATTGAATTTAAATAGAATAATTAGATTAAAATCTTTTTTTTTTTTTTTTTTTAACACATGTAACACACTCTCAATTTGCACATACTCTCCCACTTCACTCGCATGCCAGGAAAGTGAGCGGTGGGGAATTCTGTGTTCTATTTATTTCATTTGGACGCAGGAGGCAGTGATGCGGACAGACATCCAGTTAGGATGAAGTGAACGAAAAAAACTGTTTATTCTGATGCAAATGAGTAGTGAATTTTATGGACAGCCGCCAGTCAGAACAATTGTTAGCATCCTTGACGGTTGGAAAAGTGCCACACAATAGATTCATTTCCTTAAAAGTACAGCTTTGAGGGCTTTATAATGTGTTGTTGTTCCACATATATTCCACACTTAGTTCATGAACTGACAGCTCTGATATGAAGACTAGTCTGAATAGCCAACTAGATTGCTAGTTTTGTCAGTCAAATGCCACAGCACACAGAATTTAAAGTAAGTGTTTCACTTCACTGGTGTGTAAATGTGCTGTCACTGTTGGGCCATCAGAACCATCTCCTGTAGGTCATTTAAGGCCTTTATGCTGAAAACACACACATGCGCATGCACTCGCACACGCACACACACACAGTCTTGGCAATCTAAATACTGTAGTTTATTGTTGTTATATTCCCAGCAGATGAAGTAAATCTGACCTCAGTGTTCATCTACGCTTACCCAACTCCATGAGTCTCAGGTCGGGTTTCTGCTAAGGCCAGAAAGAGTGAGGCGTTAGCCAAGCGTTCACGTGTGAAACATTCATATCCAGTCAGACCATGTGCCGACCAGTCTCTGTACCTCCACACCCCCCACGCTTTATTGGAGAAATTATGGTCGGACATGAGTTTTGCATAAACACTTCTGAATGTGCGTGTGTCTGTGTGTGTGTGTGTGGGGGTGTGAGGCTGTCAAGGGGCCTTTTAGGGAGGCTGTGATGACGAAACGCACATAAGAGAGGACATTGATGTATACTCTACATGCACGCGTGCACACACACACACTTACTCACTCAATTGCACACAAACACACATGTACATGTACATACACGTACACACACACACACACACACACACACATGCACATGTACATACACGCGCGCACACACACACACAAACACTTACTCACTCACTTACACACACATTCACACATGTACATACACGCACACAAACACATACACTTCTGTTTGCTGAGGGCTGCGGGGTCAGAAGGTGGTGCTGTGCAGATGAGTCATCCAGTCCATCCGCCTGCCTGCATGCCTGTCTGTCTGTCCGTCTGTCTGTCTGTCTGCCTGTCTGCCTGCCTGCCTGTCTGCCTGTGTCCCTGGGGGCCTGGAAGCATGAGCCATGACCCATGACCCATGAGCATGAGCGATGACATCAGCACCAGACCTGGACAGGCGACGTGCGATACGACACGCGAGCCCATCTGCACACACGCGTGTGACTGCATGTGTAGGGAGGACCTGTGTGCACACAATTTTGTTTGGAGAGAGAGAGAGAGAGAGGGAGACCTTCAGCTAGGCTCCTATGTGCTATGTGCTCTTTATTCTATTCATTATTCTTACTTTCAATGTAAATGAGTGTAATGGAAACCTGATTCATGATGGAATGGGAGCCTGTGTCACTGCAGTCCAAGCTCATATTGAAGAACAAGAGCATTGAGATGGCGGCATCTTCTCCCCCCCCCCACCACCACTCCCTGCCCTCTGACAGCCCACCAACTGGTAGAGATGGAGATCTCAGCTTCATGACACAAAAACCCTACCATATATTTGGTCCAAGTATCTTCTGAACCAGCTGATGCTAATAATTAGCACGCAGGTCATAATAGTGAAAACAATTGTGTTCAGGTAGAGGGATGACTTGGAAGGGTTTTCACTTCTCCAACTCTGCCAACAAGAACTTCTAAAAGCACTGCTCTCCGCCAGGCTTTAAGAGAGATTGAGGCAGTGAGAAGGTGAGAGATAGAGAGAGAAAATGCCTGCATGTTTGAGGGTAGACAGAGAGGTCAGAGAGAGTCTGTGTGTGTGTGTGTGTGTGTGTGTGTGTGTGTGTGTGTGTGTGTGTGTGTGTGTGTGTGTTTGTGTGTGTGTGTGTGTGTGTGTGTGTGTGTGTGTGTGTGTGTGTGTGTGTGCCCATGTGTGTGTGTGCATGTTTGGGTGTACCTGTAGGACACTACAGTCTGTCTGTCCCCGGTGGCCATCTTGCACGCGTCTGTTTTTTTGTGTCTGAAGGAAGTCTGTGTGAAGGAAGTCTGTTCATCTACTCTAACACCTATGTACACACGTGCTTTCTCACACGCGCACACACATCTACAGACACATACACACACACACGTACATGAAAGTCCACATGTGGAAGCACATGTGGGTTTACCTGTGATCCTTAAAAATGGTGTACATTGAACAGACTGTCTCAGCAGAAGGAAAGACTAGTGATGCATTTGTACATAGTTGAAGTAATACATCCAGACAGGCAAAGTACACACACATGCACACACAGAAACACTTCACACCACCCCTCTCTCTCACACACACACACACACACGCGCGCAAATGCACACACACACACACACACACACACACACACACACACACACACACAAACATAAATACATACAGCATGCATGTCTTGTGGAAATGCTTGCTAGTGTACAGAATGTCAAGGGAGTAGTTTATCCTGCTTTTGGAAGTGTTTAGAGGAAAGTGTGTCAAAGGTAACAGCTACAGAGAGAGGAGAGAGAAACAGAGTGTGGAAGGGAGACATGGAGAACTACAGGAAGCATAAAAAAGAACGTGAACATGGAGAATAATTTAAATTTAGACACTTTTGTCTTATGCCAAAACATGTAAATGCTCATCACCAGCATGGCAATGACCTTGACTGTATGTGCGTGTTTGTGTGTCTCTGTGTGTGTGTGTATGCGGATTTGTGTGTGTGTCTTTGTGTGCACGGGTGTGTGTGTGCCTGCATCTGTGTGTATATCTGTGTGTGTGTGTGTGCGTGCATGTGTATATTTGTGTATGCTTGTGTGTGTGTGTGCATGCATATGTGTGTGTGTGTGTCTCTGTGTGCATGTGTGTGTGCATCCGTATGTGTGTGTGTGTGTGTGTGTGTGTGTGCTTGTGTGTGTATATCCATTCTGTAGACACGAACCGGGGCTGCGTGGCCAAGCTGTCCTTCTCGTGCCCACTGAAGGGCCACTACTGTCTGTACAGCAAGTCCAGCTTCACCCTGTTCAGCTTCCAGCCCCACCTCTGGATACACATCATGCTGCTCGCACAGCAGGTCAGTACGGGCCACAGCCAGGGCAGGGGGGCATGTCCGGGGTCCGCAGGGTCCCTCAACACCATGGAGTATGCAGGTGTGTGTGTGTGTGTGTGTGTGTACTGTGTGTGTGTGTGTGTGTGTGTGTGTGTTGAGTATGTGTATGTGTGTGCTTGTGTGTGTATGCATGGACTGTGCAGGGTATGTGTGTGTGTGTATGCATGGGCTGTGCAGGGTGTGTGTGTGTGTGTGAGTGTGTATATGCATGGACGGTGCAGGGTATGTGTGTGTGGAGTGTGCACGGATCTGTGTGTGTGTGTGTGGATGTGTATGTGTCTGTGTGTGTGTGTGTGTGTGTATGTATGGAGCATGCAGGGTGTGTGTGTGTGGAGTATGCAGGTGTCTCTGTGTGAGTCTGTGTCCTGGGACAGAGGGTGCTATATACAGCCTTTTCCTTTCATTTTATCCTTTGCAAACAGGGCCAGAGGAGGTGCAAACAGGGCCAGAGGAGGTGCAAACAGGGCCAGAGGAGGTGCAAACAGGGCCAGAGGAGGTGCTAAAAAGTACAGAATGTCTGCACAAAAACATGTTTTGCACTCCTGTGGAGAATTACAGCGAAACCCTTTTTTAAGTATACATACAAAGTATATTTTCTCACTGTAACAGGGTTTGTTTGTGTTTGGATGTGTCTGGATACAGAAGGTGTGTCTGTCTGTACAATGTCTGTACAAAAACATGCTTTGCATTTTTTAGAAGGAATCTGTTGAAGACTGTCAAAGCATACATACACACAGAGTTTAATAGGTTCAAGGTATACTTTCCCATGAAGATGGTGTATGTGTGTGTGTGTGTGTGTGGGTGGGTGGTAATGTATGTGGTTGTGTGTGCATGTGTGTGTGTGTGTGTGGTTATATGTGTGTGTGTGTGTGTGTGTGTGTGTGTGTGTGTGTGTGTGTGTGTGTGTGTGTGTGTGTGTGTGTGTGTGCGTGTGAGTATGTATGCATGTGTGTGTGTGGCTATATGTGTGTGTGTGTGTGCCCATGTCTGCGTGTGTGTGTGTGTTTATGTGTGTTTCCATGTGCGTGCCTGTGTGTGTGAATATATGTGTGTTTGTGTACTATCTCCAGAGCAAGTCCAGCGAGCCCCTGTCCTGCCAGGACGAGGCGGTGCTGAGACTCCAGGCCCTATGGGAGGGGACCCAGCTCAAAGGCCCGCACAGCTTCAGCCTGGCCATGACCAAGAGCATCGCTCCACACAAGAAGGTAAACACACATACACACACACACACACATGTACACACACACATACACATCAACACATCCATCTGCACACACAGAGCATCACCCCACACAAGAAGGTGAACACACACAAACACACACACACACACACACACGTACACGCAGCAACACATCCATCTGCAGACCCAGAGCATCACCCCACACAAGAAGGTAAACACACACACACACACACACACACACACACACGTACACGTACACACGTCAACACTTCCATCTGCACACACAGAGCATCACCCCACAAAAGAAGGTAAACACACACACACACACACGGCAACACATCCATCTGCAGACCCAGAGCATCACGCCACACAAGAAGGTAAACACACACACACACACACACGTACACATGTCAACACGTCTCTCTCTCTCTGTCTCTGTCTCTGCCTCTCTCTATCTCTCTGCACCTCTTCCTTTCTCTCTGTCTCTGTCTCTCGTTCTCTCTCTTCCTTCTTCCTCTCTCTTCCTCTCTCTCTTTCTCTCTGTATCTCTCTCTCCCCCTCTCTCTCACTCTTCCTCTTTGTCTGTCTCTCTCCCCCTCTCTCTATCTCGTTGCCTCTCTCTTCCTTTGTCTTTCTATCTCTCTCTCCTTCTCTCTGTCTCTGTCTCTGTCTCTCTTTTTCTCTGTCTCTGTCTCTATTGCACTTCCTCTTTTTCTCTCTCTCTTCCTCTCCCTCTCTCTCTCTCTGTATCTCTCTCTCTTTCTCTCTGTGTCTCTTTCTCTCTGTCTGTGTCTCTATCGCACTTCCTCTTTCTGTCACTGTCTGTCTCTCTTTCTCTTTCTCTCATTCTCTCTCTCTCTCTCTTTCTCTCTCTCCCTCTTTCTCTCTCTCCCTCTTTCTCTCTCTCCCTCTCTCTCCCTCTATCTCTCTCTCTTTCTCTATAGCCCAGTTTGGCCTAAGCTCCCCTCAGAACCCCTTGTCTTCTCCCCATTTACATTAGATACTGATATAAATACAGGAATAAAGAATTTATACTGTTGTAATAAAGCATTTGTAATGACTTTCTCTCTCTCTCTCTCTCTCATCCTCTCTCTCTCTCTCTCTCTCTCTCTCTCTCTCTCTCTAGCCCAGTTTGGCCTAAGCTCCCCAAATAACCCCTTGTCTTTTACCCATTAGACATTGATGTATGGGTGGGAAAAGCTACAAAGAAACCTACAAAACCTCCCCAGCCCTCATTGTCCATAAAGCTCACCATTCGTCGTCATTACCCAAGAGCTGTTAGCATCTCTTTATGCCTGTGTGTGTATGTGTGTGTGTGTGTGTGTGTGTGTGTGTGTGTGTGTGTGTGTGTGTGTGTGTGTGTGTGTGTGTGTGTGTGTATGTATGCGTGTGTGTTTGTGTGAGTGTGTGTATGCATGTGTGTATGAGTGTATGTGTGTGTGTGTGTGTGTGTGTGCGTGTGTATGAGTGTGTGTGTGCGTATGTGTGTGTGTCTGCGGCGTAATCACCTGCATCTGCTCTCCCGCATTACTGTCATTAGCGGCCATGTTGAGTGGCCACTCTGAAACCATTACAGATGCAGGGCAAACACACATGTCCACTCCAAGGGGTTGCATGCAGGGCACACACACATGTCCACTCCAAGGGGTTGCATGCAGGGCACACATGTCCACTCCAAGGGGTAGCTGTTGTGTTTTGGTTCACAATGGAGCAATCTTTAATGGTGGATGAATGATGTGCTGTGGACAACTGTGGCAGGCAGCATGTGGGAGACATACGGCCTGCTTTACACAGTGATACACACATGGGGATATCATGGGGATATGCTTTATACAGTATGCATATGTGTGCACTCATTCTGTCTCTCTCGGTCTCTCTTTCACTCTTTCACACACACACGTACACTCACACTCTGTCTCTCTGTGTCTCTCTCTCTGTCTCTCTCTGTGTCTCTGTGTCGCACACACACACACATGCACACACAGACACACGCAGACACACACACACACACATGCACACACACACACACACACACACTAAATTCCTAACAGTTTATTGTGTATCTATCTGTCTAATGTAAGGACTTTCCATTGAAAACAACTGCAATACCATGCCAAAAGAATACTAAACTGTGCCCAAACCAAACCTTATTTCTAACAAATTTTCGGAACTTTTAGTCATACAACTCATACAACAATAATAACAGCAAAACATTGTTTCATTGTTGGGGATCGGTATTCATTCTCTGAAGCGACCTCATGACAGGTTTTACTATTGTAGTGGGTCCCTGTATCTGTAACCCAAAACCTGCCCACTCTATCTCGTTCTCTATCTCTCTCTCTCACACACACACACACACACACACATCGTAACCCCTTAGACCGACTTGTAAACAGGTTGTTACCAAAGGCTTCTCACTCTCTGCTAGAGTGGCATCATCACAGGCCTCATAACTCTTGATTTATGCTGCTGTCTGTCTGTCTGGCCCGTAGAGGCTCTGCCAAGGCCGCAGTGTCTTCTCCCCACATCTGGAGCAGATTTGCCCCATCACAGCTGACCCCAGACCAGCTCCATCACCACTCACCCAAACCCATCCTTTCAATCTGCATCCAACAGCTGGTCTGGGGCCAGGCAACTGGGACCCTGGCACATGTGCATCATTTCATCTCCTGAGATGATGCACTTCATGTCCTGGCGTGTTTTCTTGCTCTCTCTTCTCATGATGTTTTTTTTTTTAAATTGACGCTGTCGTTATCGATCTACTGTACATAATGAATTCTGACATTCTCTTTTTGTCACTGTGCGACTGTCTCTATCCAGAGTTCTGTCTCTGCGTCATGTCATTCTCGCTCACACTGTCTTTCATTTCGTTCTGTGTTCATCAATTATCCCATGATTTGTTTTTTTTTTCTTTGGCCCTTTAGAAAGCTTCTACCCTGAGTCTGTTTGTTAGCTAGAAATGATCTGTGTGGTCAGCAGCGGTGCTTTCTGAATGATCAGTGTGGTCAGCAGTTATGCTTTCTGAATGAGCTGTTTGTGGCTCTAGCTTCTAGATAAGGGAAAGAAGCAGACCAATGGTAAAACGCATCATTGTTCTGCTAACCGTCTTCCCAGCTGATGAGCTTCTATTGACACTGAGGACGGCTTTTTGCCAAAACGCGTCCGTCTTGACATTGCCATCAAATAAAATAAAATATAAGATAGCTGAAGACAGATTTTGTCTGTCTTGGACATGCCATCAGTGTAATAAAACATAAGATAGCACGCTGAAGACGGATTTTGTCCATCTTGGACATGCTATCAGTTTAATAAAACATAAGATAGCACGCTGAAGACGGATTTTGTCCATCTTGGACATGCCATCAGTCTAATAAAACATAAGAGAGCACGCTGAAGACGGATTTTGTCCATCTTGGACATGCTATCAGTGTAATAAAACTTAGGAAATATTAGTTGAGAGTGTGTTTAATCTTCCTTCATTCAATAATTGTTCTTTTTGTGCACAGAAAGACTTCATTGTTTTGAGTTGAGCACATCCACCCCACTGACTCAACGCTCAGCAACGCCTCTGCTCAGCAGTAATGGTACAGGCCAGTGCAAATACCAGCGAAGCACAAGGGGGCCTTCGACGTGTCCAGTTACCTCAAACTGAATGTGTCCTTTTCGGTGCCTGCTTTAAATTTCGTCTCCTTCTCGTGTTTCACCTGTAATGTGTTTGAGGAAGGGGAAGGCGAGGGCTTTATAAGTGTGGCGCTTGGCTGGGACGCCTCTGTCTGCTGGGTGCCCTCAGTAGCCGGGCTCTTAAATTACTCACACACCCCCCTCAGAGGAGGGAGGGAGGGAAGGAGGGATGTGATGGAGAGAGGGGATAGGAGGATGTTTATCTATGGGTCCACAGCTAAACCCAGAGAGCACCATGATGTTTGGAGTCTGTAGGGGGAATGGGAGAGAGTTAGTAAACTATTTTACTGACTACTATTATCACACACACACATGGTTACCACACACACACACACACACTTACCACACAGACATACACACACACACACACACATACACTTACCACACATACATATACACACACACTCTTACCACACAGACCTGTACACACACACATACTTACCACACAGACAAATATAAACACACACACTCACCACAAACACATCCACACACACACACTTACCACACAGACATGCACACTTACCACACAGACACACACACACACACACACACACACACACACACACACACACACACACACACACACACACACACACACACACACACACAAAAATGCTTGCACACATACACACACACAGTTGCCACACACATATACACACACACACACACACGGCATGTACAGGGTGCAGTGTGAGGGTGTGTGTGTGTGTGGACGAGGTAAGAGGGGAGAGGGTGAGGGGTTCTGGAATCATTTCCACCTGGAAGTCACTCCAATGATGTGGTGAGGCTGTAACCCAATTTACAGTCATTAGTGTGCGTGTGTGTGTGTATGGGTGTGTGTGTGTGTCTTTGTGTGTGTGTGTGTGTGTGTGTGTGTGTGTGTGTGTGTGTGTGTGTGTGTGTGTGTGTGTGTGTGTGTGTGTGTATTTTTTCTCTCTCCTTGACCTCCCTGGGATTCTCAAAAAGGGCCTTCACAGGAGGCCTGAGAGGACTCTGCATTCCGGCTGACCATCTTGAAAGCATTGAGGAAATGTGACTTTGGCTGTAACTGCTTGTGCCGATGGAGCAGCAGATAAATACTGTGAGAGAAAGGGACAGAGAGAGAGAGAGGGAGAGAGCGAGAGAGACAGAGAGAGAGACAGAGAGAGAAAGGGAGAGAGAGAGACAGAGAGAGAGAAAGAGAGAGAAAAAGAGAGAGAGGGACAAAGAGAGGAGGAGGGACAGAGAGAGAGAGAGAGAGGGACAGAGAGAGGGACAGAGAGAGAGAATAGAGCATAAAATCCTCCTATCCTCTTTGTCCTTCCTGTCACCGTCCAGTCTACCCACTACAGTACACACTCACAGTGCTGATATTTCAGTTTGCCTTTGTGCACATTTCATCAAAAGAGGCAGAAACCCCAGCCAAATTATTATTATTATTCTTCCAGCCAAATCATTAACCCACTGATCATAATAAGCACAACTGTTAAAGGACAAATTCAGTGTAAAATGAACTTTGTGTATGTTAAAATATGATAATGAGTTTGGGTATGTTCAAACACAAAACTACACTAGCCTGTTGCTTTCTGATAAAAAATGCTCACCATGCTAGTGGCCAGGGCACAGAGGAAGCTTGAACACATCTAATGTTTTAAAAAAAAAAAACACTTCCTCCTTGCCCTTATTCCTTGTATTCCTTGTATATGTAAGTATATTTGGCCAATAAAAACTGATTCTGACCATTCTTCGTGGTACTATGGTATTGTGTATTATAGTATTGCGTCTTATAGTATTGCGTCTTATAGTATTGCGTATTACAGTATTGCGTATTATAATATTGTGTCTAATAGTATTGCGTCTAATAGCATTGCGTTTAACAGTATTGCGTATTATAGTATTGCGTATTATAGTATTACGTATTATAGTATTGCATATTATAGTATTGCATATTATAGTATTGTGTATTGTAGTGTTGTGTATTATAATATTGCGGATTACAGTATTGCAGATTATAGCATTGCAGATTATAGCATTGCATATTATAGTATTGCATATTATAGTATTGCAGATTATAGTTTTGCATATTATAATATTGTAGTATTGCCACAAGCTTCTGGTGTGTCAGGCTCGGTGGCTGCTGCTGCTTCCTAATTCCCTGACGACGTTTCCTCTTCCACAGACAGAGAGATTGCCCCCGTAGCTCTCACAACACAGCGCAGCACAGCGCAGCGCAGTCCTGTCGCCAGGATCAAGCCTCCTCACTCGCTCATTCGGCCTCGCGTACACACACACCACTATAACGGCCGAGGGCTATTGGGTTTGGGTCTTTTTAATGCGGTGGATGTGTTGCACCATCATGCATCAGAGGAGAGCATTGTTGTTCGTGCCCTGTTGCCCAATCCACAACTCTGTGCCTGCACAGATTGCCTAATGTTTTGGATGTGGGGGGGGGGAATAGAGAGAGTGCGCTCGGTCTCCCACGCACCACAGGATGGGCGTGATCTGGGACAGAAGGGCCTGAGAAGCCACTTCCTGGTCCAGGCTGCTCTGCCATGCGTGCTGGGGTGGCCAGATTGCCATGCAAGACCACAGCATGTTGCCCCAAACACATGTTTGTGCATGCACCACCCCCAAATAGACGTCAATACACCCACAAACACACACAAGCATGCATGAACACACACACACACACACACACACACACATTTCCTGTGCTGGGGTGACCCTAAGTCATGCTGTTTCACTGGAATTCCTTTCTGCAGGGTGCATTCTTTAGATGATGCAGATCTTTAATACTCAACCAGATCTAAACACATACACAACCACACACACACTCACACATGCACAACATTTTTCAATGTACACAGGAATAAATGAATCAATTGCACATGTACTGTAATTCCAAACACATATGCTCCTAAATGCACACACACACACACACACACACACATGCACACACACCTACACATACACATACACAGACACACATGCACACACATATACACACACATACACAGACACACACACACACAAACACAAGCCCATTCTCATACAAAAAGACATGCACGTGTTCATTAACTTCTGCACACACAAGACCGTGTAAATATAGCCTCTCTTACGGTCTTTAAACAGAGCAACTTTAAACATCCCCCGCTGAGCGATTTCCAGGCAATTTGTCTTGTGTACAGTTGAACGGGGTTCAAGAAGAAGAGGGAGACGTCCTCCCTATGCGCACAGTGATAGATTTATTTTCGAACAAATTCAACCGTTATTTCTCTATCTCTCTCTCTCTCTCTCTCTCTCCATCTGCTCCCCTCAATTTCTTTCATTTCTCACTGTTTCTCTCTCTCTCTCTGTCCCTCTCTCTCTCTCTCTCTCTCTCTCTCTCTATTTCTCTCTCTCTCACTCACTCTCTCTCTGTTTTTTCTCTCTTTTTTGCACTGTTTCTTTTACTCTCACTCTGTCTCACGTTCTTTGGATGGATTTTACAGGCATTGCATCATCTGTGTACAGTGAGCTGTGTGTACACGAACTCGCTTTGTTGAAAAGGGAAGAATAACTTTATACAAGCCTGCATGCGCAATGTAGACAAATCCCAGTAGTCTCATTCATAATGCCGGTTAAAAAGTGAAAATTCTGAGTTACAGCATGCTTGGAAAGTCTAATGCAAAACAGAGCAGCCTCTGACAGCGCGGCCAAGGAGATTGTTAGATGGAGCACTGACACCTTCGAGTGTTTGGAGAAATGGTTTTGGACGCCTGTCTTGGAAGCTGATAGAGTATCCAAGTCTTGCCAGATGTTTTTATATATATATCAGGAAAATAGACTATATGTGTTGAGTGTAGTCTTAGTCTCCTCACCTGACCGCACCACCCATGTTGCCTCTTACCTACGTACATATTTAATGGTGAACTCTCACCACAGTAACTTTTTACAGTAACTTTTTAGCCTAAAGAGTAGACCTAGTCCGACATAGTTGCCTCTATTGACAGGTGTGTTGCAAGCGTTGCATCAGCTAAGTGAATAATCAGACATTCGTGCAATGCAATAATATCCACTGTTATTCTGGGAAGCAGCGAACAAGGTGGGCTGCTGTGGTTTGGATGTACAAGGCAGAGGTAGCGCAGGGGTGGACCATCATTCGCTGGTTGGACTGCAGCTCTTCCTGATTAGATCAAAGTGCCCTAGAGTAATAGCCTGGCTGTCGCACCACGCTCGTAGACAGAGATGCCACAGACAGGAAGTGCTCAGAGACGGGATTAACGGGCTCTGTATACTAGCGGACACAGCTAGAACCACTGATTCAGACCACTCATTCCAATGATGTATGCATAGCATTCGTTTTTCATTGGGCAAAGGAACAGCCAAGAATTGACCCATGGGCCAGACTGACTTGAACGCGAAATCCTATGCAGCGTCACAGACAGTATGGGTGGGCCCAGGCTGGTAGCGTAAGGCATGGGCGCAGATAGCGGGTGTGTCAGGGGTGTCTTGACACACCCAGATTTGAATGCCTTCGATCCGTCCCCCCCACTTTTATGTAAGAAAAAAAGTTTTTTTTTCTTACTTTGTCAACTTCTTACGGAGTCAAACATCACGGGGAAACCAAAATATGAATTAACATAATATTTGGTTTATTGAGGTGCGCTGCAGTGCATACTTTGTAACAACTCGCATTAAGCAAGTGATCGGGTTTATTGAGCTGTGCAGGCTGCGTCGTCGTCGAGCTTGGTTGCCACGGTTACCAACAAATAGTCTGACAGGCAAGTTCAGGACCCCATACCAACACGGCGTGATGAGGCGAGCTAAAAAGCAAAAAAACATCACATCGTTTTTTCAAAAAGCAACAGCTGTAAGTAAACTGTATTTTACGTTATCACGTCACCTTGCATTTTCTGATAGTCTGTTCAAAGCAATGTCGTTGTGAAAGTAAAATTGTACGAAGCAGGCTAGAGGCAAACTTTTGCCTTCTGCCTCCGCGCCTGTACATGTAAATACCTCGTTGGATTTCTTCCAATGACATTAATAACTCAAGGCCGTTTTAATGTTTAATCTGACGTTCCTCGCCACGAGCAGTGAGCATATTGTTGTTTAATAAGGAACTTATGCGAAGAGGTAGCTAGAGGTAGGAAGAGTAGCTGGCAGCTTCGTCCCCCCCAGTTTCAAAAACCTATCTGCGCCCCTGTCGTAAGGCACTGAAACCCATACTGCTCCTGGTATATAGGTTAGAGTGTGAATGGGTAAATTACATTACAGTTACAGCCAGAGCGACTTAAAATGAGTTAGGTACAGTGATGGTCCCCCTGGAGCAGCGTGGGGTTAAATACCTTTTTAGTCACGCCACTTACAACAATATGAACAACAAAACACCTACCCACTCTCTTTCTATCTCACACACACACACAAACACACACACACACACACACACACACACACACACATCGTAACCCCTTAGACCGACTTGTAAACAGGTCGTTACCAAAGGCCTCTCACTCTCTGCTAGTCCCATCATCGCAGTCCTCATAACCATTGATTTATGCTGCTGTCTGTCTGTTTGGCCTGCAGAGGCTCTGCCAAGGCCTCTGTGTCTTCTCCCCACATCTGGAGCAGATTGGCGCCATCACGGGCACTTCAGCTATAGATGAGGTTGTAAAAGAGCACTGGCTATTCACTACCACATCCACATTTTTTCCTACTGGTAAGGGAATCGAACCTGTTACCCTCTGATCCTAAGACTCCCTAACCAATAGGAAACAGCTGCCCCTTTCATTTGTTTTGATAATGAAAATGTGAGGCATTTAGAGGCAAGCGCATTGAGTACTCTGTCGAGTGTGAGAAAGTGCTATATTAATGCAGTGCATTGGCCATCCTTGGCTGAGCACTGCTCTTGTGGAGGTTAACTCATGATGAGGAAGTTTCATGACCACTCAAAGAACCATCTGACCTGTTGTGTTGCACTCACTCTCCTTACAGAAGCCTGATGAATATAAATCGAAGTCAGTTCCATTGGTATTTGCGACCCAGTGACCCATCACATATGTGAGCAGGGGGCAGCCATGACAACGGCACCCAGGAAGCAGTGTTTGGGGATGGGCACCTGTGACCTTTAGGCTGCAAATCCAGCTCCTTAACCACTCGCCCATGACTGCTCCTAAGTAATAGGACTTTCTTCATGACTCTTGTTAGGTTGTCAGGTGTCTTTTGTTTACCTTTTCTTTGTTAGCCATGTATTTGGCTAACAAAGAAAAGGTATTTATTGTGTTTTTTATTTTATTTGTAAGGTATTCATGGTATTTATTGTGGTATTTATGCATGTTTATAACGGTTAAATGACTGGAGTGCTAATGTCGAAAGAGGTTGGATCTTCAGAGTGGAGTGCTAGTAAAGTAGAACTTTCCAAACATAAAGTTTGCTAGTAAAGTCTCCATCTTTTTAGGAATTCCCCAGTTTCACACACAGTTCAAGCATGGATCTTATTTACCTTTCTTTAACCAAGCACCCATGAGTCATTCACAGACACCCACAGGCACACACACAGGCACACACACACACACCCACAGACACACAGACTTTATAAAGTCCCTCACACACAGTCCATGTAAGCCACAAGTTTGCATATGTTTTGCATTAGGTTTACTGTAATTGGCCCTTGCAAGCATTCTGGCTCTGACTGTGCTGTATCTGTGTCTGTATTGTTTCATGGTGTGTGCTACAGCAAAGCCAGCCACAGTCTTTACAAACTCAAATTGCTCTCGCTTACACTGGCCGGGTGTAGGCCATATATTAAGCAAGGTCGTAAACTTCTCCTGAAATGCATTGTGCTTCAGGAATGATGGCTTGCATTTGTCTTTATCATTTATCTTTCACTTGTGCTCAGAAGTGGACAAACTGTGTTGAGAAAGTCAAAGTCCTCTCATGTATTTCCACCATGTACTCCTGCCATGTATTCATCCACCTGGCTATAGAGTTGGGGTAATTAAGATCAGCTAGTTCAATGAATTGTGTGAATTCAATGAAATATGTGGCAGACCTTTCACTTTCTGAACCTAGTATATCCACAACCTGGTCTCATTGAACAAACGTTCCTCTGACTACGTTTTTACAGACCTGCCTAAATGTGCCTCGGAGCACATTCCCAGGAGGAAAATGTCGCTCCACAAGGGGTGCTAAAGAGAGAAATAAATGCTACATAAAATATAATATTTCTGGCTGTTGCTGTTCGATATTGGTTTCATTAACTAATCTATGTTGAATGATACGGGATTGTCATCGCTCTGTGACGTTACTGAAAAAATGTTGCGTGTTTAACAGTGAAAAGATCACACCGCACACACAACCAATTTCACCTCTGCATTTAACCCACCCCGCACGTGAGCATGGGGCAGCCGTGACAACAGTGCCCGGGGAGCAGCGCGTGGCCGCAGCGCGTGAACGATACCACGCTCTGGGTTCCTAAGTGGCGCTACGGGCAACCCGGGATCCGAACATGCAACTCTGTAGTCACAGAGCTGACAGGAGACCTTAACCGCTAGGCCCCCACTGCCCTCTCACTTGTTCAATTTATTCAGCCCAGTTGTTAGTTTCTTAGCCTGCCTACTGAAAGTGGACGTATCACAGTAGTACAGTAATGTCTTAAATTCGACTCAACAAACCCATATACCGAACTAAAGGCAGAGAGTGTTCAATGTTGAATCAACAAATCGGTTTCGTTGACGATTGTTCTTGAACAGGGTACTTCAATCCACAACTATTTGTGATTATGCCAAGCCTAATAGTGTTGTTAAGGTTTGGATTTTGTTAAAGTGAGGTCGTGGTTTGTGATGAGCGGGCCATAGGAAAATGATACACCAACCTAAGCGTGGTCTTTGCATTTATAAAATGACAGTAGCTTCAAAGTCTTTCTACCCCACCAAGAGCAACGAAATATATGTAGACATTACGTGATCCACCCAGCCCACTTACGTGGGCTAAGAAACTGATAACTGGGCTGAATAAATTGATCAAGCGAAAGGGCAGTGGTGGCCTAGCGGTTAAGGTCTCCTACCAGCTCTGCAACTACAGAGTTGTAAGTTCGGATCCCGGGTCGCCTGTAGAGCTACTTAGGTACCCTGAGCGTGGTATCATCCCCACGCGCTGCTCCCCGGGCACTGTTGTCACGTCTGCCCCATGCTCACGTGTGTGATGGGTTAAATGCAGAGGTGAATTTGGTTGTGTGTGTTGTGCTGTGTGATCTTTTCACTGTTAAACACGCAACATTTTTTCAGTTATGTCACCGAACAATGAGAATCCCGTATCATTCAACATAGATTAGTTAATGAAACTAATATCGAACAGCAACAGCCAGAAATATTATATTTTATGTAGCATTTATTTCTCTCTTTAGCACCCCTTGTGGAGCGACATTTTCCTCCTGGGAATGTGCTCCGAGGCACGTTTAGGCAGGTCTGCAAAAAACTTAGTCAGGGGAACGTTTGTTCAATGAGACCAGGTTGCATATC
The DNA here is from genome assembly GCA_027475355.1 of Coilia nasus. NCBI lineage: Eukaryota > Metazoa > Chordata > Actinopteri > Clupeiformes > Engraulidae > Coilia > Coilia nasus. Next base: position 26,255,796 of record CM050215.1, read on the forward strand.
CACCTTTGCTTATGCTGGTCGGGTGTAGACTATACACACACACACACACACACACACACACACACACACACACACACACACACACACACACATATATATATATATATATATATATATATATATATATATATATATATATATATATATATATATATATATATATATATATAAAGCAAGGTCCTAAACTTCTACTGCATTATGTTGGAGAAAGTAGCCAAGAAACTGGCTTCCATTTGACTTCATCTTTATTCATCTTGGGTTTAACGTGTGAGAAAACACTTAAGCCATCAAACATATGGCAACATGAAGCAAACACACCCAGGCCCTGTGCATTACTGCCTCAACTGCTGCCGCATGGCAGTTAAATGTAAATTAAAGAAAAGGAAAAATCTCAGATTTGCCAGTAAACAATTTATTGCAGCCAAGGCATTTATTGGTTTGTTTTGGCAGCATCCCCTCCGCTGGGTCCTTAGTGCATCACACACATGTAGCCCTTTAGCAGTCACCGTATCGCCAGCGCAGCAACTCGCTGTGACTGAAAAAAAATGTAACTACAACATTACTACGACATTACAGAAAGTCTTTAGTAACACATTACAACTTGGTCATTGCTATTCTGGTAGCAACAAAGTTATGATAGGGGGTGCCTCGTAACTGAAACGTCATGCCTCACAAACCTTCTTTCAGTAGCTTGTCACTAAAAGCGAACCACGGGGGAAGTCCGCATAGAATTTAACTTAAATGCTCCTCGTTGAGAGAGAGGACAGATATAGGGTTTGAACAACAAACTGTGAGGGAGCTGCTGCCCCTGAGCTGAGAGTGAAAGCTCCCATTTTAAAGACCTTACACTGGCCTAGCCTCATACTCCATCGCTAACACTGTCTTTTACAATCTATAATTTCTACATGTGTACTTGTTTAATACATGGTAAACTATAGTAAATCATTTGGGAATTTACCAGCAGGTTACAAGTGGAACTTTTTTTTCGGTAAAAGTATTACAAATCATTACAGACTTGAAGGGATTACAGTTCAAAGAGATATACCAGACTTGCTAACCGTTTCTTTTTCTTAACACCCTAATTTCCACATATTTGTTTAATTAAATACACCATAAAATGTGATAAAGCCCAGACCTATGTACTTAACAGGTAAACATGTGAAATTAGGCCACTGTAAATTAGACATTAGAGAGAGACAGAAAACAGGCCTCTTTAATCCCACACGCACAGCTCCTGAGGGCAGGGGCATTATGTTTATGTAGCCCTTACGTCAAATCACTCTGACCTCTGACTCCAGTCTCCTCTCTATGTAGTAGATCTACTTTCTCTCTCTCTCTCTCTCTCTGTCTGTCTGTCTGTCTGTCTCTCTCTCTCTCCTCTAGTTCTGTCTCTGTCTTTGCTCTAATGAAGCAGTGTTAAAATCCCTCTTTCTCATCTGTTGCTTATTGTTTCTCCATCTCTATCTCTCTCCCTCCTCTTGCTCTCTCTATCTGTCTGTGTTCTGATAAAGAAATGTTAACATCTTTTTCTCTCTCTCCAATCTCTTGCCTCTCTCTCTCTCTCTCTCTTTCTCTCTTTCTCTCTCTCTGACACTCTCTCAATAGGACCTGGACAACCTGCAGATCCATCTAGAAGAGGTTCGCTTCTTTGACCTGTTTGGTTACAGTGAGGAGGAGGCAGGCTGGCTCTGCTTCATGTGCAACAACCCAGAGAAGGCCACAGGTACCCACAGCCATGCACACACTACACTAATGAAATACCATCACTACACTACACTAATGAAATACTATCACTACACTACACTAGTGAAATACTATCACTACACTACGCTAGTGAAATACTATCACTACACTACACTAGTTAAATACTATCACTACACTACACTAGTGAAATACTATCACTACACTACGCTAGTGAAATACTATCACTACACTACACTAGTTAAATACTATCACTTTAACACCTTCAATTCCTCTGCTATAGAGCTCTCACAGCCATGCACACACTACACTAGTTAAATACTATGGAGCTTTAACACATTCAATACCTCTGCTATAGAGCTCTCACAGCCATGCACACACTACACTAGTTAAATACTATAGAGCTTTAACACCTTCAATACCTCTGCTATAGAGCTCTCACAGCCATGCAAACACTACACTAGTGAAATACTATAGAGCTTTAACACCTTCAATTCCTCTGCTATAGAGCTTAGTAGAGTAGAGTAGAGTAACTTTATTGATCCCGAAGGAAATTAAGGTGTCCAGCAGCATACACATAATACACATTGCAAAAACAGATCAAACCTATTGCACACATCTGCATAATACAACATTCACTGAACTGAGGGGAGGGGAAAAAATACAATAATAATAAGTAAAGGTAATAAGAATTCCACGAGGTAGACAAGTGTCATGATAAGGTGCTTTGTGGTAGCTCAAGTACATAGATTACATTGTCCCAGTAAAATTGACCAGTGTTATAGAAGGGTCCTTTAGTGCAGTAGTTATCAGGGTAGTGCAGTATATTGCTGTGCATAGTAGTATAGTAGTCACCACCAGGGACAGCATGTGCGTGTGTGTGTGTGTGTGTGTGTGTGTGTGTGTGTGTGTGTGTGTTTGTGTGTGGGCTCAAGCACTCCAGTCCATGATGTTCAGCTCCTTCTGTGTGCTGTTATACAGCTGTATGGCCCTAGGGACAAATGACCTCCGCAGCCTGTCTGTCCTGCAGGAGAGGGACCGGAGTCTGTCGCTGATCAAACTCCTCTGATTGATGATGATGGTGTGTAGGGGGTGGCGGTCATTGTCCAGTATGGAGTGCAGCCTGCTCAGGGTCCTCCTCTCAGCTATTGTAGTTAGAGACTCCAGCTCCATGCCCACCACAGACCCTGGTTTCCTCACCAGTTTGTCCAGACGCCCATTGTCTCTTTTCCAAGTGCTGCCACCCCAGCATACCACAGCATACTTTCACAGACGTACTTTGTATTACAGTGATGCAGTATTAATGCAGTGAGGATTCAATAATACATGCTGTAACTGTATTAAAACAGTGTGTGGTAGGGAGATTTTAAGGCTTAAACTATAAAATAAAAAGTTTTCTATATGGTCTCGCTATATTGTGGACTTTCACCTATTGCGGGGGGTTCTGGAATGTAACAGGGATCAGGGATTACTGTATGTATTATTATAAAGTATATTTTTACCAGAAACATTTAACTCTGTCAATATTTGCAAGCATTACTGTGCGTACAGACCAGGAGCGACCAAAGCGAAAAGGTTGCCAAGGTCGCTGAAGAAGCTTCACTGTTAAATTCGCCTTGTTCGCTTTGTGCGCTCATGACGTATCATTTGGAATGTTGGATTTAGCTCAGTAATTTACGGACGTATTCTGGTTGGTTTTCACCGAACCGCCACAGGTCATTACCATAAAGTTAACTGACTTTTATCTTCTTTTTTTCGCTCTGGTCGCCCAATACGCTTCGCTGTCGGCGAATTCGCTTTGTTCGCCCAATTCGCTGGCTCTCCATTTTTTATCAGACAAAGCAAATACAGACTCATAAAACATGATTCTGAAACAGCACTAAAAATGTGATCTGATCTGCATGAATTGCTTCATTTGCCGTTATTGATGTTTTGAACCATGTTCAGTGTTGGGAAATAATCATCTAAAATGAATTCACTTACAGTAGAGTAGCTTTACAAACAAACATAAGCAGGGATCACATCGCGACCCTGACGTTTTCACTGCCTGTTTAGTAATTATGAGCTGTGTCTTACCCGCCCGTGCATCACAGGGGAATAGCGGCCATGTCTGATTGTCTGATCACCAAACGCAGGGTGTAGAGGGTCACCCGTGGCTGTCAGTCTCCATGAGGCCTGCAGTCACATAGGGCAAACACAGATTACACCCCTGGGACTCCCTCTGGCACAGACACACCAGGGCCAACGAGGGCTTCAGAGCACTCAGCGAAATTATTCATACGCAGCTCTGATCTAATCACAGAGGGGTTCAAAGGGACCTCTGTCTGATTTGCCCTGTGAGCAGAGACCACGAGTGAAGGATGGCTTTCATTCATAACATTGTGTGTGGGGGTGTGTGTGTGTGTGTGTGTGTGTGTACATGTGCTTGTGTGGGTTGGTGTAGTATACACACCCGGATACCAGATGCTGCAGATGCTCTGAGGACTGATTAGAAAGCAGATATGAGTGAAGGCCTTCTTTTCAGTGTGTGCGTGTGTGTGTGTGTGTGTGTTGGTGTTGGTGTGTGTGTGTGTCTGTGTGTGGTGAGTGTGTGTGTGTGTGTTGGTGTTTGTGGGTGTGTGTTGGGGTGTGTGTGTGTGTGTTGGGGTGTGTGTGTTGGGGTGTGTGTGTGTATGTATGTGTGTGTGTGTGTGTGTGTGTTGGTGTGTGTGTGTCTGTGTGTGGTGAGTGTGTGTGGTGTGTGTGTGTGTGTTGGTGTTTGTGGGTGCGTGTTGGGGTGTGTGTGTATGTGTGTGTGTGTGTATGTATGTGTGTGTGTGTGTTGGTGTGTATGTGTCTGTGTGTGGTGAGTGTGTGTGGTGTGTGTGGAATGTGTGTGTGTGTGCGTGGTGTGTGTGTGTGTGTGAGTGTATGTGTGTGTGTTTATGTGTGTGTATGTGTGTGTGTGTGTGTGGTGTGTGTGTGTGTGTGTGTGTGTGAGGTCTGTGCAGAACTGTTATGGAACCTTCCACTGCGTGCACAACATGTTCCCCCCTGACGTCCACAATGAGGCAAAACTGTGCCGTGCCGTGAGTTGTACTCCACAATGATGTCTGTTCTGGTGCATGGTCTCCCTGAAACACAGATGTCGGCCCTGCCTGCTGCCTTTGCTGTGGTTCACTATCGGATCCCTCACAGAACCCCCTTTTTTCGCTCCTCTAGGCATACGCTGTTTACCAACATGCACTGTGGTCAAAACAGCTTGCATGGAAACATGGAGGCATTCACAGCGAAAAAAAAAGAAAAGTTTAGCTTTTGTCCTTTAAGTCTGTTTGTCTCATTTACGGGCCTCACATTTGATGAAAACTAATTTCCTGGGTGCGTCTGAAAGCCAGACTTTAATTTCGTGTTTCTGCGGTTGCACCAGTCATTCTGCAGAGCTCCGGTAGGTCTTCTGCTGGTCCTGTGATGAACTGACTTTCGTCCAAAACCGCTTTATTAGGTCAAATTGCTGAAGATGATTCAGACATTAGGTCTGGTTTTCTTCTCCTCGTGATGGGGACAGGTGCCTCCCTCACAATGACTCACCCAGCTGTAATTAGGATGCAAACCTATAATCAGAATCAGAAAAACATTATTTGTCTGTCGTGACAGAAAATCCTCTTGGGTGTAACTCTCAAACAAAGACAAAACAAGACAATGGCACACAAATAATATTCCTGGGACAAAATGAAAGGGACTTGTGCAATAAATAAGTTAGGAAAAAAGGGGGCCATGAGGGTGAGGCATTGCTATTTAGGACATTGATGCCAGTGGGAATAAATGAGTACCTTAGACTGGACAATAAACAATCACAGCCAATCAGCATGGTACTTCAGTAGTATGCAAGATTGATTGGATCAGCAGCTGAACTCAAATACAAACCAAATTGTGGACAGCGTCTTTACATGTCTGCCATATCAGGTCAACATTCCCTCTACAAGTCTGGGGAAGGCCTCATTCACACCAAAACCTGTGCATTTGCTGTGCATACGCACATATGTTCATTTTTATTTACAATGCATGTTTATAGATTAGACCATGCACACCGCACACAGTACACTCGTGTTTCTGTGCAGGAGGCAAGCCAAAATCCTATTAAAAGCTATAGCAAAACTATACCTTTCATGTATACTATGCTACCAGTGTATTGATATCGTATGTATTGACAGGGATACCTCAAAAGCCTCCTTACTGTGTAAAAAACATGACCACTCGCCTACATTTGCATGAAACAAAAGCTGGAAAACTAGCAGTACTGACCTTGTCATACCAGATGTTTTGGCTTTTTTTTTTGCCTTGGGACCTGTACTTTTCCACCTTCCTCTTCCCTTCCCACTGAGGCTATGTGCATTTAAAGATGGGGCTGGCAGCTGATGCGCCGTGGACACACTCCTCCACAGACATGGCTGGTGTGAATAAACACACACACACCCGGATGCGCCGTGGACACACTCCTCCACAGGCATGGCTGGTCTGAATAAACACACACACACCCGGATGCACCGCTTACCACACAGCTTCCGTCCCGCACCGTTCACGTGCAATGCAGTGTGAATGAGGCCTGACACTTTACTTGGATAGGCAACCCACAGACACGGTGCAGATTTTTTATTAAACTTCCGTTTTATTCTCTTTGTTGTTTACTGACTTACCATCCTAATGGAACCCAACCCGGAGCATTCTAGTGTAAAGGTGCTGGGTTCGAATCCCATCACAGACAAGCAGGGCCTTGATGAGTGTCTGGTGCCTTGTAAAAGTCCCATAGTCAGAGCTAACTAGACACAAATTTCCAACAGATGGTTTATTTAGTAGTCTCAGCATCTGAAGACAGTCTATATAGGGCCATCTATACACCGATCCAAATCAGGCATGACAGCAGTCTGCTCTGTAGACCCTTACAAAAAACAATTGTATGTTTTTTTGTCCTGGCTTTGTAAATGAAAAACAAGCCAGGGTCCCCAGTCTGAGTCATACCCTACTCCAGCCAATCAACAGGTTGTGTGAGCAGCACTGCTGAACGGGCTGTTATTTGATTGGCTGTGTGATTAAGCTCCGATATCACCCACCTGGTGTCAGGGTGCCCACAGTCCACTGTGTGTGTGTGTGTGTGTGTGTGTGTGTGTATGTGTGTGTGTGTGTGTGTGTGTGTGTATGTGTGTGTTCCGCCACCACACTGGCTAAGGTAAGCAGAGCTGTGAGGTAAGCTGGCGAGTGTTGTAGAGAAGTGGCCGTGCTTCACTCTCACACTAAACATCTGTGGCTCTGCGTTTCGTCAGGTCCCAGTAGCAGGAGAGGACACTGCACAGCACACCGCAGTAATGTTTTTAACTCTTTGTGCTCTTGGGGTTTTTTTCAAGGGCCGTTCAGAGGTCAAAGATGAGAGCGCTGTTTTCACTAAACAGGTTTTATGTGCTAGGGAGTAACTGGCTTTATACAGACTTAGCTAATTCACTGGAGTTCTGCTGCTGGTAAACACACAAACAAAGATATATGGACTACATGTGTATATGAATGCTTACATACATACATACATACATACATACATACATACATACATACATACATACATACATACATTCATACAAACATTCATACATACATACATACATACATACATACATACATTCATACAAACATTCATACATACATACATACATATATGCATACATACATACATACATACATACATACATACATACATACATACATACATTCGTACGTACGTACATACATACATACATACATACATACATACATACATACATACATACATACATACATACATACATTCATACAAACATTCATACATACATACATACATACATACATACATACATACATACATACATACATTCGTACGTACGTACATACATACATACATACATACATACCTTTATACAAACATTCATACATACATTCATACATGGATGACTATGCAGTACATATGCACACAAGTTTGTTTTTTTATCTAAAAGGGACAGTGCATATTAATCAACATGGTGTTTGAATATGATATGTAAATGCGCCAGATTTAGCCATACAGGCCAATTTTTGTCCATACACACACACACATACATAGACACACACAGACATACATACTCATGCACACAAACACAAACAGGCCTAGCAGCCGGACCTACAACAAAGTGTGTGTTTGAATGGCTAGGACTATCCATGCCCTCCTAGTTTTTCACCCCCACCTCTGATAGTGTCGCCTTCTTCGCTAACATAATTACAGCCTCAGGTTTATTTGGGTTCATGTGTGTGTGTGCTGCTGTAGACTCTGGGGTCATGGCACCGCTTGGCCCCCAGAGAGAAAGCTGCATGTGTGGGAGATGTAATCCACTGGAGTCAATCACAGCCTGGGCGCCACCAATCCCTCCCAACCAACCCACCCACCAACTCACACACACACACACACATACACCCACACACACACACACCCCATACACAAACACACACACGCACACACACACTCACACGCGCACACACACACACCATACATACACACACTCACTCATACACACACACACACACACACACTGCTGCAAGGGAGCGCCTCTCGAAACATCTCCAGGGACGTTTCGTTATTTTCACATCAGCTCAGCTGACTTTTATCTCCAAATCTCTTTTTTCGCCTCGGTCAGGAGGGGTGCTGGCAGAGCACCAGCGTAAAGAAGGCTTAAATGATACATAGTAATTGCTGCGCAGAGTGCCTTAATGAACACTAAATACAATAAATATTGTGTAGCAAAGCCAAATATTTGGGTAACATTTTGTAGATGTGTGCGCCCCCACAAATAAATCGCTGAGGATGAACAACAGTATTTACTGAACCTCTCAGAGAGCGCAGGGCACTGTGTGTCTGTTTTGGAGAAAGTAATAGCCCTCCAACACTAGCTGCAGTTGCGTGTATGTGTGAGTGTGTGTGTGTGTGTGTGAGAGAGAGAGAGACAGACAGAGAGTGTGTGTGAGAGAGAGACACACACAAAAAGAGAAAAAGAGAGAGAGAGAAAGAGTGTGTGTGTTGGTGTAGGAGAGTAGGTGTGCGTGTGTGTGTGTGTGCGCGCGCGTTAAGTGTGTATGTGTATGAGTGAATGTGTGTAATTGTGTGTTGGTGTAGATGTGTGTTAAGGATAGTAGGTGTGTGCGTGTGTGTATGTATGTTGGTGTCGGTGGGTGAGTGAAGGGTGTGGGGGTTTTGGCATAAAATGCTGAAAAGTCACAGTCCCTCCATTGCAGCAACATCAGACAGAGTGGCTGACAGAGTCCAGGACTGCGTTCCCTACAGCCCTGCGGTGCTTCGTGAGTGGATTAAGTTTCTCCTCGCGTTTGATCCCTTCCTTTAGTGCAGCTGTGTGTCCATCACAGAGTCCTACGGTGCGGACAGACTGACAGTCAGATGACTCCCATCTCCCCCTGATCTCACCCAAGTAGTCAGAGCTGTCATATCAAAGCCAGGAATTATGGGAGATATGCCCATGAAATTGCTTTTATAACATAGTAATGTAAGTGTAATGTAATATAATGTAATAGAAACACAGACTAGAGCCCAAAGCCCTTGCTTGTTGCGCAGATCATTTTGCCTGCGTTTAGCACCAAAGGTTTTTTACAGATCTCCTTAGTGGAACAACAGAGAGGACCACAGCTAATTTCTCCATTACACACATGTGAGCTCGAAGAAGTGAACACGAGCATTGTATCATTTTATGCGCAGTTTAATGGACAATGACAACATACCGCTCTGAGTTAAGATATTCGGCACTGGAAGAGGAAGGAAGACAGACAGGCAGTGTGAGGAACTTTAATAGATGCCTGAAATTATCTTGCGTCACAAACAGGCCAATTAAAGCTACTACAACAGGAGCCACTTGTTGGAGACAGTGTTTGTGTGTGTGTGTGTGTGTGTGAGTGTGAGTGTGTGTGTGTGTGTGTGTGCGCATCTGTGTGTGTGTACGTGTGTGTGCGTGCGTATGTGTGTGTGTCTGTGTGTGTGTGCATACACGTGTGTGTACGTGTGTGTGTGTGTGTGTGTGTGTGTGTGTGTGTGTGTGCACGTGTGTCTGCTGAATTCTCTTAAAAATTATTTCAGAATTTCTATTTGGAGACTCGGGCAGGGCTGTCATCCTGGCCATGGCAGCCATTGCTGTCTTTATTGGGGTATGTGTAATGTTTTTACTGGGGAAAGAGCATGGCTTTTAAAAGTAGGACTTGGAAGCTGTTCGGTGCACTTGGCAGGTGTAGACCATGACAGAAGTCCCAATTTTGTTTTTTTTTTCTCAGTATGTATACAGAATTCATGTTTGTATACCATAGCCTTCAGTATGTAATGTATGTCGTGGTTTGAATTTGTATGCCATGGCTTCTTACCAGGGATGTTCCCCGGGTTATTTTCGTGTGTGTGTTAAGACAAATGAGCAACAAGTGCAAGCTGAAACCAAACAAAAAAGCAAGGAATAACAGACCCCAGAATGGAAGAAATAAAATAAGGAGCCACTCATTCGACCTCTTACTGTTCACGTGCCAAGAGTCTGAATCCACTTTGACACACTACTTCTTAACACTGTTCACATTAGACATTACACATCCCCATTGCCAATCCTCTGGAGTCCACACCAGCTACCACCCTGCGCCCCACACTAGGCAAGGGCACCCTCCTCGCGAGTATTTTCGAAAGTTTTCCCCTCCCTTAGTCCCATTACGAGTAACATGAAACACAAGGGCTTAGTCTCTGATAAACAGTCATTGTTTACAGTCATTCGGCAAAGAATTGTAACACGTAACCTGCTGCCTACTGAGGAGTCGTTTTCAAGGGAATATTTCCTTGTGTAAATCTCTGAGTTTAATCTGACCCGTTAGCCCTTGACACTTACACGGACCCTGCAGAGAGGATGTCGATCCAGCCAGATGTACCAGAGCAGAGTGCTGTTGTGAAATCATTCATGTGCGATAATGTTTTGTGGTAACGTTACTATGAGACTGGCTTGAAAACAATATATGGCTCTATACACATCAATGCACATGAGTTCCGTTTACAGCAGGCTTTCCATTCGGACAGAATTTGGCGCCACTGCATATAATGGGCCCCCCCTCCCTGAATGTTATGCTAACACCCAGTGAGGCTGAGCAGAACGATCAGACAAGAATTCTTCTCTAAATATTTTTACAATCTCAGAGGAAGATGATCATCCATGGGTTCTCATAGTGTTAGTCTTAGATGGACCAGGACAGTATGTATATCATGTGTAAAATGCCCTTTAGTTTTGCATCCTTCAATGCTTCCTTTGCATCCTTCTGTTTACAATAGGGTGTGTATGCCCTGTAGAGCTGAATCCTCACAATAGGAGTAATTAGGACCTCGCAAGTTGATTGGGTCAAATCCCAATGTTACTCAGCAAGCATGGTCTAGCTTTCTGCAACGCTTTGGTCTGAGGGAGAGCAAACTGTTTTATATTAATACAGGACATAATAAAGAAGTGATATGCGCTCACAGTATGTGTAATACCGGGTAATCATATTTTTTTATTTTATGTTGGATTTGTTATAGTCTCTCTATGCATCGAGTAGGAGGCAGGGGTAGCAGGTCAAATGTGTACTTCATGAAGCCCGGTGGGGGCAGTGCCTCCATCAATCATGAGAGAAAACATGCCTGCCTCAGCAAAATTGTGTTTTAAAAATATACATTAGTTTGTGTATCGTATGTACAGCTCTGACGAGTTCAAGCCTCATCGCCGACTCGCCCACCACCGGCACCCCTGAAATCCCCAATTGGATATGCTTGTTGAGAAACAACCCCACGCGAAACAGCGTCTGCTTCCCATTTGATTTCAGGCCTTTAGCTTGTGTTCTGGAGCTGTGACAAGAGAAGGCAAGAGAAAACAGGCTGCGCCCGCGTGCTGTTTTTGTTCTTCCAGTCCTGGATCAGGGAGCGCTCTGGGACTCCTCAGCAGGCCACCGGAGCCACTGTGGGCCCCTCGCAGAGATAGGGGTGCAGCCGGCAGGCCCAGGACTGGCACGCTTTTCACCCAAAACTGCCCATACTACACACACACACACACACTCACACACAGATACATAGACACACACACATGCATAGATACACACACACACACACACACACACATAGATATGCACAAGTAGCTGTATATAGGCCTACATGTATTTATTTTTAATATGTGTTTATTCAGTGATCAGTATTAGTATTGCTTAAATCTATCTTTTCTTTCTGCACTGTTATGGAGTTAACCAGTCTACAGTTCACTGCACCCAGACACAGACACAGACACACATACACACACACACACACACATGTATATACACACCCTCGAGCATGCTGGCTAACATGGACCAGCAGTGATGAGTAAGCTATCTAAGGCACATTAATCATATTCAAAGCCACATACTGTACAGTGAAGAGCAAATGCTATGAAGAGCTTTTGCTATGTACACACAGACACACACACACCGAAGAAGCCCCAGATGTTCACATCTGAAGGAATCAGAGGTCTGGCTTCAGCAGATGGACATGCAGTGCATGTGGTGTATTTCTACTGTACATATTTACATATGGCTGTATGTGAGACTGACATGAGTGGACATGAGACATGAATGGTACTAAAAGGAAGGCTGTCCTCCACAACCCAGTTCTCACCTACTCTATAAGCCAAAGTAATAGCTGTGCGTACAGCCAGACAATACAAATCAATACTGACTGTGCACAACTTACACAGTATGGAAATTAGCTTTCTACAGATACACACATGCACACAGACAATAGTGGGATGGGTTCATGGTGAACTTCAGGTTCCTCTATCTGAAGCCAGACAATACAAATTAATAGTCACTGTGCACAACTTACACAGTATGGCAATGAGCTTTCTACAGACACACACAGACACACAGACAGTAGTGGGATGGCTTCTTGGTGAACTTCAGATATCTGTATCTGAAGCCAGACAATACAAATTAGTAGTCACTGTGAACGGCTGAAACAAGTATGTCAATGAGCTTTCTACAGACACACACGTACACACAGACAATAGTAAGATGGTTTCTTGGTGAACTTCAGATATCTCTAGGCTGTTGGTGATACACGTAAGAGGGCCACTACATGGTCTGTGCTGTCCGTGCGTTTGTCCAGGGCTCTGTAATCAGTGTGACCTTTCTCTCTGTCCAGCGCCTCTCATTGCTGGGCCAGTGCCACTCAGAGGCCGGCAGGCCCCTGGCAGAGTCTCCTGCTGAGTGTTCTGTTCCGGAACCTCAGGGGAGCCATTCCGGAGCAGAGCAGAACAGAGCTTGCTCACCCTCCCGCCTGCACTCGTTCTGTCTGTTTGGTAATCTGCAGCCAGCTCTCTCACGCCATCTATCTGGGTGTGATCAAAGGGGCCCACAGACACATTTCTGCTTTGCTCATCTCAGCAGCAGCGGCTGCGACAGGACAGGATAGGTCAGGACAATGGGCCGCTTTGTGGCGACCCGGACTGCCGGGGTTCTTTGCTTCCTGCTTCACCAGCACTATCCGGCGCCCAGAGCCACTTTGAGGACGAGCTGTGCCGAGAGGTGTGGGAAGGGGGTGGGGATGGGCAGACACCCCATTGTCGTGTTCACTTAATCGGAACACAGAACTGTAATGTGATGTGACCCCCCCCCCCCCCCACAAACACACACACACACACACACACACACATGCACACCCACCGTCCCCCACCCTACCCCCACCTCCCTTTATTCCTGTCGCTGTGTCTGTGAACCCACTCATTCTCAGAGGGGGGGCATTTCAGAGGGACACGGGTCATATTTTAGGGTTCAGATGAGAGCAGTCTGCTGGCTGCAAGTAAAGCGCTTGTTATTCTTTGGGGGCCAGGGGGGCAGTGCATCACTGCAGCGTTCTGTGACTCAGTTCTGTTTTTCTCTTTCTCTTGCTGAAAGCGTTGGGTGGGCGGATGAGCAAAAAGTGTGTGAGTGCCTGAGTGTCGGTGTGTGTGTGCGTGTGCATGTGTGTGTGTGTATAGGGTTCTGAATAATCCATACATGATCAAACACTGATGTGTTAATGTCTTTATCTTCCCAAAGTTGTGAACCAGGATGGCCAGCCACTTATTGAAGGCAAGCTGAAAGAGAAACAGGTGCGCTGGAAGTTCATCAAACGCTGGAAAACACGCTACTTCACCCTGGCTGGCAATCAGCTGCTGTTCCGCAAGGGAAAATCAGTAGGTATTCTCTCTCAAAGGCTTCTCTTGATATCACCACCTAATCACCACCTGATATGCCACCTTTATCCTTTCTCTTATTCCACAATCCCATGCCACCTTTACCCTCCTTCCCCCTCATTCCGCAATCCCATGCCACCTTTACCCTCCTTCCCCCTCATTCTGCAATCCCATGCCACCTTTATCCTTTCCCTTATTCCGCAATCCCATGCCCCCTTTACCCTTTCTCCTCCCTTATTCCGCAATCCCATGCCACCTTTACCCTCCCTCGCCCCTTATTCTGCAATCCCATGCCACCTTTACCCTTTCTACCCTTATCCCGCAATCCCATACCACCTTTACCCTCCCTCGCCCCTTATTCTGCAATCCCATGCCACCTTTACCCTTTCTACCCTTATCCCGCAATCCCATACCACCTTTACCCTCCTTCCCCCTCATTCCACAATTCCAGTCCAACTTTACCCTCCCTCCCCCTCATTCCGCAATACCATGCCACCTTTATCCTTTCCCTTATTCCGCAATCCCATGCCCCCTTTACCCTTTCTCCTCTCTTATTCTGCAATCCCATGCCACCTTTACCCTTTCTACCCTTATTCCGCAATCCCATGCCCCCTTTACCCTCCCTCCCCCTCATTCCGCAATACCATGCCACCTTTATCCTTTCTCCCCCCTTATTCCGCAATCCCATGCCACCTTTACCCTCCCTCCCCCCTTATTCCGCAATCCCATGCCACCTTTACCCTCCCTCCCCCTCATTCCGCAATCCCATGCCACCTTTACCCTCCCTCCCCCCTTATTCCGCAATCCCATGCCACCTTTACCCTCCCTCCCCCCTTATTCCGCAATCCCATTCCACCTTTACCCTTTCTCGTATTCCGCAATCCCATGCCACCTTTATCCTCCCTCCCCCCTTATTCTGCAATCCCATGCCACCTTTACCCTCCCTCGCCCCTTATTCTGCAATCCCATGCCACCTTTACCCTGTCACCCTATGCCCAAGCCACCATTGTCCGTATTTGTTTGTTTTTACATTGTATGAGCTGGTCATAATTAGATCATGATGAAATTGTGTGTGTAACAATGGAAACCTCATCTTTGACCAGGCCCAACTCACCCCATGGGGCAGTTCACTTTGGCTGCACGTAATAATGTTGGACCTAGCACAGGGTCTTGGGGGACACCCAAGGTCAACACAGTCCCTGAAACATCATGAGTCATTCCTCTGCATAAGTTGGCCTTGAAATCCATACCCAAAAGTAACTGGGGTGGAAAAAGACCAAACTGGAGCCTGTACACCCATTTTTATCAAATGCATACCCACTTTATGTCTTGTGTTTGAAGCTGACATTCATTCCGGGATTGGTGGGAGTTCACTTGAATTTTGAATGAGAGAAATATTCATTTTGCAAAACAGCCTTTGAAGAAAGCCACTGGGGGTTAACAAAAAGGGCTGTTGAGGTCACCTTGTCACCAGTGAGGTCTGAAACAGCCAAATAAATTGCCAGTCAGCGCTTTGTGATAAAAAGCAGACAATTTAGTATCAGCCACAATGAAATTAGATCTACTGTGTTTCTCTTTTTCTATTTCTTAGCTTTGATTCTGTCAGGAAATGTGTGACATGGTTGTTACTGTGATTGCCCTTAGTGGTGTCAGTGTTGTGAAACTTAGTCATAATTTTTGGGAAGAGCCAGGCAGATTGTATCACTCTGCAGGGGCCTTTTGAAAGTGGACAGTATAATTTTTTTTGGCCTTTGTGCTGTCAGTTCTAAATGAAATATGAGAAGTGTAATGCTGAGAGACCAAATAATCATTTTTTTTAAACGGGATTTGAGGTTTTTAGAATCTTTATAGGAAATTAGAAAGATAATGTTACCGCGCCTTCTCCAAGCCGTGACTAAACTTCAGATTTGCCTGTGCCTTTGGTCTGCACAGCTTCGCGCCCCTCTGTTTCTTTGCCCGGTTGATCTGGGTGCAATTTGCCAATCTCTCGTTAGCAGTCATTTGTTTCTATTGTGCTGGTGGTGAGGCCTTGATGATGCTGTGTCTTTCATCTGCCATCTGCCTCACACTTTCCTCTGCTTTGTACAGGAACGCTACACACACTCACTCACTCCCTCCCTCATTCACTCACTCACTTGCTCATTCACTCTCTCACTCACTTACTCACTCAATCACTCTCCATCACTCACTCACTTACTCACTCTCTTTCCACCACTCACTCACACACTTACTCACTCACACACTCACTCACTCACTCACTCACTCAATCACACGCTCACCCACTCACTCACACACACTAGCTCACTCACTCACTCTCTCACTAACTCACTCACTCTCACTCACTCACTCACACACTCGCTCACTCACCACCCAACCATTCATACTCACTCACTCACTCACTCACTCACACACTCACTCTCACTCACTCACTCACTCACACACTCACTCACTCACTCACTCACTCACTCACTCACTCTCACTCACTCTCACTCACTCAATCACACTCACTCACTCACTCACTTGCTCACTCACTCACTCACTCACACACTCACTCACTCACTCTCACTCACTCTCACTCACTCACTCACACTCACTCACTTACTCACACTCACTCGCTCGCTCACTCACTCACTCACTCACTCACACTCACTCTCCATCACTCACTCACTCACTCACTTACTCAGTCGCTCACTCACTCTCTCACTCCCTCTCTCACTATCACTCACTCACTCACTCACTCATTCACTCACTCTCACTCACTAACTCACTCACTCACTCACTCACTCACTCACTTACTCAGTCGCTCACTCACTCTCTCACTCCCTCTCTCACTATCACTCACTCACTCACTCATTTACTCCCTCACTCACTCTCCATCACTCACTCACTCACTCATTCACTCACTCACTCACTTACTCAGTCGCTCACTCACTCTCTCACTCCCTCTCTCACTATCACTCACTCACTCACTCATTTACTCCCTCACTCACTCTCCATCACTCACTCACTCACTCATTCACTCACTCACTCACTTACTCAGTCGCTCACTCACTCTCTCACTCCCTCTCTCACTATCACTCACTCACTCACTCATTTACTCCCTCACTCACTCTCCATCACTCACTCACTCACTCACTCACTCATTCCCTCACTCACTCACTCTCCATCACTCACTCACTCACTCACTCTCCATCACTCACTCATTCCCTCACTCACTCACTCAGTCCACAGTGAGCCTGCAGAGTCCTTTGTCCATGTCCCGAGCATTCTTCATAATTAGGACCAGACAATGTCCGTCGCCAGAGCACCTTCAGGCTTCCTTGGCAATTCCGCAGAACTCATGCGGTTCTTCTCATTCCAAAAAGAAGAAAAAAAGAAACAGGAGAAGAGAGAGTCACCAAGACAAGACCCCCCTCCCCCCTTCCCCCTCCAATTCCAACCTATTCCACCCACACCACACCCCCCCCCCTCCAATCCCAGCCTGTTCCACCCACACCCCACCTCAACCCCCTCCAATCCCAGCCTGTTCCACCCACACCCACCCCCTCCCCCCACCCTATGCCTCAGCTTCCACAGTTTGTGCTCTTCGAGGCAGCAGCCTGCTCTGTAGCGGGTTCCCCACGTCAAGCAGCCATGAGCGGCTTTTTGGGGTTTTCTCCCTTTTCAATATCAATGTATAAGAAAATGACTGTACTAATCAACTCCTGAAAAGATATTGAATAAAAAATGATCATATCGTATCGTATCGTAACCTGTGTGCTGGCTGGCAGGCTCACCGCACCAGGGTGGCTAAGGCTAATTAAGAGCAGACCCTCCGCCCCCAGGGGGGGTGAGGATGTGGGCAGGCCAACAGAGACCCCCCCACGGATGGAAGGGAGGATATGGCTGTGGTCATGTCCTCCTCCGTTTCCACTCCCTGTTCTTCTGATCATGTCATAGCTTCTGTCAGTCAGACAGATATATGCCTCCGTGGGGCACCTCATTAAACGCAGGGGGTTACAGGCTTCGGCTTTTTTTTCATTTCCTTCCTTTCTTTTCTCAGGCTCATAGGAGAGGGGGGTTAGAGGGAATGTGCAGTGTACAGCTATTCCGATCAAACACATGAATCTAGAACAATGAGTAGAGCATGCGTTACCGCTCAGTGACACATCTATTACCAGAAGTATTAGCGAGAGGTTTCTCACCAAAAACACACAAAGAAGAAAAGTTGGCAGCCCATATGCCAGTGGTTATTGGCTAGGAGAGCATTTTTGTGTTCTGTTGACATTCCCACCATTGTTTTTGGTAGAAGGACGAGCTGGACGACAGCCCCATCGAGCTGAGCAAAGTGCAGAGTGTGAAGGTGGTGGCCAAGAAGCGGCGTGACCGCGGGCTGCCCCGGGCCTTCGAGATCTTCACGGACAGCAAGAGCTACGTGCTGAAGGCCCAGGACGAGAAGCACGCGGAGGAGTGGCTGCAGTGCATCAACGTGGCCGTGGCCCAGGCCAGAGAGCGCGAGAACCGGGAAGCCACCACCTACCTATGACAGCGCCACGCGTCCACCTGCCAAGCCGGCCAAGCGAGTTACATGATAGGGGGTTTTATCCCCTTGCTGGAAATCACTGCTGTGAAAGGCTTATGTACTAATGCTACGCTGACTTCAGTGATGGCAGAGTAAACTGTTGTTACCACAATTGATCTCTATTGCTGGATTGGACAGATAGCATTGTAGGCAACGTGCGCATAGCGACGCCATTTTGAAGAGTGCTACTACACATGTAAACATATGGCTGGCAATGGTGTAGGCTGCAGATAAGCCTGTATTTTACTTCATTCATGATAAATAAAGTCACACTGATTCAATTTTGCATTACTGAAGCACAATGTGGTATAATATCTACATATCATGAACCACAAACATAAAAAATGTTTCTTACTTCTGAAAGGAGATGCCCTGCTGTCTGTAGTATTCATTAGCATAGTTGTAGCAGCCAAAAGCAAAAACCTGGATGCCTTTAGGCTGTAAAGTTTAGAGTGATAATTTCCTTGGCTGGTGCTGCTCTGCCATGCTTGCAGATGGAAGTAGCACTGTTCAAAATGGTGGCGTTGTTGGCACACCAAAAGTCACATGATGTCCAATCCAGTAATAGAGATCAATGTTTACCACACATAAACACACACACACACACACATCCCCACAGCAACCATCCTAAGTGGAAGAACAGTGCTATGTTTATCCCAGAATTACACAGTGTTGTCAACAGACACATCTACACCAACATATGGTTCTTGGACCCTGAACAGACTCTATGACTAAGCACAGGAACCATCTTAATCCCAGTGATCTGTTACAGATGACATGGCCGTCAGCTGTGTCCTGCAGTAAGACAATTATGGTATGGGGTTTCATCTAAAGATGAGCGTGGAAAAAAGTGCCTTTTTCTGGCCGTCTGAGGCGAACACAACACAGAACACCACTCTGAGGCCAGAGGCTTGGATTTAGGAACACTGACGTCTATAGTTTTCAGTGTGTATATATATGCTGTTATCCTCAGCCCTGTGTTGATACTGGATGGTGTCCCTTCTTCTCAGACATCCTGAGCAATTGGTTCCACTTATCTGCATTTTTTATAGCCTTGCGTAGGCTTCAGAGGGCCTCTCTTGTGACTTAGGGGCCTCGAGTTGTTGGCATCGACTTCCCATTGTCCCCCCTGTTTGTCAGCCAAGGAAAAGACCATTGTTTTGTGACAGGGTGACAAAGTCAAATGGATGGAAAAAACCTAGATGGCAATTACGATGTCTGTATTTATATGTATGCTCATTGTTATTCTCTGTGTTATTTCCATGCAACTGAAATCTTAACAATAACAGAACTGTGCCAAGCAATTGAAGGATAATTTTAGAGGTTGACATTGTCCCCAGTGTCATTCTTTTCCTTTCTTTTCTATTTTGCTTTTTGCCATGTAAAAGGAAATAATGAATCATGTTGAAATCTCTAGGTTTTGTAAAAAAAAAAGATTTTTGAGTACAGCATAATCTTTGTGAATGTGATTTTTTTAGGTGAGTATGTTTCAGGCTCCATTCCAAAATGTAGATCCCATGTACGGTCCCTCCTGAGTCTCAGACTAATCACTTGAATCTTTGTGCGAAGCTCCTTTTAATGCAGCCGAATGTGTCACTGACCAAAGAGGCACCTGGATATGACTGACTGTGCAGATGTTCCTCTGGTCATGGTTACAGCTAGCCTAGCCTGTAATGTTCCCGCCTTTGTAAGCGGCTCATGTTCCCCGCGCGTGTTTGCTTTTTGTTGACGCCATGATCCGGAAGGACCCTTCAAAGCTACGTATAGGTTTGACGCCCTCTCACACCTCCCCGATTCTGACCCACTTCTGCTGCTGGGGTCTGCATGGAGAAGCACAAAAGACCAGAACCACTCCCACCCGGGCCCACTCTCCAGTGTTCGACATGTCTGTCAGCACCACTCCACCTGATGCTCTACAGCCCAATACCTCTGGGCTTCTCGTCTGACTGCAGCTTGTCAGTGTTAACTTTCATATGCAGAGGTTGAGTGACGGAGTGCAGTGACCTTCTCTGTGGTACGCGATCCAGTGCTGCCATTCATGTTGCCTCGTTAGGGCGTATTGCATTTTATTCAATAACTATGTTACAAAGCTTCATGAGTAAGTGTTGAGCCAAACCACTCTGTGTGTGTGTGTGTGTGTGTGTGTGTGTGTGTGTGTGTGTGTGTGTGTGTGTGTGTGTGTGTGTGTGTGTGTGTGTGTCTATGTCTGTGTGTGTGTGTGTGTCTATGTCTGTGTGTGTGTGTTTGTGTCTGGAAGCATGCATGTGCGTGTGTGAGCGTGCATGTGTGTGTATATGTGTGTATGAGTGTGTGTGTAAGAGAGAGAGAGAGTGAGGAAGAGAGAGAAAGTTGTTACAAAAGCATTGAAAGGTAGCTGTGTAAATATCTGTCCTGTGTCTTTGCATCCCGGTACGCCCATGCACATCATGAATCTCTCCCGTGACACAGACGTGTTTCTCTTTATCACTTCATATGAATGTTTATCGGTACTGTACATGGATTGCTGGAGAGTCTGTAAACAAATGTTAGTCTGATGCACATTTGTACCATCCGCAGTTTATCTATTATGCTTGTCAGATGAAATGAAGGAACACCTCACTGTGAAGAAGAGAGTAACTTTCATGGCAAATTGTATTTTTCTACTTTTAAGTGAATTATATGGCAATGTATTCTTATTCTGTAAATACATTTAATTATAGTGCATTATAACCAAACAGTATCCAGTAACACTCTCATGTTTTTTTTATTTTTTTTTTATTTTGACTATTATTGCAAGTATTTATTTAGTTTGTTCGCTTAATATAATTCCAGTTTTTATTAACCTTAAAGTAAAAGTAGTTATATATTCAGATGTTTGTGTCATTGCTTGCTTTGCTTCCTTAAATGCTGGAGAAGTCGTCATGTGTAATGAACTGAATGAGGGTGTGATGTGTTTTTATTCTTTAGCATGCATCACTCATAAGACAACACACTAAGTTCTTATTAATAAAACCCAACATCAACATCAAAGGATCACTTGAAATATGTCTTATCTCTCTTTATATAGTTTGAATCAAATATTAGAAAATACCTTCCTCCTGACTCTAACTAACACAGTTTGGAAAGTATGTCTGGATTTATTATTTCGCCAAAGAATGATACTAACTTTGGAAGCACTTTATAATAACTACTTGCTAATAAGCATGTACTTTGCATTTGTTAACTATTACTTAACCCTTTGTTCATCATTTGGTTACCATTGCTTTTACAAGGATACAAGGATTTTTATTTGTCTCATGTCTCAGACACACTGGGTAGTAGGACATGCAGTGAAATTGTCAATGTTTTACAATATTTCTTATCAGTAAATCGTTTATAAACATATTTACAAATGTTAAAGCAGACACAGAAGGTGATTGACAGAAAGGCAGCCAGCTGAGAGATAGATAGCAGATGGCATAAAGACAAACAGTCAGACATACAGACAGATAACCAACCGACATCCAGACAGATGTGTGTCAGTATGTTTATAAATGATTACTGATGAGAAATAGTGTAGAGCAATGGTTACCAAATGATGAACACAGTGTTAAGTAAGACTTAACAAATGCAAAATAAATGCTTATTGGGAAGTTATTATAAAGTGCTACGAGACTTTTTTCAGTAGGTATAAGGGTGTGTGTGATTGGGTGGATGTGAGGGAGGTGGTGGATGTGAGAGAGGTGGTGGATGTGAGGGAGGTGGTGGATGTGAGGGAGGTGGTGTCTGTAGGACTGCGATGTTGCAACAAAAGTGAGGGTCAAAGTGGCTGTGTGGTGACAGATGGAAAAAAGGACTCATTGTTTTCTGTCTGAAACATCCAGAAGCATCAGAGGTAATTTGTGTTCTAAACTGGGAGGCCAGAGAGATAGTGTTTCATGAGCGAGTCTAGCTTCAGTATGTGCAGGTGGTTTAGTGAAAACAGGACAGGCATTGAATGGTGCCTTTGGGGGGCAGAACACGCATAGATGGAGTCAACATTTATTTAACTGTACTTTCCAGCACAGTATGACAAAGACTTGCAGCAATACACTTTTGAGAACATGAACTGAACAAAGAAGACAAAAAAATCTGCACACTTCTGTCTGTCCAAAGAAGTATTTTTTTAATGCAAATCTGTGCAAGCTTTCGGTCGATAGACCTTCTTCAGCCAGAGCAAATCAACATGAACATGAGAACATGACCTGGGAAGAGGTATGAGTGTAGCACAGTTCTGTAGTGCTGTGAAAGGGCATACAGTAATGTGAGGCAGGCTTATGTGTTGTGCAAGGAGACTTGTTTGAAACGACTAGCTGGCTGAGTGGCTGGGTTAAAGCAGTGCATTCTGGACTTGAAATAGTGACGTTTTTGGACAACCTCGTCCGAACATCACCATACCACACTGTACCCACCCATGTGGTACGCTGACGTTCGGACAAGATTGTCCAAAACGTCACTATTTCAAGTCCAGAATGCATTGCTTTAAGCCCAATAAGTATCTAGCATAGATGCATAGATGCATACATATAGCCAAGCAGAGCCTACAGCTGACCATAACACTAACAGACCATAGGTCTGTAAGGTTTGCTAAGATATCACATTGCATAAACACGCCAGTTTGACCTGCTGCCATGTGCCCTACCATTAAAACATTTTATTCATTGCAAAGGCTAGCTTTATTTAGTAAGGAATGCAGAATGCAGTGTTGCTAGGTGCATTGTTTTCCACACATAATGTGTTAGCTTCTTTCTTTTTGGAGCAAGTGATAAACTGATGTCAACAATGGTCTATTTGTGAGTTTATGAACTATCATTTGAAATGTGTATTATGCCTCTATTAAGTTGTGGAGGAACTCTTTCTTTTGTTAACTCTGCATGTCTGAGCTACAGCTTTCAACACCCTGCCAGAGTCACTGACGGCTGCCAGTGTAAAAATTGTGACTTGGAAAAGATGAGGAAGTGAAGATGTACGCCTGATATCATAGAATAAAATGCCTTTTATTGTCACTATACACATGTATAATATACACATATGCATTGTACACTATGCACATGTACAATGAGATTGACATCCACTCCTTCTCCAGTACAGACATGTATGAAGAATATTCACAACATACAGTAGAATAAATAAATAAATAAACAACTCCAGGCATACAAACGTTATCAACTCTATGAGAAAGACTGTGAGGCCTGCTGATGCTGCCTGTTCTGCTATCGTGTGGGCTTCACCTCAGCCCCCCCCACACTCACACACGCACACACACACACGCACACACACACACGCACGCCACAAGCAGCATCACGTCACCCCAGCAGGCGTAGAATACAGTGTGTGCACTGGGCAAGCTGCGCCACTGGCGTCAGGGTTGCTGCACTCAGCCTGAACAGGCTGTTGTTTTGGGTGGGATTCCCATCTGTTGACATTGGACCCAGAGGTTTGTCCTCTCGTAGGTCAAAGGCCAGGAAGTCCGAGGACCACTTGTGAATCATGTTGTCACAGCCTCCCTCACGCAAGTGCTCGTTTGTGGCAGTGGGGCGTCTGACCTAAAGCTACTGCTATTTAGTGCTTTTGGCTCCTCTGTGTGTGTGTGTGTGTGTGTGTGTGTGTGTGTGTGTGTGTTTGTGTCCAGTGGTGCTCTTTTGGTTCATTGCGATTTGTTTTTCATGACGCAAAAGAAGACGCAGGAAGATGGGATAAATCTCATGAGTAGAACTCGGTGATGCAACCAAACATTGTGCCGATCTCATTCTCCACACAGTAGGCCACGAAAACTATTTCTCCAGCCATTTGACCACCAACACGTGTGTTGTGTTAGCATACAAAAGGCCTAAATAGGGTGGGAGTTTAACAGATGATCGTAACACATAATGCAGTGTTTGAACTCTGAGTTTGTAATACATATAGTTTAATGAAGACCCTAAAACCTGCAGTACAAAGACGCACACATATCTAAATTCAAGCACATGTTATGAGGTAGTTTTGGCAGACGTTTTAAATTCCACTGGAATTTAAATAGTCCCAACAAAAGTCTTCAGACCAAAACTAGTATGCACTCTAGAGTTTGTAATGTCCTTACAGTGAGTAGGCCTAATGATCTATAGATGGAGTCACACATTCTGCTGTGGTGAATTATTTCGGTCTCAAAATGATAGAACATGTAAGAGTTTAAGATGGCAAGTT
>CM050215.1:26290467-26317967 GCA_027475355.1 Coilia nasus
CACTTTATCATTACAATGTACTGTATCTTGCACACTATACCTACACACTATACACTTTATCATTACAATGTATCTTGCACACTATACCTACACACTATACACTTTATCATTACAAAGTATCTTGCACACTATATCTACATGCTACACACTTTATCATTACAAAGTATCTTGCACACTATACCTACACACTACACACTTTATTATTACAATGTACTGTATCTTGCACACTACATTGCATTACTACACAGCAGAAAGACCAGTGTTGAATTGACTCCACAGAGTTGATTTTAACACTTTTTTTCAGGGTTTATATAGCTCCACACTCTCATTAAGACTTTCAAGATATGAACTAACCCCAACCCTGGACATCACTGAAATCCAAAAATGTTAAAATCAATTCCCAAATATTTAACACTGAAATTTTAACACTTCATTTTTTGCTGTGTAGGTGCACTTTACATATCCCCTCCTTGTGTACTTGTCTTGTATAGTATGTCCTACTTGTATATTTCGTCCCACTTGTACATTATGTGTCATATATATTATTGCCTATATTAGATGCCTGTATGTATATTGTTGCTTGTATTGTACATGAGTCTACATATTTCTATTTGTCTATTGTATTTATTGTAATGTGTTGTATTGTATATTGTGTTATATGTATACTACTACATGTCTATATGTTGAATGTATAGAGAGCTAGCAAATTAAATTCCTTGTATATGTAAGTGTACTTGGCCAATAAAACCTGATTTTGATTCTGATTCTGATTCTGATTTTGATTGTTTCTGATTCTGATTCTGATTCTGATTCTGATTCTGATTCTAAGGTGGACACCCCTGCACTGGGCGGCGTTCGGAGGGTGGGGCGAGGTGTCGAACCTGCTGCTGGATAACGGTGCTGACGTGGAGGGGGGTAAGAGTGAGGCCACACCCCTGCAGCTGGCTGTGTGGGCGGGGAGCGAGGAGAGCGTTAAGCTCCTCCTACACCGCGGAGCGAGCCCCAATGCTTCTGGCTCGAGTGGACGCACCGCCCTGCACCTATGTGCCTGCACTGGGGACGAAAAGGTGACTGCTTGAGATTCAGATCATAGAGGTCAATGTTTGTGACAGCCCATAGATCACAAAACTGACACAGTAATAAAGTAAAGTAAAGTAAAATTAAAATAAAGTAAGTGAAATATACCTTATTATCCCAAAGAGGAAATTCGGCTTGGGCTTGATAGTCACTGCATCACAGACTTACACAGCTCATAGATAAAAACCAACAGTAAAAATACTAAAAACATACATAAAAGCATAAATGAAAACATAAATACTAATAACATAATATTTAAACATATAAACACATCATAGAAAATTACATAGCTTTCCAGTACTGATAACTTAAATCAGAATATTCAGCTCTATGTAGGGAGTAACATGATGGTGCACACACATGCTTATTCATTTCATCACTGTCTGTAATATAAGGTGCTGACAGCCATCATCGATTCTTGAAGTGTCGTGTGAATTAATCATTAAATGTATTGTGTAAATTGCTATGTCACTAAATCCATTATCTCAGAACAGTCTAGTGACGTATGTGAGCTAGAGGACTGACTGACCTCTGTGTAGAGTCACAGTACGGTCATATCTTGCTATTTTTAACAACACAAGTCAGAATTGTTTCAGCCCACTGAGGTTACCCACATTCTCATTTCCTCTATCACTGTGTGCAGTAATGTAAGGTGACCCTATATCATGGACTCCTGAAGTGTCAGAGAATGTGGACTCACTGACCTCTGCGTGCTGTCACATTAAGCGCCCAGTCTGTGTGTGTTCCTTGTTTATGTGTGGGCGGGGCCAAGTGCCCATGCAGAGGAGCAGATGGCATCTGAGCAGGTGAAGAGCAGAGCAGCTCTCCTGCGCCTTTAGCACCACTTGATCCCTCCTCTTTGGCCCTGTCATTCTCTTTTCTTTTTTTCTGTTTTTTATCTCTCTCTCTCTCTCTCTCTCTCTCTCTCTCTCTCTCTCTTCACCCATCTCTTCCTCTGTCTTGCTTTCTTGCATATCTCATTTCTCTCTCTCTCTTGCTCTTTCTCTCTATCTCTCTCTCTCTCTCTTCACCCATCTCTTCCTCTGTCTTGCTTTCTTGCATATCTCATTTCTCTCTCTCTCTTGCTCTCTTTCTCTATCTCTCTCTTCACCCATCTCTTCCTCTGTCTTGCTTTCTTGCATATCTCATTTCTCTCTCTCTCTTGCTCTCTCTCTCTGTTTCTTTCTCTCTCTCTCTCTTCACCCATCTCTTCCTCTGTCTTGCTTTCTTGCATATCTCATTTCTCTCTCTCTCTTGCTCTCTCTCTCGCGCTCTGTCTCTCTCTTCACCCATCTCTTACTCTCTCATGCTTTCTTGCATCGCTCATTTCTCTCTCTCTTGCTCTATCTCTCCCTAACTCCCTCTACCTCCCTAACTCTCTTTCATCTCCCCTCTCTTCCTCTCTCCTTTCCTCCCACCTTGACCTCAGATCCTTCAGCAGCTGCTGGCAGGAGGGGCCCTGGTGAATGTGGCAGACAGGAACCTGGCCTCACCACTGCACCTGGCTGCCCGCAGTGGCTCGCGAGCCGTCGTGCTCCCGCTGATCTTGAGCGGGGCCCCCCTGGAGCAGCGGGACCACCTCCTGATGACCCCCCTGCACTACGCCGCTCTCGGAGACAGCGCCGAGGCCGGGCGGCTGCTGCTGCACTACGGGGCCGAGGTGGACGCGACGGAGAGACTAGGCCGTACACCGCTGCATTTGGCAGCAGAGAGAGGCCACTGCAAGGTGTCTTACTCGTGCAAATTGTTTGGGATGGGTATTATAAAAAATTACAATTTACATTATCAAGCATGATTTACAAACTGATGATAGGTTATGCTTATGCACGTTGATGTGCAATGTTCTTTGACTGTATGAACTGTTGTTAACAACTAGGTTGCACACCACTGCATTTACTGTAGCAGCAGAGAGAGCCCACTGCAAGGTGTCTTACTCATGCAAATTGTTTGGGATCAGGAGTTGACTATTTCATGAAGCTTATTAATTATCCAGCATCATTTACACACTGATGATAGGTTATGCTTATGCACGCTGATGTATAATGTTTTTTGACTGTATGAGCTTATGTTATTGTGAACAATTGCTTCTGCCTTATGATCTTATATCTAAACATAACATTTACGTGTTGAACTCATGACAAATATGTCTATTGGTTATACTTATTATATTTATTTTTCCTTAAACCCAGGTCCTAAGAGTATTCCTGGAAACAGGTGCGGACTGCGTGCTGAGAACACAATGGCTAGAAACAGCAGAGGACTTAGCCCAAAAACATGGGCAGCTTGCTGCTTTACACATTCTCCAGGAACACAGAACTTCTCCTAAAACACACAAAGAAACAAAGCTCACCATCCAGACAGAGTTATAGCACCCTACATATTTTAGAGTGGTAGCAGGGTACAATTATGTCTAAATTATGTAAGTTAAGGGGCAATGCATTTTTTGGAATGCAGTTTTCCTTCCTATTTTCTCATTTTTATGAATCATTTTCCTCCTGGCATTGGTCTACATTCAATGTCCCATAATGTCAAATGAATAGTGCACATTTGTCAAAAACTATATCTCTTTGACATAAATAGCCTATTCAAGCCATTACTTAGTGAAAGCACTGTTGATTTAGCAGTTTCTTTAGTAAGATCTTTGCTTTGCAAAGTCAAAATTTTACAGACATTCTGAGCTAAGATTCATTACTTTGCCATCTGCCCTTCCTATATGTTTCCCCCAATACATTTGCAAAAATGTCTTTCAACTTGTTGAATTCCTTCTTCTTCTTATTATTATTATTATTGTTGTTGTTGTTATTATTATTATTATTATTATTATTATTATTATTATTACTATTATTATTATTACTATTATTATTATGTCATTCAGGTTGTTCCCTTAGCCATATGTCATTTTTTTGGCTCTGATTTGTCTATTTATCCCTATGTTATTATAACACTGTCTGACCGCTGATTACATTATGATGATCCTTGTGAAATTACCCATGCCTAGTGGATTTGCCAACAGAACAGCTCAACAATCTTCTCTGCCAAACAACCCTGATTGTCAATTGATTAGAAAGACATATATGCCTATACCTAATAAAATGCTTCACCACACACTCTCTTACATTATTTATAATTTAGCACTTTGGCCGGTATCCAAAAGACTATGTAGGATACTTACAACAAGTCAGTATTCTTTAATGAGGATTTAGTAGTAGTACAGTAGAGTAGTAGAGATGCTTTATTTATGCCGAATGAAATTAAGGTAACCAGTAGCATATACACATCATACATAGATACACATAGGCACACACATATCACATCCTCATACACATACACAAAATTAGGTTGTGACATGTTAAAGATGCAGTATGGTGCTATGGTAGGCCTATCATATCCAAATGTCCATGAATGTAAATATTAACCATGATCTGTAGGCTTCAGTAGCTTAATAAAATAAAGTTCGTTCCATGATGCTCATCTCCCTGCTTCGTGTTTCTTGCATAGACAGTAGGGTTGCCTGTCCTAAGGCCTTTTCTGTAATCACTACTGTGCGCAAGGACGAGTGTTACGTCATCCACAATCTGCATTCACTTCCTGCTTGGTGCGACTTGCGTTGGATGGCTAGACAGTTGACGTGAGACCGAAGATGGCTGCTGGTCCACAGTCCTCAGTGACCAATACGTCTAGCAATAATGAGGGGATACTTATCGGCGATAAAGTCTACTCCGAAGTTTGCCTTACTATCGACAATTCCCTCATACCAGAGGAGAGGCTTTCACCCACACCCTCAATGCAGGATGGCCTCGATTTACAGACTGAGACAGATCTGCGGATTTTGGGCTGCGAAGTCTTACAATCCGCTGGCATCCTTCTACGACTACCACAGGTAACTAACGTTAGCTAACGTCTTGTGATGGTACTGTACTTTATACTATGCCAATATTTGCCCCTTTTATCCACACAGGTTTCTATTTATCGTTGAAAATAGGTGAACTAACATCTAGCCATCTTGCTAGCAGTGTTCATCTTCTGATGTCAGCTAACTAGCCATACGTTTCTAGCTAACGTTAGATGCTTGATAGGGTTAGCAAGTGGAAACGAAGTGATAGCAGTTGACTGTATGCATATTGTTTGTTTCTACCCTCTGAATGCAACATATCACATATCATCGTTAACTGATTGCATATAAATCTATTTTTATGCTAGTAGGGACTAACAACCCGATATATAGCGTGAAATGTGGCAGTATTTAGGACTAGCTGGTGTTGACTTCGACAAACAAAATGGCCGACGCTCATTGTGAAACCAATATGATGAAAGCAATTCTTAAATCAGCCAACGTTAATGTAACTCTTTACGGTTTTATAGGTGGCCATGGCAACCGGACAAGTCCTTTTTCATAGATTTTTCTACTCCAAGTCATTCGTCAAACACAGTTTTGAGGTAAGTCCAAGTCATGTCGCCACATTTCTTCTGTTAGCTGACTAGCAGATCAGTAACCAGTTAGGTAAGCCGAATGCTATGTGCGTAACAACAACGTTCACTTGAAGCGGCCATATTGTACCATTAGCCTGCTAGCTAGATAAGGTTTTCCCGTAAGGCAGACAGCCTTACGGGAAAGCAGGCCCATGATGTAAAATGCCGTATGTGTGAAAGGGCTGGCAGGCATTTTATGTCGCAGACACCTGTTTACGAGTAACTTTCAACGGCTAGCCTATAAAAAGACGTTAGATTAGTTCATATAGAACAGTCTAACTATAGTTACTGTTAATGTATTGTGAATGGTATGCCAAGCACTGGTATGTTCACTGAAAATGTTGCTGGTTTTACTGTCCTTAACCCCTTTCAGATTGTTGCTATGGCCTGTATCTATTTGGCCTCAAAAATAGAAGAAGCCCCCAGACGCATAAGGGATGTGATCAATGTCTTTCACCATTTGAGGCAGATAAGAGGCAAAAGGTAAGCATCTCTTGTGTTTTATTTTGCGTGGTTGTTGTAATTGGTTCTCTTGTCTTTTTCTCTGTCCCTGTGCCAAAGTATTCCATCCAGACAGTCTTTCTGTTTAATCCTGTCCACTCTCATCATTTAGTCAAACTGCTGTTCTGATAAGACATATGTAAATGTGTGCGCAAGTTTGTATGGTGGTGATGTGTTAATTTCAGTGCTCTTCTGTTTTTGCCTCATGCACTTCTAAACCATTTTAAAACTTTTCAGTTTCCTCATCAGTCATAATTGGTATTAACAGCAAGATAGTCTTCCGCTTACTCCCATCAAGTGAAATGCGTCCAAATAATGTTTACACAGTCTGCATTTACTTGGCCTTGGCATATCGAGTTTTAGTGTTAAGGGCAAACAATCCATGCCTTTTGTTAAAAACACAGAATTGGAAAGAAATTTTGTTCATATCTAAATCAGTGCTGTGGTGTTAACTTGAATTCTCTTTTCCCTTGCAACCAACTAACAGCCACCAGCTACATTTACCAAAGCCTGGGTGATGTGGAATGGTACGTAGAGATGAAGCTGTCGGCATGGCAACAGTGAGCGAGGTGTCGCTTCCCCCCTCCTCCTCCGCTGGGAGAAGCCAGTGGTCTGTGTGCGGTCACTGGGATTCGGGGACGACAGGTTGGCCGCTGGTCCGGGGCTTCTGGGAGACTCCTGTATTTCAGTATATGCTCACTGTCTCTGCTAACACTAGGTTGAAGTATTCATTGTTCAAAACAATCAACAACAAAAGTATCCTCACACGTCATGGCTTTTGCAGAAATATCATTTGCACGTTTAAAGAATGTCTGCACTGGTTTGTCAGGTTTTTATTCATCAGGACATGGTGGTCATAAGTGTGAAGTTGTAAGAAAACTGATAAAACTTCTTAGAAATTAAATACGAACTGAAAATGCATTTCGGATGCGAGGTGAAGTGAATTCAGTCTCCAAGAAGTCATCCAGTTACCTTACAACTTGGCACTAATGTCTGTACTGCCATTTGAAGTATTAGTTCTTATTGTTTTTATTGATATGTTCATTACAAGTCACTTGCAGTGTGTACAATATCCACAAGAAGGACAATGTATTCGGCAACTTATTTTGAGTAGTTATATTGCTATCTTTACAGAGCTGTTTACATGGTGCTCATTTACCATTAAACATAGTAAATTGTTGTGTGAACAGTAGGCGATGCAGTTTGTAAGTAGTATCTCAGTGTACTGTGTGTTTCTTGATGCTGAGGCATGTGTATTGTTCTCATGTCAAGGTTAACCAGACATTTAAAGGCATTGTTTACTTTTTAAGTAAAAGTCTAGAAGATTTGATTGCATTATTCACATATAATATTGCTTAAGCATGTGCAGTAGGTACATTGAGGCGGAACCACCATGTTTGAGGCTTTGAAGGAGTTTTTTTGTCATTAAACAGCTTTAAGGAAACATTTAGATGCTATGTGGAGGTGGCTGTGTGGCGACATATAGTATGTCAGTTGCGGCATGTAACCATGCTTAAGAAGAAACATATTTATCCGAAGAGGCTGCTTTTTTGTTGCTAGAAAGTGGCTGAAATGTGATGATGCAATTACACATGCAAGTCTATACATCAAGTATGCCTTACCAAAGACAGATATCAGAATTGTTACTTAAGCCATCCCTGACATAACTGAAGCCAAGACCAGCAAGGCTCTTTGAAAACGTAATTTATTATTATTCCAAGGTCAGACAGACTGTGGATTGTCCAGTGTATTGTGGCATTGTGATGTTTTTTGGCTGTTGGCGAGCAGTTCACTCAGTGTAGTTTAATAGCATTGTAGTTCAAGCATCATTTTCAGTTTGGGAGGTGGGGTGGGGGCTGTTGGTAGAATGAATGGGTTTGACTATAAAATGTAGTTTGTACACCACCCTGTTAATGAATATTAATTTATAATGTCCTGTATATGACTAAAACGAATGACAATTGTCCATATTCCTGACACTGTATAAGCAAAATCTTTCCATGCTTCTGTTCTGTGTTGCTGTGAGGAAACTTGGTGCGGTGGTAGGATTAGCTATCTAAAGGAGAAATTCTCTTGGGTGTAGGTGTGGACAAAAGGGTGACCTTGCGTGCTGTGTAGATGGAACCGGTGCACTGTGTGGTTGTGTAACGATGTTTCTGTTGAAGCTATGATAAACGTGACGGATGAGCTCCTGGTTTACTTCTCAGATGTGTAGCAAGACTGAAAGTTTTACTGAAGTCACAGGAGTCATTGAAAACTGGACCTGTTGCCTTTAGTTGGTTGGAAGGGAAAACAGTCTAGATGAATAAAACAGAAGTGTACTTTTGTTCTTTTTTTCCCCTTTTGCTGCTCTTTGGTTCTCTGGGGGAAATATTTTCATGTTTCATTTCCTTTATGCATCAGAAGTGCGAGCCCACTGGTTCTTGATCAGAACTACATAAACACCAAAAACCAAGTCATTAAAGCAGAGCGGCGGATCCTTAAGGAGCTGGGCTTCTGTGTCCACGTCAAGCATCCACACAAGGTGAGTGCCGGACCCCACACACACACACACACACACAGTACCACACTTACAGATAAGCGGGTCGGAATGGCCCTAGGCCCAAGTGGCTAGGAGGATGTAAGAGACTGCACAGAATACAGCGATCTGTTAGGGAGAAGTGTGTGTGTGTCAGAGTTTGTAAGTGAGCCAAGCATAGCTTCACCCGCACACTGTGCTTCCTGCATTAGTAGAATGTGGCAATGACCCACATGTGGTTTTCGCAACACAGGTGCTGCCATATCTGTTATCTCTTTCAGATCATCGTCATGTACCTCCAATTCCTTGAATGTGAGAAGAACCAAACACTGGTCCAGACAGCCTGGTAAGTTGTGCGCTCTCCTGTATGCAGCTGTGTGTAGATGGCCAGATTGCTAAACCTGCTAAATGACTGTTTGCCTGGAGTCTACGTAAGCTTCCTGTTCTCTCGTCAAGTGGGAAAAAAATCAACTTTGACAACACTGTGTGTGTACCTGTGTGTGTGTGTCTCTTCCTTAAAAGAAAAATGGTTTGAGTCTTTTATTTTCAGTTAGTTTACATCTATGGAGATCTCAGTTTAACTTTGTACTTTTTCTCTACTCTTTGATTAAAGGGTAGTCCATGATGGTAAGTCTCATAAAGAACCTCTGAACTCTGCTCCTCCAACCACACTGACCTCAGGAATCTCCCCCCTCATTGGCTGCCCCTTTCGAGACAGCCAATCCAGTGCGAGCTCTCTACCCGAGATTCACTGAAGGGGCCTTTTCCATCTGGCAACATCTTGTTTTCTTGGGGGTGTCCAAAGGATTTGTATTTTTTGTTTTTGCTTCCAAATTCTACTTGTCTTCTGAACTGCAGTAGATGTATAGACTATGTATTGCTCTCTAGCCATTCTACCTGCAGCTGTGTGTTAACAGTTTAGATACAAGTTAGAGTTTTTAATACAATTTGAGAGGTTTGTCAGTTAAGACTTTTTTTTTTCTAAATAATTGTAATTGTCTTACTGTTACATCATACTTCTCCCAAACTGATATGGTCTTCAGACATGTGTCTTACAGGACGCCTCCTGTCTCCATGGACCTGTTGTGACGTCGCCTTTCCCAGAAATATATCCAACTGGCCTTTTAGATTGACATTGTCATTGCCAGAGTGTCAGAGGTTGTCAGTAACCGAACATCACAATTAAGTTAATAATTAATGGGTCTTTCAGTTGAGTCATACTGTCACATGGACTCATAGAGGCTAATGCTTCTGTGTGAAGTAGATAGGCTTCATTTTTTTTTTTATTGTGCAGTAGCACATCATTCCCCATTTTTTCTGTTTCTCCCAAACACACCATCACTCCCCTGCTGTCTTTCTCTGTATGTATGTGTGTCTGCCTGTCATACTGTTCAGCCTGTACCTCCCTTTTTACTTATTTTAACTGACCAGAACGCCTTCAACTTATTTAGCCTGTAGATGACCTAATCATGTGTCAGAGCTGTAATGTAGTTGGCCCTTCAGCTATCTGAGTCTGCAGCCATGTAAGTCATTACTAACAGGCTGGTTGTCACTGGAGGAAACCTGTGTTGCCTGCTACTGAGGCCGTGCCCTGAGCAAGCCGTGCTTGAGTTCATCCAACCCAAACCAACACCAACCCCCACCCACCCTCAGGGACCTGTGGTTCCACACACTGTATTCGACCTGCATGCCATTCTTGCAGTGCAAGCAACATACACCCTCTCACACACCCACACACACACACACACATGCACATAAATACACGCACACTCCCTTCTATGTCTATTCCTGTCCCTTGATCCTGCAGGCCATGGTCATCCAGGTCATGAGCACAGTAAGGTGACCATGGCCTCTAGACGCTTGCCCATATTTGTCTGTTTATTTTGGACTGGTCAGCTCTCAGTTGCATGCGCATATGGGGTCCTATTTTGGCATGTACAGGTGTTTTAGCAACCTACTTTTAAGTTCCATTTTTACATTTATTTTTTGTTAGTTTGATTTCCCTGTTAAAAGGACACCTTTGTAGTTTGTCTAAGCACACGTGTTGAGAGAGCTAAATGTGTACATGCCTACACCTGTTCTGCATGGAACTACCTTGGACAGAGAGATTAAGAGGGAGAGAAAGGACAAGGTTAATCTTGAGTCTCCATAAATGTGGCTAAATTTGACTGCATCACTTCAAACCTTGGTTTGTTTTTCTAAGTTGGTTTCCTTTTTTTCTTCATGGGGAAGGGGGTTGGGGGTAACCTGGTAAACCAGCCCCTCGTACTTCATTTTATTTTGTACAGAGGGTCTGGACCAGACACCGTCAGAAACGATTTCTTCCTGGAGGTGTGGACTCTGCTGGAGTTTAAAACAAGCCTCTGCCTTTACCCAATCACTAACGCCTGGTCGTCACGTATGCAATTAGCCTACCTACGCACTACAATTAAAATGTAGCACACACAGTCAACGTCACGGCTAACGAACACACCTTCTGTTCGCTGATTGGATCGGTCTTGCTGGGGCCGACTAAATGACCCTCAAGAGATTCCGGTCCAGACCCTCTGTACAAAATAAAAATGAAATACGAGGGACGGGTTTACCAGGCTAGGGGGGGTAGGGGGGTGTATTGGGGAGAGGCGTGCCCCAGGAAGCTGCAGTGTCCCCTCTCCTCCTTGTGTCTTTCAGGAACTACATGAATGACTCGTTGCGGACGAATGTGTTTGTGAGGTTTCAAGCTGAGACCATCGCCTGTGCCTGTATTTACCTCGCTGCCAGAGCCCTGCAGGTAAGGCCCCAGCGTCACTACCGACTCCCCCTGAGAAAAGCATGACTTTATGGGTGTGGAGTGGTTATGGTGCAGCCAGATGGCTCGTGAATAGATCGCTACCACTGTGTCCCATACATTGACGAGCCTGTGGCGGCCTGCCATTGTCTAAATGTGGAACGTAGAAAAAAAAAAGGTTTCTGCCATACCAACGTTTCAGCCAGTCTCTTGTTTGCAATACTTTTACTTCAGTCTTTCACATTACCTAGCATGTTTGATATGTAGCTTTTAATTAGCTAGAGGATTAAGGTGGTGACTTGGAAAACTCCTCTTGAAACAAATAATAAAAATAGGATTTCTGTACATGAGGTAGTGAGACGAATGTTTGTTCCAAGCCCATGAGACTGTGTCTGCGCCATAGTCTCAGAAAAGTCGGTGGGAAACAGTGATACTCACAGATAACCTGATGGAGACTGAGGCTCCCAGCATCTTATGCAACATGTACATGGGCACACATCATTTACATCACACATTTACATGACTTCCTTCCTGTTCTGCTAGATTGCTCTGCCAAGTAAACCACACTGGTACCTGCTCTTCGGAGCCACAGAGGAGGAGATTAAAGATATTTGCATCACCACACTGAAGCTGTATTCAAGGAAGAAGGTGAGTTGTGTTTTCATCTCATGAGAACCTGAGCAGCTTGCACGTAACCTGGGAAGCAGTAGTCTGGTTTCCATTTGGCACATTTGCCTCAGCTGTGCACAGTCATAGTGATTCAGCTAAACGAGATGCCCATCAACAGCAGACCACAAAGATTCATTTGCATTTCGAAATTTTCCAATTGAGGATTTCTCTTCTAGAATAACTACAGGGCTGAAATCAGGCCTGAGACATTAGGGTACATGTAACATTTGCTAGTAGATAATAACTTTAAAACCTTTTGATGATTTCAGGCATAGAATTATTTCCTGCTTTCTGCCCTGTAATTAAAATGTGTTTTGTACTTGTGCCTGAGCAGGGCTACCTATGAGGGGAGATGAACTCAATGGAAAACCATAGGTATTTTTTTGGGTGGGAGGATCTTTTCAGGGTCCCAGCCATCTCTGGACAGGCCTGGCTTGAGCTTGACATGGCTTGTCCTGAGCTTGACATAGTTTGTCCTGAGCTTGACATGGCTTGTCCTGAGATTGACGTAGCTTTACCTGAGCTTGACTTAGCTTGTCCTGAGAGTGATGTAGTGTGTTGTGTTTCAGCCAAACTACGACCTGCTGGAGAAGGAGGTGGAGAAGAGGAAGGTGGCGCTGCAGGAGGCCAAGCTGAAGGCCAAGGGCCTGAACCCCGACGGCACCCCCGCGCTCTCCACTCTGGGAGGCTTCTCGCCCGGCTCCAAGCCAGGTCAGTCACAACACTGCCACACCTTTTATTTCTTTGTTTTAAATAATAATAATAATTATAATTTGGAATGGTTGGGCTCTTGGGCTGCTCTGGCTGTGGCCTACTACTACACTACTCTTAGCTGACACTCTTATCCAGAGCGACTTAGTAATTTATAGGGTTTCAGTTACAATCCCTGGAGCAGTGTGGGGTTAGATGCCTTGCTCAAGGGCATTTCAGCCATGAGTAGGGTGGGATTTGAACCTGCGACTCTGAGCCCAAGACCAACTCTCTAACCTCTAGACCACAGCTGCCCCAAGCTGCCCCTAATGGCTATGGAATTGGCAGCAGGATCTGCCAGTAGCACTTCACATCTGGCAGTAGGATCTCCAAATCTGGCAGCAGCACTCCAGGTATTAGCTTAGTATAAATCATTGAGTCAGATTGTATTCGGTGATTTCTGCTAAGCTAATAGCTAAAGCGCTACTTCCAGAGCCAGAGAAGGGCTGAGTGGGTTCTAAAATGGTTAGAGAACTGTTTAACGCTAATGGAGTTGCAAACTGAGCCAAAAAGGTGGAGTGTTCTTTTAGGCAAGGTATGTAACCCCTCACCCCCCCCCCCCTGTGGCAGGAACCCCCCGGGAGGTGAAGCTGGAGGAGAAGTCTCCAAGCGTGCAGACGCTGAAGCCTGTGAAGAAGGAGCCCGAGGAGCGCGCCCAGAGCTCCAAGAGCCCACACAACGGGTAAGCCGCTAACCTGCTCTAGTGGGGGGGGTCATACCATACTGTACTATCCTCTATTATAAGCCTGTAACTTCCTCTAGTGATGGGGGTCATACCATACTGTACTATCCTCTATCATAAGCCTGTAACTTCCTCTAGTGATGGGGATCATGCCATACTGTACTATCCTCTATCATAAGCCTGTAACTTCCTCTAGTGATGGGGATCATGCCATGCTGTACTATCCTCCATCATAAGCCTGTAACTTTCATGCTGTGCGATCATGTATTGTAAGCATGTAACTTCCTCTAGTGACGACTGGTCATGTCCTGCTGTTCCATCATCTACTGTAAGCCTCTAACCAGCTAGACTAATGGGTTGAGTGTTTGAATTGTGTACGGGCATCCATTGTTGCTTCTAACCAGCTGCACTTGAGGGGTGGGTGATGTCATGGGGTGCCATCATCTACCGTAAGCCTCTAAGCTGCTGTAGTGAGGGCTGGCTCATGGCATGCTGTAGTATCATCTATCGTTAGCCTCTAACCTGCTCTAGTGAGGGGGTTATGCCATGCTGTAGTATCATCTATCGTTAGCCTCTAACCTGCTCTAGTGAGGGGGTCATGCCATGCTGTAGTATAATCCATTGTAAGCCTCTAACCTGCTCTAGTGAGGGCTGGCTCATGGCATGCTGTAGTATCATCTATCGTTAGCCTCTAACCTGCTCTAGTGAGGGGGTCATGCCATGCTGTAGTATAATCCATTGTAAGCCTCTAACCTGCTCTAGTGAGGGCTGGCTCATGGCATGCTGTAGTATCATCTATCGTTAGCCTCTAACCTGCTCTAGTGAGGGCTGGCTCATGGCATGCTGTAGATGGGGGGTGAGAGAAGGCTGCACTATGCATGCAACATTTTCTCACACAGACGTGGTTGGGTGTTCTGCCTTCCTCAGTGTGTTCCTCAGTGTTGTATACATGTTGTATGTGCATAGTGCTGCCTTCTTTTCCTGTCTTTCAGCTGTGTTAAAGTTTGGCCAGCACTCTAAAAGTAAGGAAAAAACACTCGTCTGAGTGAAACCTGCTCCTGCTCCTACCCTTATGAACTTTGATGTCATGATGCGCCATCATTTAGTGTTGTAGTATTCACGAGTGTTGTAATACTGCACAGTCATCCTGTGTTGCATCACCTATTGTAAGCTCCTAACCAGCTAGACTGTGGTTTGAGTGTAATATTGTGTACGGTCTTCCATTGTTGCTTGTAACCAGCTGCACTGATGTCATGGGTGATGTCATGGTGTACCATCATCTAGTATTAACTGTCTGGGCTGCTCTACTGAGGGCTGGGTGATGTCATAGTGTAGCGTCATACAGTATTAACGGTCTGGGCTGCTCTACTGAGGGCTGGGTGATGTCATAGTGTAGCGTCATACAGTGTTGGCTCTGTGGGGCTGGGTGGGTGGGTGATGTCAGTGTTGTGTTGGCTCTGTGGGCTGCTGTACTGAGCGCTGGGTGATGTCAGTGTTGACGTGTCTTTCCTGCTGTTGCAGTCTCAGGAAGGAGGGCAAGCTGAGCCACAACAGCAGAAGCGGCAGCCACTCGCGCTCCAGGACAAGATCCCGATCCAGATCCCGCTCTCCCAGACGACAGTATGTCATCACCCATCTTTCTACTCTTCACTCTTCAAAGGGAAAACATCTGAACATTTATAACACAAATTTCAGTATTCAAAAATATCAATATTTTCCGCTATTTACTACAATTCCAAAGCTTTAGTTTTTCCTTATAATATTCCTGATTTGTTTTAACACCACTGTAGGGCCTCTGCTAAAAAACAATTATTTTACTACAGTACCATGTCAGGACACCCTCTTTTGACTTTGGTTTCTAAAAAAATGAAATCGCCAGAAACCAATCAGGGAGCACAAATGTAAGGCAGAACCAATAGGTTTAAGGTTCAGTCTTTGCAATAGTGTCCAAAGTTCAGCCTTTTTACTTTGCAGTGGTGCCCCACCTATTGCCAAGTAAAATGTATGCCTATCCAGACAAAGTGTAATCTTAGCCGTAGTAGTAGACAGGTCTGTGTTGCCTAGTTGTCTGCTGTTTCCTGGTCTGACCTCTGTGTGGCTTGTGTCTTGGGGCAGTGGTGGCCTGTGGTTAAGGGAACAGACTTGTGACTGCCGGTTTAAATCCACCAACTGCCAGTAGTGCCACTGAGGTACCTTGAGCATGGTACCGTCCCCGATCACTGCTCCCTGGGCGCCGTTGTCATGGCTGCCCCCTGCTCACGTGTGTGATGGGTTAAACACAGAGTCTATTTCATTGTGTACACTGAGAGCTGTGGTGTGCCGTGTAATCTTAATGACCCTGGGTGCTGTTTGTTTGTTTGTTTGTTTGTCTTCAGTTACAACAACCGGCGCAGCCGCTCAGGGACGTACAGCTCTCGCTCGCGAAGCCGCTCGCACAGCCGCAGCCCGTCCCCACGCCGCCACCAGAACCACGGCCTGGCGCTCTCGCCCCTGCTGCCGCACCTGAAGGCCAAGCAACGCGACGCTGCCGACGCCAAGAGCGCCGGCCGCCACGCCCACAAGAGGAAGCGCTCGCGCACTCGCTCCCGCTCCACCAGCAAGCCCCGCGAGCGAGACCGCGACAAGGACAGGGACAGGGACAGGGAGCGTGAGAGGGACAGAGAGCGCGAGCGGGACCGCCTCTCCTCCGCCGACATGAAGAAGCACAAGCACGAGCGCGGCAGCGGGGGCGGCCACCACCGCGACCGCAGGGAGCGCTCCCGCTCCTACGAGCGCTCGCACAAGGGCAAACACCACCACAGCAGCCACTCCGGCCACAGCCGCCACCGCCGCTGAGCAGCGCGGGAGAGGAGAGGAGAGGGGCGTCTCCGAGCCAACGAGACCCGCCCCCCCACACTGTCCCACTCATCCCACCCCATCCCCACCTTTCCCCGCCCTGCCCTCCTCTTTTCAGTCCTCTTTTATCTGTTCCTCACTCGCCCTTTTCAGTTGGACTGGGGAGAAACATAACAGTGTATAGTTGGTGACAGGCCAATGTGTTATGGTGAGTGCTTTGATTTTTATAAAGCAGAATGTTTGTTTTGTTTTGGACGTTTCTTTTGTTACGGTGGGGAAGGGAAGTTCACCATTGAAGAAATATTCAGGAAAGACATCAAGACTTTGCACAGTTCAAAAGAGGAATACCAGGTCCAGTCAACCTTTTTTTGTTTTTTGTTTTTTTTTCTTTGGACTGACGTGTGTATATTTATGATACATACATATATCCAGTTGTACAAATGCAAAAATGGTATTTCTCTAGAAATAGACTTTTTTTGTGAACAACTGAATGCAGACTTGTAAAAATTAGTTTTTGTGTTTTGGATCGTGGTTAAAAAAAAACACACTGGTTTTTAGTCTGCATGTGTTCATCTGATTTTTACTTAATAAAGTGATCTATTCTCAATTTTTGTTAATGTCATCTTTCCCTCAGTTACCCATACAGTCATGCCTAGGTGTGAACTCATACCCACACTCACCACTACTCTTGCATATGCTATCTGAATTTAGAAATTAAACATTTAAATTAAACAATAGGTGTGAAATCTTAATTGAAATCTCGATTTGTGGAACATAGGACCCAATTATTTGTAGCTCTAGGTAAAATCTTGTGTAGCACACTCAGCCAACATGGCATGAAATTACACCATGGCTGGTGTGTGCTTGTCACACTTGGCAGATAAGTTGCTGTCGAACATTGGATAACTTATTTTTAGTAATTTTCTAAAAAGCTGGTAATTAATGGTAAGAACAGAAAAACTAAATAACCACAGGCCATGTGTCCTTGGCATAAGCACTTCATGTGTAATGGTAGATAGATGGCAGTTAAAATGTATAGAACATGAATACTTGTCAATTCTGTGATGACTGCAGAGGTAATGCAAACAGCTTGCCAGTAGAGGTCACTGAACT
Source organism: Coilia nasus (assembly GCA_027475355.1). Taxonomy (NCBI): domain Eukaryota; kingdom Metazoa; phylum Chordata; class Actinopteri; order Clupeiformes; family Engraulidae; genus Coilia; species Coilia nasus. The sequence continues at coordinate 26,307,850 of CM050215.1, forward strand.
ACCACAGGAAGTGCCCCACTGCTCAGAACACTTTGCTCTGAATCCCCGTGGTGATCAGATGTCTGTCTGGAAGACATTATGCATCTGGACACTTGGCTGTGACTTCCACTTCAAGGTGTATGTTTATGCAACAGCCAATCCTGAGGAGCCCGTCAGTGGCAAAGCTACCTCACACACTGTTTTTCCACCGAACGGTACGCAAGCAAGGACAGGACCCATTGCATAATCTTTTTTTACTCTCCTAGACGAGCCTTTAACACGCAGCTCTAATTGGCAAACCCCCACATCCTGTGTAAGCACAGTTATGGTTTCACACCTCTGCATCAGTCACATGTCTGACAGTAAGTCACCTCCATCTACATTAGGTTGCCAAAGCCTCAAACAGTCATTTGGTAACCTCACTCCCTCCGCAGATCCGCCTGTAAGTCTCCCTGTTTGAGAAGCTCATTCACCCTCGCTGGAGCTTGAGATCTAGGTGGGAACTAGGGATGGTCTACTCTACACCTCTCTAAGGGTAAACCTCACTTTTTGGAAGAAGGGCTTTGTGTGTGTGTGTGTATCAGGGCAAGAAAAGAAAAACTTGGGTGGTGGGAGTTCCACCTTCCGTAAAGCAAGAACATCTAAAGCCCAGGGCCAAACATCTCCCACACCCACACATACAGCTTGCACCACCTCATTTTCACCAGCGTGGGTGGTGACCCACGCACCCACACACACTCACACACACCCACACACACCTTGCACCACCTCATTTTCACCAGCGTAGGGGGGAAACAGCCATTCAGTCCGGAAGTGGTGCGTGACCCACACACACACACCATCACCTCTCAGCGCATTCCTCTCTCTGGGATCAATGCATGCTCACAGCAGATGTAGCCTGTTGCCACGGCAGCAGAGAAGCATTAACTGACAACTACAAAAGGCATTTTCTTTTTTTTCTCTGGTACATTAGTCCATATAATATCTTAAAGGGCCAGACAGCTGCCTCATGCGGCCACACATGGGCGCTGCTAGAAACTAGAAACCCCAACCATATCATAGTCCTCTGTGGGCCCCTGTGGAGCTCTGGGCTCCCTGAATCGTCCTGATCTACCCCCCCTTAGCAGCGGCCCTGCTCCCACCCACTGCTAACCTTTCCGGTCTGTCTGAGGGTCCTCAGGACCCAGACGCACATCCATCCCACTCCCATCCGTGCTCTCTGACCTGCAGTCAGCCAACCACAATCCAGCCGTCTGGAATACACCAACAATGGTAAAAGAAAGCCACACACGTGTATCTACATGTGGTGCGACTTGCAAATGATTTCCTCTTTTGTCTTGTAAATGAAGTGAGTCCGTGTGAGCGCGCTGCAGCGGCCAGTGCTGTCTGACCCCATTAGCTGGAGCTGACCTTTCAGCCCGACAAGCTGCAAGGACACACACACTTGTGTCTAATTTAGTGTGATACAATATGAGACACGTTCCTGAGCGCATTGTTCACTTTCTGATTGACATTTAGTGGTCTGAAGAGAGAGAGAGAGAGTGAGAGAGAGAGAGAGGGAGAAAGAGAGAACAAGAGAGCTAGAAATGGGATAATGAGTGAAAATGAGCAGATGGTTTTCAGTAGTGTCACGGAGGGTGTTAATGAAACTATCTAGGCGTCTTTGGGGGTTGTCAGAACTAAGGCACACGTGTTGGTGCACACGTGTCGTCCCACGCAGGCAGAGACAGCCGCACAGCACAGCGGTTTAGCCTCTGTCACTCCCCTGCATTCCCAAATACCTACCCATCACCATCGTCACGTTTGCGCTGTTGCTGAGCATTCTTTGGCCCCGTTGCTCCGGCAACGCTAATTGCAGGTATGGGCTGACGCTAACAGGAACTGAGGAATTCCAGGAAATTACAGGTGTGGCTGCATGGGTCGACCTTCTGCAAATATGGCTCTTATTTTCTGACGTGCTCAGTGCCATTGAGGGCAGGCAGATTGTGTTTTTTGTCTCAGTCCATAGAATCTTTTGCAGCAGCATACACACATGGACAGGGCCTACGCACACAGACACACACACACAGACACACACACACAGACACACACACACACAGACACACACACACACACACACACACACACACACACACACACACACACACACACACACACACACACACACAAACACACACACACACACACACACACACACACACACACACACACACACACACACACACACACACACACACACACACACACACACACACAGTGTCTCAATAAAAAGTTTCATTTCTAAATCTTTTCTTCCAAGGACTCTCATTAACAAATGTAATTAATGCATGAGCAACTCACAGCAAGTGTTCTTTTCGAAGAACAAAACCCGCAGAAACAGGCTGTTCTTTGTCTGGCATGACAGCACAAAGTTTCCATTGCATGGAATCACAGTAGTGAGAGAGAACAAAAGCACCCATTCTTTCTGCATACAGGATGTTAAAAATAAATGATGTATCTCTTGGTGGCTGACATTAAATTAAGAGTGTGTCAGCCTCTATTTAAATAGACATTTTTTTATTTACCATACAGAAATTAGACTAATGGATCACATACGAAATGCAGTGTCTGTGGATCAACAGAAATACATGATTGTAGCTGCAGTTGAACACACACAATAGTGGATAAAATGGAAAATATTTTTCCTGTTAATCTGTCAAACAATCAAGCAACATTCATTAATCCATCAATAGTGCCAAGTCAGAAATATTTAAATGGTGCTGTTTAAATTTAGGGTAGGTACTGGATAGAGTGTTTTTGTTTCCTTCCTTTGTTTTGTTTTTAGTCTTGATTTTAAAATGTCAATGTGCTGAAAAACTGAATGTGCAGCATCTTTAAGCCATAATAGACAGCCATTCCAGAGATTTGGTGCACTCAGCCAAAAATGCTGTGTGACCAGCTGATTTCTTCTTCTTTTCTGAGAAAATGATGACACCAGCACCAGGGGAGCAAAGAGGGTGTGTTGGTATATCAGGATGAACTAACTCGGCTAAATTAGGTGCTGCAGGTCAATGCAAGGCCTTAACGTTTCATAGACTCTTAAACTCAACCCTCCTTTGCATTGGTAACCAGTGCAGAGAGATGTCTGTATGGGTGTTTCATTTTTTTTAGATTCTGTGAGCTGGGGCGTAGCCAGAAATCATAAAATGGGTGGGCCCAGTAAACATAAGGTGTGCCTAGTCAAAAACACATAGGTTATTATTACTACTAAAGCAGTCAGTCAAACAAAAAGAGCATTCTGATTGGCAACCAGTGCAGAGAGATGTCTGTATGGGTGTTTTATTTTATGATGACTTTTCCTCTTATTTTAGATTCTGTGAGTATTCTGACTGCAGCATTCTTTCAAAGCATTCAGCATTTTTTTCAGTGTGATTTCTGTTGTAGAGATTGAGTGGACAGGGGGATCTGTAATGCCACTGCCAGTTCATTTGGCAGGTAATTCCCAGTCCAGCTGTAGCGGACGTGTCTGTGTGCCTGTCACTCACTGTATGCACGCTTCCTCCCCCCAGTCACCACTTCACATCGCTGAGGTGCGCTACTGCTGCTTCTCACGAGGATCGCTACGAAAAGCACAATCAACACAATAATGGGAATCTTCCCGGCTTCTTCACCTTTTCCAGTACAGTTTTTTACAATTGCTTAAGCACAATTTTACACACTGGGCTCATTTTGTTAAAACACTACACACAGTTAATGCAACCATACACCCAATTTCCAGAACACCCCAGATCTATTGCAAAATGCTATTTTTCTTTCAAAACTGTACACATATTTATAAAAATGCTATTTTGGTGCCAAATTGCACACACTTGAGTCATATCTTGTATTTGTGTTTGAATGAGGTAGACACAGTGGTAAACAATGCAAAACACTTGTAACATTTGCACTTTCGTGATGGTCATGTAAACTACACAGACAAAGTAAAATATAGTACATTCACCAAACACTACATGTAATGACACCAATTCTGCACACCAATGAAAATGTTTATTTCTCTACACAGTTATTCTTTCCATACATATTACAGTTTGAGAACAAGGTATATTCCAAACAAAACATATCCTACTACAGTAATCGTCATAGTATTTTACTATGTACATATGACTTTGAAAATCAATTTGGACAATCATAAATGATGAAAAAAATCTGTAACTATATGTTGAAAGCATAAAAAACTTAGACAGCCACAGGATTTCATTCACTTCGTAGTCAATGTCTTCATCTGCTAGGCAATGTGGAAAAAAAAAATCCTGGCATGGCAAATCCATCCTTGCATGGATGCTACATCAGTGTGATTACAGCCTTCATCCATAGCATGAATAAGAGGTATTTGCACATATAACTTGTAATACGTAATGTAACTTTTTATAATGTTACACTTAGCTTACGCTCTTATCCAGAGCAACTTTCATTTACAGGGATTCAGTTACAGTCCCTGGAGCAGTGTGGGGTTAGGTGCCTTGCTCAAGGGCATTTCAGCCATGGGTAGGGTGGGATTTGAACCTGCGACTCTCAGATCCCAAGACCAAGTCCCTAACCACTAGAGCACAGCTGGCCACCTAGAGCACAGCTGGCCACAATCCTAAACACTTTGTTACTCACTTTTCTAATGACATAATCTGGGTTACATTTTTTTCAGAGATGACATGAATACATTCATAAAACACACCACATGACTAATACTTCAATAATATATTTCAATTGCTATTGTTTTTACTTTCAATGCAAAAACAGTCAATATGCTAAAGTGTTTACTTGTTGTCTGGTTGCATATTGAAAATTGAAACACAGCCATTTCTACAAAGAACCACGTTCACAGTAAACACAGTAAAGTATTGTTGGAGACAAAAAGCTACTGTAAGAATAATCTGTGTCCAATTTGGTGGCATGTCTCAACCTATGGTTTTCAAGGTAGTCAACCAGTGTCATTCGCATGTAATCAATTTAGTCCTCGTCTTCTCTGTCCATGCTCCCCTCCCATTATACCTTGCAGTGACAGTATTTATGTCTTCCCTTTGTTACCCCTCACTCTCTCTCTCATCTTCACTGTTCCTCCTTCGCTTGCTCGTGCTACAACGCTGCCTTACATTGCTATTCAAGTCAGGGTAACTTCCCTATTTTACAGTGTTTAAGGCTGATTGCTGAGTTTTGCATTTTGGCCCTTAGTGTTCTGGCACCTGACGATTGTGTTTAACCAGTTGGCTGCAAAGGTGTGGTAATTTGATAGCTAGTGTTTAGAAATTGAAAGAATGTGACATTACAATATAATCACGTGTGTAAGGCATATGTGTGTTTACTGTTTAGCAAATCACTGTGTGTAGTATTTTGCAAAATGTGTGAAGCTGCAAATGTGCTTAGAGTGGTGCCAACCTGAGCCGATGTTTTCTTACTTGAGTTTTAGGTTTCATTAATTGTGGGAAACTTTGCATTTTAGTGTTTAAGCAAACTTAAAAACCTGTAAAACACAGTCAGTCACACTTGCTTCATTGGCAGATTTAGTGTTGCTGATGTCTCATCAGCATATCTTATTCTCATCCTCCTGAAGTGTAAGTCTCTCTCCCTCCTCTCTCCTCTGCCTGGCCTGGACGCCTGAAAGCCTGACAGTCATTGTGGTGAGCTAGTCTCCCTTCTCAGCATGAGCGCCGCAATATGGGGGGCCTTTGTTACTTTTTTATTGTTTGAAGTGTGTGTGTGTGTGTGCTCACCTGTGTGTGTGTGTGTGTGTGCAGCTGCATGTGTCTGTGTGAATGTGTGTGTGCTTGCATGTGTCTCTGTGAATGTGTATGTGTGCAAGATTATGTGGGCTGACATGTGTGCGCTCGCGTATGTGTGTGTGTTTGTGTGCACGCTTGACGTGTGTGTCCTTGCATGTATGTGTGTGTGTGTGTGTGCACACTCACATCTGTGTCTGTGTGTGTGTGTGAGAGCAGCGCTGCCCGTGTCTGCAAAGTGTGAAGTGTTTATGCCTCTCTGGCAGCTGCTGAAGGACCTGCACACATTTTCATTGTTTGGAGTGTGTGTGTCTATGTGTGTGTGTATGTGTGTGCATGTGTGTGTGCGTGTGTGTACATGTGTGTGTGTGTGCGTGTCTGTATGTGTATGTGTGTGTGTGTGTATGTGTGTGTGCATGTGTGTGTGTGGGTGTATGAGTATGTGTGTGTATATGTGTGTGTATGTGTATGTGTGTGTGTGCATGTGTGTGTGTGTGTGTGTCTGTGTGAGTGTGTGTATGTGTGTGTGTGCATGTGTGTGTGTGTGTGTCTGTGTGAGTGTGTGTGTCTGTGTGAGTGTGTGTATATGTGTGTGTATGTGTGTGTGTGTGTCTGTGTGAGTGTGTGTATATGTGTGTGTTCAGCTGCTGAAGGACCTGTGTGCTTCAAAGGCATTGAGCGGAAGGAGCAGGAGGAGCAGGAGCGGCGAGGAGGCGCAGGAAGAGGCCAGCCGCTGTGTGCGCTGGCCGCGGGGTGTGTGTGTGTGTGTGCCACCGCCCCTCATGAAAGGGCCTGGGGTCAAAGGTCGCCGCTGCATCTGGAGGGAGGCCCAGAGCTGCCGGGTACACACTCTAGTGCACCGCGCTCAATATGACAACAACGCAGGAGGGAAGAGCCAGCACACACACACACACACACACACACACACACACACACACACACACACACACACACACACACACACACACACACACACACACACACACACTACACCCAACACCCTCCCCGTACCAAAGAATCTGCTGCTTGTGCATGTGTGTGTGTGTGTGTGTGTGTGTGTGTGTGTGTCGTGTCATCCTGACTGTAGACCTCAGGGAGTAAAAGTGTAAGGAAGGAAACAACACTTGTTAATTCCTCATCTTTTTTTTAAGAACTCAAAGGAGGAGGGTAAAAGTATGTCGGTGTTTGTTAATTTTTGTGTGTGTGTGTGTGTGTGTGCACATGTGTGTGTTTGCGCTGTTGGCACTTGGAGAAGAATGGCTGGGACGTACTTCATGCACTGAGAGAAACCGAGCGATTTAGCACACACACACACACACACAAAATAACTTGTAGCTTCTTTATTGGACGTACAAAGACACGGACATCATAATCACATTCTGTCTTTCTACAGTGCGTACACGGTGCAAAGACTCTGCGTGCCTGCACATAGGTCTTTGTGTTATTACTAAAACAGTGGAGTCAAGTAGAGCAGTGGTAGTAGTGTCCACATGGGTATTTGTGTTATTACTAAAACAGTGGAGTCAAGTAGAGCAGTGGTAGTAGTGTCCACATGGGTATTTGTGTTATTACTAAAACAGTGGAGTCAAGTAGAGCAGTGGTAGTAGTGTCCACATAGGTCTTTGTGTTATTACTAAAACAGTGGAGTCAAGTAGAGCAGTGGTAGTAGTGTCCACATAGGTCTTTGTGTTATTACTAAAACAGTGGAGTCAAGTAGAGCAGTGGTAGTAGTGTCCACATCCCCACTGGCGAGGTACCGGGCAGAAGGGCTGAACACAGCTAAAGGAACAAGGTGCCCGCACACTGCCTAATCTCCCATAGATTTAATACGCCACCCCACTGGCTCTTCCTCAGGCAAAAACACCATCTTCATCATTTTGCCTGAGGAAGACCCAATAGGGTCGAAGCGTTGCATATTAAATCTATGGGATTTCAAACAGTGTACAGGCACTTTGTGCTTTTAGTTAAAAACTAAAAAAAGTCCTCATGACTGAATCAGGTTAGCAAGAACCCTTGTTGTGAAAAGGGGACATAATGAAGTCTAGTTTAGTCACACACGCAGTGGCCTCTCCATGTCCTCCATGGGCTCAGGCTGTGTGTGTGTGGACTGACTGGTGCTGTGTGTGTGTGGACTGACTGGTGCTGTGTGTGTGTGGACTGACTGGTGCTGTGTGTGTGGACTGACTGGTGCTGTGTGTGTGGACTGACTGGGACTGTGTGTGTGTGTGGACTGACTGGTGCTGTGTGTGTGGACTGACTGGGACTGTGTGTGTGTGGACTGACTGGGGCTGTGTGTGTGGAGTAAAAGTGGTGCTGTGTGTGTGTGTGTGGACACTCACACACACACACACACACACACAAAACACCTCTACATGTATGTTGTCTGTGCTTGAAGCTTTAAGACTAGATGCCATACAATGGATTCCCACGTTTCCTCGAGTCTATTCCTCAGAAGAAAGAATGGGAGAGAGGCAAACAGAGGGAGAAAGAGAGAGAGAGAGAGAGAGAGAGAGAGAGAGAGAAGAGGAGGGAGGAACATAGAAAGACCTTGCTGGCAATGAGTAATGTCAATCACGCACCGGAAGAAAAAAAAAAGAAAGAAACAAGGCCACGCTGGGGAGAGGAGTGGGAGAGAGAGAGAGAGAGAGAGAGAGAGAGAGAGAGAGAGTGCGTGAGACAGACCCTGTGAATAGGCTGCGCTTGTGTGCGTGCCTGCATGTGCATGTGTGTGCCTCAGTGTGCGTGTGTGTGTGGGTGTGTGCGTGCCTGTTTGTGTCTGTGTGTGTGTATGCGTGTGTGTGTGTGCGTGAGAGCACTGAGGACCTTGTGAAAGGCTGCATGTTTGTGTGACTTTGTGAGGGAGAGCGTGTGCATCTGACTAACCTTGTGTTCGTGTGAATGTGTTGTGGGAGCAAGTGTGTGTGTGTGTGTGTGTGAATGAGTGAGAGCATGCCTTGGGAGGAGGGTGTTTACATCTGTGGGTGGCTAGAGATGAGTTGTCACGCTCGCTCCTTCCTGCCTCAGAGTGTGTGTGTATGTATGTGTGTGTGAAAGTGTGTGTGTGTGTGTGTGTGTGAAAGTGTGTGTGTGTGTGTTTGTGTGCGTGTGAGTGTGTGTGTGTGTGTGTTTGTGTGCGTGACAGGGAGCCAGCGAGAGCGAGACAATGAGAGCAAGTACATGTCAAAATCTATGTCAGTTAGAGGATTATTGATGGCCTGTCAACCTCTTTTTGCCAGGGCTATGAGCACCACAGGTGTGTGTTTCCTGTGTGTGTGTGTGTGTGTGTGTGTGTGTGTGTGTGGCTGTGTGTGTGTGTCTGTATCAATGTGTGTATGTGGTTATGTGTTCAGGCCTGTGTATATATTTGTGTCCCTCTGTGTGTGTGCCCCTGTGTGTGTGTATGAATATGTGTGTGTGTATGTCTGTTGTATAGTGTGTGTGTGTGCTAGGCTCGGTCTTTCCTGCTCATGAGCATAGCGATGCGTCGGTGGGCTTCGCTGGCTGAGCTGGGTGATGTGTTCGCGGTGAGCCTGGGTAAGGTGGGCGTAGACTGGGACTGCCCGTGCCAGGAGGCCGCGCTCCGTCTGCGTCTGTCCCTGCCTCCTGGGCCCCTGGGAGGAGAGGCTATGGAGGTGGTGGGGGGTGAGGGCCTCTGGTGGACGCGGGGGGCTGCGGATGGGGGCTCCTGAGCGGGGAGCCTGAGCTTCAGGAGCTGCTCCTTGGCTTCGGTTAGGGCTGCCGTCAGACCCTCTCTCTCTTCACACTCCAAACGCACTGTCTCCTGCAGCATCTCCGTCTGAGGGGGAGATGGAGAGAAGAGGAGGAGAGAAGGAGAGGGAGAGAGAGCAAAAGAGGGAGAGAGGGGGAGAGATGGAGGGGGGGAGAGAAGGAGAGAAAGATGAGACATTTAAGGGTCCGTTCACACTGCCACTCATTTCTCCGCCTCTGAAAAGCACGTCATTAGTAGCCGCGTCACTATGTAGTATCCCAGAACCTCAGTAGAGATGTCACGTTTTTTGTTGTTGCTTAGTTACGTACACTATTCAATCTTTTTTTGTGATATTTCGTACTGAGCTGTGAGGGATTAACTCAAAGCAAGTTTATTTCTGTAGCGCATTTCATGTACAGAGGTTCACAGAGGGGGTTCTACGTGCTTCACAAAAATAAAAGTAACAGTTAAGAGCAGAATGTCAAAGCATAAAAGTAAGAGAATTTTAAAGACATAACAAGGCATAAGCCAATCACTGTAGCTACGCACAGGTTGTTGAAAAAGACACGACCCCAGAGGTTCAACAGATTTTAATTTTGACCACCTCACGTTTTTAGAAGCCTGTTTTTTCTGCTGGCACCTTAAAAATAGCCATGTTGTTCCACGGGGAAGCAACTAAA
>CM050215.1:26327967-26330467 GCA_027475355.1 Coilia nasus
CCAGGCTAGTTTACAACTTCTTTACTTCGCTGGTTCTGGTTCAAGAAGATCTGCCGCTGTCAGTAGCCAATTTGTCAAATATACACAATTTTGCCACTTTAAAAGAAAGATTTGAAGAAGAGGAATCGAGGTTAACATTTTATGGACACTTGGCGTGTAGCCTACATAATCCGAAAACATGCTGTTATGGTTGGAGTGAATTATGGTGATTAAATTATCTGCTATATCTACCCACTAAAAGTCCCTCTTAACGGGCTAATTTAGCAACAACAAATGCAAGAATATTATATACGTGAAAACCGTTTGGGGTAAGATACTTCATTTGTACAACTACGATGGTGAGCGGAATTACTTTGTGAACGTTAGGCCTACTGACATTCAAAAAAGTCCTGCTCTGCGTTCAAACAAGCAGTCGAAAGATTAGCTAAGACTGGATGCCGAATGAGGAAAATAATTATTTGATCCCTTAATCAGCGTCCTTTTTAATGCAGAGTTAGCCAAATGAGGCTTTGTCACCTAAATTGAAGACACCTGATATCAAAGACTTGTATAAAGCTACTTGGCCACAGAATCAATCCGTTTCTGAGACTCCAAACTCTCCACTGAAAGTCTACTGCTCCAAAGTGAGTTTATACAGAAAAAATGAAAGACGATGAGTAAGCTGTAGTAGGGAAAGACATACTTGACACGATAAATCTGATATACATGATCGTTTGGGTCCAAATTCAAGTTTGTTACAGACTGCTTAGCTATTGACCGCGGCAGATCTTCTTGAGCCAGTCGAAAGGCTCCATCATTACTAACTAACGTGGCATCACGCAACACACAATAAACACAGTAAACAAGTTGTAAACTAGCCTGGGAAGTAAATGTACGGTAAAAACCATTGCCAAACAGTCCTTTCATACATGTAGATGCAAAAAATGAGAAATGAGTGAAATGATAGTGATGCTCATACAGATCGCTCACATCGGGTTGCACAAGGTAGGCCTACTTACTTATGGCAGTAACATGACACAACTTCAGCAAAATAAGAGATGTGTAAGCAACCTTCGCTGAATACAATCATGACATCAAACAACATTCTACTGCACGTAATCTATAGGTGTATAAGGTTTAGCAAGCTAAAGCAACTGGCAGTCTCCAACACAACAGCTGACACAACATGAGTGTCATCAGAAGAAATTAAACGTACACTTACTTTGATGGGTCATCTGACGATGGAACAGTAAAATGTAGCCAGGTAATTTAAAAGGGTTTGAATGATTAGCAGCCTGTCTAGCGCAAACCTGTCAAACTCGGCTATCTCATCTAGGTTCTAGCTCTGTTTTGTTAGCGTTTCTCTCCCCCTAGTGGCGGTGAAGCAGTGTTGGGAAATTTGGGGCGGTCTGTCAAAGTGCTCTGTCTCAGGACAAACCAATCACAATACCCTTTAATCCCCAGGTTCCCGCCCCCATAGTCAATATTCTCCGCGCGAGCAGAAGTCAATTTCGCGCGAGCAGAATGGTTTTGTCCCACACGAGAGGAGTTTCTGTGCTTGCGCGTGGGCAGTTCTCTGCTCTCGCGAGCGTGTTTCATTGCTCATGCGGGCAGTTCTTATTCTCGCGCGAGCGTGAATTTTTTGCTCGCGCGCACAGTTTCGGCAGGCACGAGTAGTTTCGGCTCCCGCGAGCAGTTTCTGTGCAGTTCCTGCTCACGCGAACAGTTTCTATGTTTGTAGGAATTTTGTCCCTATTCTGACGCCATAATATTACAATATTTCTGTTAAATTAAAAAAATTAGCCAAGTGTTTTTGTTTTTAATGTGCTGTTTTCAGTGTTCAGTGCATTGCTTTAGCGAAAATCATGTGGTACATACCATAATGATCACCATCACAATGTCCTCACCTTCTTTTGTAGGGCCATATTTTGGGTCAATCACAACTACTACTACTACTACTTAAACTACTACTATAATTATTATTATTATTATTATTAATGACAATAACAAACAACAACAACAACAACAACAACAATAATAATAATAATACAGCTCTTGAAAAAACTAAGAGACCACTGTAAAAGTATCAGTTTCTCTGATTTAACTATTTATAAGTACATGTGTGAGTAAAGTGAACATTTTTGTTTTATTCTGTAAACGACTGACAACATTTCTCCCAAATTCCAAATTCAACTGACACTGGAAAAGAATGGCTGTCATACATGTAGAGATGCTGATTTTAGGAAAATTTGCAGTGGTCTCTTAATTTTTTCAAGAGCTGTATATGACTGGCTGGCACTATGCATCATTAATCGATAAAGCCATATTCTCATCGACCGTGTCCTTACCTCCTTCTCTAGTGCCATGTTTTGGCTCCTGAGCTGCTCCAGCTCTCGCAGGGCCTCGGCCAGCTGCAGCGCCCTCTGCTGGTGCTTCTGTTGCATGTGCAGGAGCTCCGCCTGGCCAGCGCTCCTCTCTTGCGCTAGCTGCTCCTCCAGAGCGCGGGCCTCCTCTAGTAGTC
>CM050215.1:26335467-26340467 GCA_027475355.1 Coilia nasus
CTCGGGAGTTTTCCATAAAACACAAACACACACACACACATAAACACAAACACACATACACACACACACATACACACACACACACAAAGACGGTGGTACAGATTGTGGTGTGGTTCTGGCAGCCGAGGCGTGTTGTTCCCATAATCCTCTGAGCCTCTGCTTTTTCTCTCTCTCTCTTTCTCTCTCTCTCTTTTTCTCTCTCTCTCTCTCTCTCTCTCTCTTTTTCTCTCTCTCTCTCTCTCTCGGGGTGATTCCCCACTCCGCACTCACATGATGCACTCCACTAATCCAACGTGTCTGTCTCTCTCTCTCTCTTCCATCGCTCCGAGGCACAGGGCCTGACCGTTAGGAGGCTGTGGGTGTGGCTGACACTAACAAACAAAACCCTCCAGATGATTGTTTCACTCTATCACCCACACTCTCTCCCTCTCTCATGTTCCTGATTTTTTCCTCTTGTCTTGATATCCAGCGGAGCCGACTATGACTCATCCTGTGGCAGCACAGTTTGAGGCAGCCCCTGCCAGCACCAATCAGTCTGACAGCCAGCCATATGGCCTCGTTTTCTCTGGTGATTAATCTTTAATATGCCTCTGCTCACAAACATTCATACATGCAGTGTGTTATTTAGACACATATAAAGCTTTTTAACGTTGTCAACAGGTGTATTTACTTCCCTTAATAACTGTATTTTTTTTTTCAATTCATGTATTTACTTATCCGTGGCTGTGCCATGATCTGCTATGAGGACTTAAGGCAGCATTGAAGTCTGCTAGGTGGAAAAGGATATTTTTAATAGTGCATTCCTCAGGGGTTAGTAAATACTTCCCCCAAGACACAAAGTAAGGCAGTGTAGACTCATCTCACACATCTAGGTGTGGTGACACAAAAGGGAAAAGCACCCCTGACACACACACACACGCACGCACGCACGCACGCACGCACGCACGCACGCACGCACACAACTCATACAAAAACAAATCTCTAAATACGAACGCACACACACAAAGGCACGCATATACGAGCACACACACATGCATGTATCAACAAATACACACACAAAAACATACAGACATACGCATGTACACGCACACACACACACACACTGAAAAGACTCATTTAAGTGCACACATACAGTACACACCCACACCCACACAGACACACACACATGCAAGCACAAACCCCACACACAGACAAAACTCTCAATTATTCCTACTCACACACAAACAAACAAGAAAAACAACTGCAGGAAATCTCTCACAGACCAGGCAGTTACAGAAACCCATGAAACCGACACTTTATCTACCAGCGCTGTGGGCTTCCAACTCCTCCCCTCCCTTCGCATCCATGCCCACAGTTGTCTCATCAAATTTGTACCATGTTTTCCATGATTCACATCTGACATGGCTGACACATCAGCGCACACACGCTCTCTCCCACGAGCGGGATGTCTAGGAGAGGAGCAACAGAGAGACACAGATTGAAGTGGAAGCGCAAATGGAGAACTTATTTAGATATTCTCCTACTTGTCAGGCACTAATGCGCCGTCCCTGAAGACCATCAACTTGATCAGCTAGGAAGTGTTTATAAATCTTGGATAGCATTTAGCCCAGACACACACACACACAAATCCCAGCACTCTCGCTCTCTCTCTCTTGTCTATACTTCACATGCACACACACACACACACACAAACACACACAGAAATCTCTGCACTCTCTCTCTCTCTCTCGTCTATATCTCACATGCACACACACACACACACGACACTTTGATGGAAATCATATGAAAGGCGTCTCCTGGGAAGTTGGCCTTTAATGGTGACGCAGTGCAGCGCAGAGCAGAGTGGCTCTCTGGGGCCCTCTCCTTTAATGGGCCCACTGTGTGAAAAAGAAAAACAGCCCCAGCGTCCTCTCCTCCACCACCCCCAGCACCACCAGCACCCACAACACTCCAGCACCTCTCTGTGTAATCACATCAGCAGAGCGACGGTGCATTAGGAGTGGCAGAGAGAGGGAGAGAGGGAGAGAAGGAGAGAGGGAAAGAGAAATCAAATGCTCTCAGGATGGATGGAGGAGTGTGATGGAAAATAAATAATAAAAAAACTCATTTGAGAATGAAGAGAGTGTGAGAGAGAGAGTGACGGATTGAGTGAGTGTCTGTGAGTGTGAGTATGTGTGTCTGTGAGTGTGAGTGTGTATGTGTGAGTGTGTGTGTGTGTGTGTGTGTGTCTGTGAGTGCGAGTGTGTGTATGTGTCTGTGTGTGTGTGTGTGTGTGTGTGAGTGAGTAGCTGAGAGTAAATCCTAAAACCTGTCGTGACGGCGACCCAGTAATGCCTAATCTGTGCCACACATGACCCTGACCTTTCACCTGCCTGCCTGGAGCACCTGCTG
Organism: Coilia nasus; assembly: GCA_027475355.1. Classification (NCBI taxonomy): domain Eukaryota; kingdom Metazoa; phylum Chordata; class Actinopteri; order Clupeiformes; family Engraulidae; genus Coilia; species Coilia nasus. Next base: position 26,337,859 of record CM050215.1, read on the forward strand.
CTGCTACTCCGCCCCAGGGCTAAGCCCCCACCCCTCACTCACACACACACACACACACACACACACACACACACACACACACATACACACACACACACACACACCACCCCCCACCCAAGGGCTCACTGGATCTGCCCCTCCAGTCCTGGAGCCTGGGAAGCATGATAGCGTGTGTGGAGAGAAGAAAATCTTCAACCCCACACTCACCCACCCCTAACACACACACACATATATACAAACACACACGTATACACACACGCATGCTTGCCCCCCTGTGGGGCCGGTCGTGATGTGTGGTGTGCTTGCGTGTGTATCTGTGGATGTGTGGAGAGGAGAGGAGAGGGGAGGAGAGGAGAGGAGAGGAGGGGAGAGGAGAGGAGAGGGGAGGAGAGGAGAGGAGAGGAGGGAGGGGTGGGCATGTCTCTAAATCCCGCAGCTACCTCAGCACCTCAGCTGTCGCCCGCTCTCCCCAACCACCTTCGCGTGCCTGCCTCTGCAGGCTCTCTCCCTCCACGCAAGCAGGATCACAATAATTCACCTCTCTCTCTTCCCCCCACCCCATCTCACCAGCACATCCTTCATTCCCCCCCTCACATATATGCAAACACACACACACACACACACACACACACACACACACACACACACACACACACACACACACTTTCTCTCTCCTTTCCTTCATTTTCAAACACGGCTCTGTGCAATGCTGTTTCTGTCTAAATCCATCCTAATTCTTGCTGAAGTCTTTTCGACGTCTTTGAAGACCCCACTCAAGTTTTCCCCTTCTGCTCTCCTCAGCTCTTTTTCCTCCTCTGTGAGCCTTTTTCAAAATCTTTTTTTTAAAGCCCATCTTCTCTCCCAACTGTAGCCATTACTGTAGGCTTCTTCTCTTGTGCCAGTCAGTCAGCCTCACCTGTGTGCTGCTGCTGCTGCTGCTGTCCCCTCAGGCTCCATCCTGCTCTCTCCATCCAGTTTCTCTGCCTGTGAGGTCTATCTCCCCCTCCATCTTCCTCTCTTTCTATCTCTTTGGCTTTCTGTCAGACATAGTCAACTCCTGCTGTGTAATTCTTTGCTCATAGTTCTTTTTTTGGGTGCAATCACTCAATAACATTGCTGTTACCCTTTGTGGAATCTGCAGACTTACAAAAGGTCACAGACTCAGGAGGATTACATGTATACTGATGTGTCCAATGTGATTTGGTCCCCAATAGCTTCTCTCAGACAAATAAAACAGCAAAACAGGTTGCTGCTTTTCATGTGTCCTTGCCTCTCTTTCATCTCTCGATTCGCCCTGTTCCCTGTTTTTTCCCTCTCGTTCTCTCCACGGGCGCACAGCCGCATTTTCCAACTGAAACTGGAGCAGCTCGACTAATGATGCTTCTGTCAGTCAGCGGTGCTCGCGAGGCCCCTGCGTTAATGTCATTACTCTCTGGACCTTTTCTAATTAGACACATTAGATCCCACCACGCTGGAAGCAGTGGTATTGATGACGGCCCGCCAGTGTCAATCACAAACACGTGAGCGCCACAGCGAGTCTGTTAAAAATAAAATCAAGCCCACGAGAGGAAAGCTAATGCTGTTCGACTGGTCACGCTTCAGCATGGGGCTCATTCACACCAAACACTCTCCGCATACAGCGCGTAGACAGCAAGTGCTCGTACAATGTGTGTGTATGTGTGACAGAGTACGCTCAGATCACGCGTGCGGTGTGAATAGTCTAATTTGTTAACATGCATTCTAAATGAATACGGACAGAAAACGGGCATGCGCTGTATACAGAGAGTGTTTGGTGTGAATGAGCCCTAACAGTTCGATCCCCTATCCGTTCAGCATTTACATTCAGCTTAACAGCAGGAGAATACTGCACATACTGTACATGCCTTATAAAACCTACAATATAAACAGTAATTGTAGTTTGATTTATGTCCTCTATTCTAGATTAAGTTGTGTCCTCCGATGTAATTTGCTTTGGATAGAAGTGTCTGCTACTGTATATGTTATGTAATGTAATAATAAACAAAACGATGACAATGAAAAAAAATGGATTATGGGGAATAGACAGAGTGCACTTTGCACACAGTACCAACACACTCAATCTAGAGATAGTCAACTAACAGTGTGATCCAGTTCTACTCAGAACGCAAGGGTTTATATTTTTAGATGCTTATATGTCCTATTGCTTTCTTAACTGTTTTTTGTGTACTGTGTTATTGTTATGTTGTGTTACTTAAATTACCTAATATGTAGCCTACATCTATCTATCTATCTATCTATCTATCTATCTATCTATCTATCTATCTATCTATCTATCTATCTATCTATCTATCTATCCATCCATCCATCCATCCATCCATCCATCCATCCATCCATCCATCCATCCATCCATCCATCTATCTATCTATCTATCTATCTATCTATCTATCTATCCCTGCGTGTCACGTAAACTACAGCTCTGCTAAACAAATGCACCTTACACAACCAACACCAACACCCTCCATGCGTAGAGACAGACAGTTTTGCTGCTTGTGTGACGGTTAAGCCCCTGATCTTGTTTAGCGTGCACTGCTGTTTGGCTGCGCCGGCGCATGAGAGCGGCTCCCGCTGAT
>CM050215.1:26345467-26360467 GCA_027475355.1 Coilia nasus
ATGGAACAACAAACAAGCTGTTGTTGGAGAGGTCTCACACACACACACACACACATACACACGTACACACACACAAAACACACACACGTTAGAAACACCTGCACACATGAATAGAAATGTAAATACAAACACCTGCACACTGGAACTGAAGAGGAGGCACAAAGGGACGTAGGGGCATCAAGCAGCAGTGGGCTGGGAATACAGGGGGGGGGTGTGTGTGTGTGTGTGTGTGTGCATGTATCAGCGAGCGTGATGAGAGTAGGGGTGGGAATACAGGGGGGGGTGTGTGTGTGTGTGTGCATGTATCAGCGAGCGTGAGGAGAGTAGGGGTGGGAATACAGGGGGGGGGTGTGTGTGTGTGCATGTATCAGCGAGCGTGATGAGAGTAGGGGTGGGAATAAAGGGGTGGGGGGTGTGTGTGTGTGCATGTATCAGCGAGCATGAGGAGAGTAGGGGTAGTGGGCTGGGGGTGGGGGTTGTGTGTGTGTGCATGTGTCAGCGAGCGTGATGAGAGTAGGGGGTGGGGGTGGAGGTGGGGCGATAACAGTAGGGGTGGTGGGCTGGGAATACAGAGGGTGGGGGTGGGGTGTGTGTGCATGTATCAGCGAGGGTGAGGAGAGTAGGGAAGGTGCGGCTGCATGTATCAGCGAGGGTGAGGAGAGTAAGGAGGGTGGGGTGGTGCATCAAGTAGCAGTGGGATGGGAATAGAAGGGGTGGGGGTGGGGTGTGTGTGCATGTATCAGCGAGGGTGAGGAGAGTGGGGTGTGTGTGCATGTATCAGCGAGGGTGAGGAGAGTGGGGAGGGTGCGGCTGCATGTATCAGCGAGGGTGAGGAGAGTGGGGTGTGTGTGCATGTATCAGCGAGGGTGAGGAGAGTGGGGAGGGTGCGGCTGCATGTATCAGCGAGGGTGAGGAGAGTGGGGTGTGTGTGCATGTATCAGCGAGGGTGAGGAGAGTGGGGAGGGTGCGGCTGCATGTATCAGCGAGGGTGAGGAGAGTGGGGAGGGTGCGGCTGCATGTATCAGCGAGGGTGAGGAGAGTAGGGGAGGTAGGGGTGCATGTATCAGCTGGGAATACAAAGAGTGGGGGATGAAGGTGTGGGTGCATGGCAGGCACTCGATGAACTGAGAGGCAGACAGCTGGGAATTAAGCCCCACACAATACGAGGGGCTCTCAATGTAAACAGGTAAAGACAAGACAGGTGGGGCCGAATGCTCGTGTGTATGGGGGGGGGGGGGGGGTTCTAATGACTGTTGGGGGGAGGGGGGGCTTCTAAGGAGGCTGGCAAGGCAGACGGTAAATTATAGAAAAATAAAAGACAGCCTCCCCCAAACCCAAGCATGGCCAGGGATGCATAGAAAACACTCCAGAGACGAAGGAAGAAAGAAAAACAACACTGGGGAAAACAACAGAGGAGGGAACTCGGGAGGCAGCAATGTAAACACAAGCAGAGAGAGAGGCACTGTAAACAACAGCAGAAGGAGTGATTGTGTGAAGAGGTAGAGAGAGAAGGGAAAATAAAAAGTGTTGAGTATACGGCTAACAGCTGGTGATCTGGTGATGAGAACAGACAGACACAGATGTTGCACTGTAAAAAGTGAAGCATAAAACCCACTCAAAAACATTAGGTACACATTTTTTGATGGTTTTACCTGAAAAAGCCATGTGTGTAAAGAACATACATGGCATTTGTCAAGTTAAACCAATCTGAAAAGATCCATGCAGCCTGTTGGGTAACACTTTATTTGAAGGAGTCTACATAAGGGTGACACGAGGCCTTTAAAAACATGACATCACACATATTATAACATTAAAGACACTTCATGCTTGTTTATGACTGTTGCCATTAAGTTTCATTCATTTGCTACTTAATGGCAACAGTCATAAACATGAAGGCAGTGTCATCTATGTTCACAATATGTGTCATGTCATGTTTATAACGTGTTTATGTCACTCTTACGTAGACACCTTCAAATAAAGTGTTACCGCAAGGGGTCTTATTTTTTTTGAATAAGTTGGTTCTAAGGAGCACTTTTTAAAGCGAGCAGAACAGCACTCAGAGGGTCAGCTGACGCCAGAAAGGGGTGGAAAGGGTGCTGACCTCTGCGTCTCCATGGTAGCTGTGCGGGCGGCAGCCTGCTCAAGGGCCTCTGCCAGGGTCGTGCTCTCGCCCTCCGCCCGCCGTAGCCTGCGGGTCAGCTCCTCCTGCTTCTGTTGCCACGCCAACAGCTGCTCCTGCAACGCCTCACATCTCTGTTGGCATGACAACCAGCTCTCCTCCTTCTCCCTCAGGTCTTGGGACAGCCTGCGGAGGCGGGGAAAAGGAGAGCGGACTCTCACGACACACGCAACGATTTCACACCCCCTGCAGACACGCACACCCGCCCACACAGGCACACACACACACACACACACACATGACAAATTCACATGCTCACACACAAACGATCCCTAACTTATCTCTCCAAAGCATCCCCAGCATGTGATATTTCCACTGATGGAACGCTCCGTGCAACTGGCTTGAAAAAGCCCTATTTGCATGCGTGACACGTGCTCGTGATGATCAGGGTGCGATTAGGCGGGGTGGGGGTAAATGTCAAAACGAGCGGAGGAGATGGCCCTGTGGGGAGAACATCCTTCTTCGTACTTATCTGCTTCAAAACGTGTTAGTTTCCATGATAAGCAGCTTCCTCAAACGGGGACTTCCTGGAGAGATACTCCGAGCCTCTGGCTTCCCCCACTCACTTACTCGCTCACTCACCCACTGCCTTGCTCTGCTCCTGTCTCATTCATGCAGGAATGTCCAGGAAAAGAGAAGAGGAACTTACCAATAAAACACTCACACATGTACGCACACACACACACACACACACACACACACAGGGACACACACGCACACACACATGCATGCACAAACACACACACGTGCACACACATGCACTGACACACACAAACACACACACACACACACACACTACACTGACACTCACACGCACACACACTCACACAGACACACACACGCATTGACACAGACACACACAAACACATACACACATTCACACACACACTGACACACTTACACACACACACACACACTCACACATGCACTCACACAGAGTCATCCACCCCCCACAACCCTCCTTCTCCTTCAGTCTAAATTCCAGGAAAGGCTTTAACGATGGCTACAGAGAAGCAGAAAGGAGGGGAGCCGTGGTGCGGTGTGGTGCGGTGACAAAGGCCATTACCATTACCCTGATCAGGGTGTTTCCTGCTGCCACATGGGCCAAGACCCCCACTGAGCGGCAATCCAATCCACTGCCTTATGTCACACAGCCAGGTGCCCAGAGGAGCCAAGAGTGGCAGTCATCGGGCCCCCGTGTCGACTGCGCATCACACTGGAGATGCAGCCAACGGAGAGGCAGCCAGGCTAGCACCACTGCAGTAAAGCTAGGCTAGCACCACTGCAGTGAAGCCAGGCTAGCACCACTGCAGTAAAGCCATGCTAGCACCACTGCAGTAAAGCCCTACAATACCAAAAGGCAGTAACTACACATTCATTCAGTTTAGACTGTAAATTGACTTTATAACACCTCTTTTGTCTTGTGACAAAATATCTTGCTTCTTCCTATCCAGAAAGTACATAACAGCATAATCGCCACTATTATACCTACAACATGTTGGACAGGGCAGTAAAACAACTTTGAAGACATTTTTCTCAGTTTGAATGTTCATGTAGTTCCTGTACTTTGCCTTTGTAGGGTACTGAATCTCTACTCAATTTTATATTTTACTATAGTGCTCCATTAGGCAACTACAACTACATAGCACACCTGTGTAACTGTTCATAGTACATCACATGTTCATACAGCACACCTGTACAATTGTTTATACACTTCTGATTAGATGCTAAACCACATTTTGTTACCCTGTGTTTATACACGTGTAATGACAACAAGTTGAATCTAATCTAATCTAAAAACGCTACCTCCACAAATTCCTGGTATATGTAAGTATATTTGACCAATAAAATTGATTTTGATTCAGGCATTTGCGATTGGTTTAAAGTTTAACAATTCACAGAAAGTATCTGCCCACCAGGAAGCAACCGTATGCCTACGTGTAGTAGCAAGACTCTTCATACAAAGCGAAAAAAGCCTGTTCCACCAGGCTGTGGGAGAGGTACTTAAAGTCTAGAATAAGAAGCACTCTAAACACAATCTTCCGTCTAACTACTGCTAAGCTTTGTCATTTGGGCGTGAATATAATGAATCCCGGGCTCGTCGTAAAGACAGGTCCTCCTGACGTGTTTGTCGAGAAAGGAAAACAAAAGGCTTTAATGTCTGGTCATGCTGCTGAGCGCACTCATCGAACCATCACATTTAAAACCCCAAGCTGCACTGATAAGGCCACCTCCTGTCATGGTCCGTGTTCCTTTACACGGCAGGACTTCTGAGGAATTCGTCCGAGCCAGTCACTAGGTGGTGGCGTGTTAAAAGGACACAGTCCTTCCTCGTGCGATGAATCATTTGTGTGATAAGGAGGACTGACTTGAAACGTGAGGTCTGAGGTGAGGTGTGTGCCTGTGTCTGTGTGTGTGTGTGTGTGTGTGTGTGTGTGTGTGTGTGTGTGTGTGTGTGTGTGTGTGTGTGAGTGTATGTGTGTGTTTGTATGTGTCAGTGTGTGCGTGCCTGTGTGCATGTGTATGTGTGTGTGTGTGTGTGTGTGTGTGTGTGTGTGTGGGCTAGGGTGGGGCCTGTGAGGGGTGACCGAGGAGGAGATCAGAGGAGAAAGTAAAACAGAGGGGCAAAGGAGTGAAAAGGAGAACAGAAAGAAGGGAGGAGAGAAGAGAAGAGAAGAGAGAAGAGAGTGGAAGAGAAGATAAGAGAGAAGAAAAGACAGGAGAGGAGAAGAGGGGAGGGGAGAAGAGAAGAGAGAAGAGAATGGAAGAGAAGATAAGAGAGAAGAAAAGAGAGGAGAGGAGAAGAGGGGAGAAGAAAAGAGAAGAGAATAGAAAGGAAGAGAAGATAAGAGAAGAGAGGAGAGGAGAGGAGGGGAGAAGACAACAGAAGAGAGGAGAGAAGAGAGGAGAAGAGGTGGAGGAGAGGAGAGAAGAGAAGAGAAGCGAAGAGAAGAAGAATAGAGGAGAGGAGGGAGGAGAGAAGAGGGGGAGGAGAGAAGAGAAGAGAAGAGAAGCGAAGAGAAGAAGAATAGAGGAGAGGAGGGAGGAGAGAAGAGAAGAGACAGAGGAGAAGAGAAGAGAAGAGGGGAGAGTAGGAAAGAGAAAAGAGAGAGGAGGAGAGTGGGGTAGGCTGTGTGCTTCGTGCCTCTGTAGCTAAGCCCCACCCACCAGTGCAGGCTTCCATCTGCTGCAGCTGCCCTCATGGCCGACACTGGCACTGCACACACAGGCCAAGTCTGAACGTTCAAAGGGACCACAGGAGGGGCGTGTGTTTTTGTGTGTGTGTGTGTGTGTGTGTGTGAGCGTGTGTGTGTGTGTGTGTGGGTGTGTATGTGCATGTGTGTGTGTGTGTCTGTAATGTGTGTGTGTGTGTGTGCGCGTGTGTGTGTGGGTGAGTGTGTGTGTGTGTGTGAATGTGTATGTGTGTGTGTGTGTGTGTGTGTGTGAGCGTGTGTGTGTGTGTGTGTGTGTGTGTGTGTGTGTGTGTGTGAGTGTGTGTGTGTGTGTGAGAGAGTTTGTTTGTGTATGTGTGGGCGAGGGTGACTGTCGTGCCAGACACGTGTGTGGGTGTGTGTGTGCATGTGTGTGTGTGTGTCTGTAATGTGTGTGTGTGTGTGTGTGTGCGCGTGTGTGTGTGGGTGAGTGTGTGTGTGTGTGTGAATGTGTATGTGTGTGTGTGTGTGTGTGTGCGCGTGTGGGCGTGTGTGAGTGTGTGTGTGTGTGTGAGAGAGTTTGTTTGTGTATGTGTGGGCGAGGGTGACTGTCGTGCCAGACACGTGTGTGGGTGTGTATGTGCATGTGTGTGTGTGTGTGTGTGTGCGCGTGTGTGTGTGGGTGAGTGTGTGTGTGTGTGTGTGTGTGTGCGCGTGTGTGTGTGGGTGAGTGTGTGTGTGTGTGTGAATGTGTATGTGTGTGTGTGTGTGTGTGCGCGTGTGGGTGTGTGTGAGTGTGTGTGTGTGTGTGTGTGTGAATGTGTATGTGTGTGTGTGTGTGTGTGTGTGTGAGAGAGTTTGTTTGTGTACGTGTGGGCTGTGGTGGGCGAGGGTGACTTTTCAGGCAGGCAGCTGTAGGGAACAAAATTGGTCTAACACGTGGGAGTGACTGAACACATCTCACCTGCCCAATCGATTCCTCGATCTGTGAGACCTCAACACATTTACACACACACACACACACACACACACACACACACACACACACACACACACACACACACACACACACACACACACACAAATACAAATATACACTCACTCACACACACACACACAGAAATACACACTCACATCTGTCCCCTCGCCACCCACCGGCAAACTATTTCATCTCGTCTTGCCGCCCGGCTCAAAGAGGCCTTTGAAAGAGGCACGTTGTGACTGAGGTCTCCGTGCCCTGTGATAGTGCGCGGGGTAGACGCTTTCATGCGCCTCTCAGAAGCACATCACAAACACCTCTCGCTACCTCTCCGACACGATTCGCTCGCGATCGCTCCTTTTTCAATCGAAGGATGGGGAAAGAAAGAAAGAAAAAAAAACACGTGACGCGTGATCACGTTGGAGAAGGAGAAAGAAAAAGAGGCTGAAACTTTTGCGGAGGGAGGAATGTGAAGTCATGTAACAAGTTCTCTCTTCCCTTTCTTCGGTTTTTTTTTTTTCATATCGAGGCTGTGAGTCACTCCATGAGACGGGAGATGGCTTTCAGATGACTGAGGCGCAACACACTCAGAATGCTGCTCTGCAAACAATCATGCGTACACAAGATCACACACCCTTTAACACACACACACACACACACACACACACATACACAGAAACACACACGTGCATTCATTACATACACTATGTAATTACACTAAATGACATGACACTTTTAGTGAACAGAATGTGTGTCACTGTGTGTTTGCATGCTTGTGTGGGCATGTGTATGCAGATGTGTGTGTGTATGTATGTGAGAGACTACTAGTATGTGTGTATGACCGTGTGTGTAAGTGTGTGTGTAGGTATGTGTGTGTGTGACTGTGTGTAAGTGTATGTGGATGTATGTGTGTGATTGTTTGTGTGTGTGTGTGTATGTGTGTGACTATGTGTATTTGTGTGTGTGTGTGAGAGAGAGAGACTGTGTGTATTGATGTGTGCATGTGTGTGTTTGTGTGTGTGTGCGTGTGTGTGTGTGTATGTCTGTGTGTAAGTGGGGTGCTGTGTGACAGTGTGTATTATGTGTGTGTATGTGTGTGTGTGAAGTAGGGTGCTCTGTGTGTGTGTGTGTGTGTGTGTGTGTGTGTGTGTTTGTGTATGTCTGTGTGTAAGTGGGGTGCTGTGTGACAGTGTGTATTGTGTGTGTGTATGTGTGTGTGTGAAGTAGGGTGCTCTGTGTGTGTGTGTGTGTGTGTGCGCGTGTGTGTGTGTGTGTGTGTGTGTGTGTGTGTGTGTGTGTGTGTGTGTTTGTGTATGTCTGTGTGTAAGTGGGGTGCTGTGTGACAGTGTGTATGTGTGTATGTGTGTGTGTGAAGTAGGGTGCTCTGTGTGTGTGTGTGTGTGTGTGTGTGTGTGTGTGTGTGTGTGTGTGTGGGGTCATGAGTGTGTGTGAAGTAGGGTGCTCTGTGTGTGTGTGTGTGTGTGTGTGTGTGTGTGTGTGTGTGTGTCTGTGTGTGTGTGTGGGGTCATGAGTGTGTGTGAAGTAGGGTGCTCTGTGTGTGTGTGTGTGTGTGTGTGTATGTTTGTGTGCGTGGGGTCATGAGTGTGTGTGTGTGTGTGTGTGTGTGTGTGTGTGTGTGTGTGTGTGTGTGTGTGTGTGTGTGGGGTCATGAGTGTGTACCTCTGCAGTGCTGCTTTGTGCTGGTGCTCACACTCGACCTGGCCGCTCCGCAGCACCTCCATCTCCCCCCGCCTCCTCCTGCAACACACACACACACACACACGAGCCTCATCAGAGCCTCCTCTCCTCCATCTCCCCCCGCCTCCTCCTGCAACACACACACACACACATGAGCCTCATCAGAGCTTCCTCTCCTCCTTTTCTCCTCCTCTTCCTCTCCTCCTCCTGCAACACACACACAGGAGACACATGCTTCATCAGGACTCCTCTCAATCTCCTTTCTCCTCTCCTCTCCCTCCCTCTCCTCTCCTATCTTCCTCTCCTCATCCTGCCACACACACACAAGAGCCATGCCCCTCATCAGGACTTCTCTCCCTCTCCTTTCTCCTTCTCTCCCTCCCTCTCCTCTCCTCTCTTCCTCTCCTCATCCTGCCACACACACACAAGAGCCATGCTCCTATTCTGTCCCCCTCTTCTTTCTTCAGCTCTCCTGTCCTCCTATTCTGTCCCCCTCTCCCTTCTTTAGCTCTCCTGTCCTCCTATTCTGTCCTCCTCTCCTCTCTTCAGCTCTCCTGTCCTCCTATTCTGTCCTCCTCTTCTTTCTTCAGCTCTCCTGTCCTCCTATTCTGTCCTCCTCTCCTCTCTTCAGCTCTCCTGTCCTCCTATTCTGTCTTCTGCTCTCCTACACCACGCCTACCCACCCAGCACCTACTGTACATAAAACCGGCCATGAGCTGGAGGAAGCAGCTGAGGGGTTCGAGGTGGGGTCAGGATGGGGGTAGTTGATGGATATCAAATGGAAGACAGGAGGAAAGGACGTGCCTTACCACCAGCCCTAGCTGATCACCGCTCAGCTCATACACACACACACACACACACACACACACACACACACACACACACACACACACCACCACCACCACCCCAAACTCCATCCACCCACGAGCTCCTGGCTTTGATGTTCTAGTCTGACAGGAGGGGAAATAGTGCTGCCGCTCGCTGATGCTTTCCATCCCTCCCTGATGTGCCACTGCCCTCTCTGGAATCCAGCGCCCCTCGCCCCTCGCCCCTCCACAGCCCCCTTTGATTTGCTTGGCACGTCTGGATAAGGGGGTGTGGGGTTGGTTAATGTGTTCCTATAAGTGGACTGGCAGGTTGTGTTACCTATCTCAAGGCAACTTCAGTTTAAAAACGCCTACAAGGACAAGATAAAAGACCAAAAAAACACTCTCTGAGGTCATTGCAAACGACAGTTTAAGCCATTTTAGAAGAGACTGCACAACTGCACCTATACAGCCACTGTGTAGGTAAACAGCAGTCTACTGCAACAACCAGACATCCTCAAAACAGGATGCATTAATTGAAAATTTGCATCTTAACTAACTGTATTTCATCACAAGCTATCAGAAGACAAGGCTTTTAGCTTTAAATACTGAACTGAACTTGGCCTTTCAGATGTCATAAAGTGATGAAAGTGTTATCTTCACATTTGCAATAAGATAAACACATGTAAGAGTGTGTTTATGGTGCCTGTGCATCAGACTGTGAGAGTAAAGCAAGTGACAGCAAAGGTCAGCTTAGGCCTCGTGCTGCCGTGAGATGCATTAAGTCCTAGTTCGTGCCTGTCTGCTGGAAAAGTATGCGTGTGTGTGTGTGTGTGTTTATGGTACAGTTGCGTGTGTGTTTGAGAGAGAGGGAGAGAGAGAGAGAGAGACTGCGAGATGGAATGTGCTTAGTGTGCAAACGTATTTGTGTGTCACCCTCTTCGGTACACTTCAGCACATTAATTCACCATAAAGCGCTCAGCCACATGTGAACGTCAGCCTAATACGGACGAGCACTATCGTGCAAGACTCACTTCCGGCCTGCTTACACACACATACACACACACACACACACACACACACACATACACACACACACATCCTACACACACATACAGACACGCAGACACAGACACACACTCCACTCACTCCACGCCACCGCACGACTCCTCGGACAAATCCTCTTTCCAGCTTTGTGACGGCCTGGCTCATCCGATGACCTTGCTGCCACACGCGATCAGCATCCCGGGGAAGGCTTTGCATGTCTGAGGCTCAGACTGTCTCGCAGCACGAGGGGACGGCCACAGAAACCCACCTCACTCCTCCTCCTCTTCCTCCTCCTCTTTCTCTCTCGTCTTACTCCCCTCTTCTCTCCAACATCCCCCGGGGCTCACCATTATCACGAGAGGGAGAGAGAGAGAGGCCACCCACTTCAAAGACAACAGGAGGCTTCCTCCCTCAGTGTTTCTCTCTCTCTCTCTCTCTTTCTCTCACTCTCTCTTCCAAGGTTAGGGTCAGGAGGATGGGGGTGGGGGTAGGGGGGGATAGGGGGGCTCGTTCCTAACCGGTGTCGTTTGTCCACTGTAGTAACTGCCTTCCAACACACGCACTTCACATGGTGGAATGTCAGCGGACGTCTCTTAGTCTCTCATCAACACATGGGCCAGACGCCACAACTGAAGCCCCCACATCATACACAGAAAGAGAGAGAGAGAGAGAGAGAGAGAGAGAGAGAGAGAGAGAGAGAAAGAGTAAGAGAGAGACAGAGAGAGAGAGAGAGAGAGAGAGAGAAAGAGTAAGAGAGAGACAGAGAGAGAGAGAGAGAGAAAGAGAGAGAGAGAAAGAGAGAGAGAGAAAGAGATAGGGAGGGAGGGCAGGAAGGAGTGGAGCAACATGACCAGAGATGAGGTACACAGAGATGAAAGCATTGCTAATTCACATCTCGACACTGGCTATCTCTGACAGGGTGAGAGGGTAAGGCAACGTGTGTGTGTGTGTGTGTGTGTGTGTGTGTGTGCATGCTTGTTTGTGTGTGTGTTTGGTGTGCGTGTGTGTGCGTGTGCACACTCAGGGTGGCAGGGTGCTATCAGAGTGCTATCTGATTCGATGTGCTATGGTGTGATCCTCCTCCTCTCCTTTCCAACCCCCCCCCCCCCCTCCACACACACACACACCACACACACACACAACCACACTGTTTATTAGCACCAGAAGGTCCGCTGGAGCTCCGTGACACGCTTCTATCTGACAGCGGGTTAAGATAACCTTTTTATTTCCCCCGGATTCCTGTGACACAGGAGATAAGGCGGTGCTGAAGAGAACAGGGGTGGATGGGAAGGGATAGGAAGGGAAGGGAAGGGGTGGGCAGGGGTGGGTGGAGTGGACAGTGGTGGGGTGGACAGGGGTGGGGTGGACAGGGGTGGGGTGTGCAGGGGTGGGGTGTGCAGGGGTGGGGTGTGCAGGGGTGGGAGCTGAGGGAAGTGGAGGCGCGTGGATGGACAGATTCACACAGATGGACAGGGACCTCGGCATGTGTTGCTCCTGACTCCTGTGAGACCAGAGACTTAGCAGGGACCCTGGACTGGGATGGTGGTGGAATCTTTTATGGTGAGATTTGGTGGAGATTCTGAACATTCTAGAAAAGAATGCGTTGTACAACATTGTAGGATTCTAGAATTTCCATATTATATTCTATGGACTGCAACATTTTTCAGAACTTTCATCCTCCGAATGTTGCGTTTACAGGCCCCTGGTTAAAGCTGAGAAAAGTCGCTCTGTCCATCAGTTTCTGTTACAGAGAGTGTATTCTCTCTCTCATCTCTATTAGATGGTCTCTGTCAACAGACTACACTCTTTTCTTTTCCAGAAAGTCTACGTTACATTCTACACTCTCTCTCTCTCTCTCTCTTTAAGACTGTGTCTCAGACTACACACACTCTCAAAAATTGTCTGTTACAGACTGCTGTTTCTTTCTCTCTCCCTCTCTCTCTCTCTCTTTTAGATGGTCTCTGTCACATACATCACTCTTTGTCTCTCTCTCTTTCACACTATCTCTTCAGTTTTTAACACCCCACCCGAATAGCATACAGACCTCTGTTATGCAGGTGTTTCCAATACATAGTTAAGGGCAGGATAGGAATCATTTTGTGGAAGGGTAGTGTTTCTCTCTCACCTATAAAGACATGTTTATAGCTTTAAGTCTTTCACTCCCACTGTGTCACTACCTCCCTTTCTCCCTCTCTCTCTCTTGTCTCTCTCTTTCTCTCTCTCTCGCTCTCTCTCTCTCCTCGTGTCTCCCTTATTTCCGTCCTGTCCCTCTCTGTAATTATGACCGTCCCTGCTCTTTGAGGTTCGCAAAAAGGAAACAAATGGCCGAGGAATCCCCGGCATGTGGAGGCCTTTTCTCCCAGAATGCACCAGGCCCCAGGCTAGAGTTGCACCTAGCCACCTGCAGCTGACAGAGGCTCCTCCCTGGGACACCCTGCCAGTGGCATGGCGTGTGTGTGTGTGCGCGCACATACCTGTGTGTGTGTGTGTGTGTGTGTGTGTGTGTGTGCGCGCATACCTGTGTGTGTATGTATGTGTGCGTGTGGGTGTGTGTGTGCGTGCCTGTGTGTATGAGGTGTGTGTCTGTGTCTGTGTATGTGTCTGTGTGTATGGGTGTGTGCATGCCCGTGTGTGAGGTGAGGTTTATGAGGTGTGTGTGTGTAGTTTTGTGTGTATGTGTGTGTGCGTGTGCCTGTGTGTGTGTCTGTGTGTGCCTGTGTGTGTGTGCTTGTGTATTTATGTGTCTGTGTGTGTGTGTGTGTTTGTGCCTCTGTGCATGTATGAGGTATTTGTGTGTGTGTGTGTGTATGAGGCGTAAGAGTGTGTGTGTGTGTGTGTGTTAATATGAGAGGTGTGTGTGTGTGTGTGTATGAGGCGTAAGAGTGTGTGTGTGTGTGTGTGTGTGTTTATATGAGGGGTGTGTGTGTGTGTGTGAATTGTGTGTGTGCGTGTGTGTGTATGAGGCGTAAGAGTGTGTGTGTGTGTGTGTTTATATGAGGGGTGTGTGTTTGTGTGTGTGTGTGTGTATGAGGCGTAAGAGTGTGTGTGTGTGTGTTTATATGAGGGGTGTGTGTTTGTGTGTGTGTGTGTGTGTTTGTGTGTATGAGGCGTAAGAGTGTGTGTGTGTGTGTGTGTGTGTGTGTTTATATGAGGGGTGTGTGTGTGTGTGTGTGTGTGTGTGTGTGTGTTTATATGAGGGGTGTGTGTGTGTGTGAGTTGTGTGATGGTCTAGATGGCACAGGGATGTGACGGGGTGCTGTGGCGGCGGTGGCTCTGTTGATGAGGCGCAAGCAGCAGTGCGGTGACGCAAGCTCCACTCCGTTTGCCATCAGGGCCGCGCGTAAACACAGATGACGTCACAAACCAGCGCACACATCAAAGGCCTCATTGGCTTGGAGGAAGTTATGGCTTTGTGTGTGTGTGTGTGTGTGTGTGGTTGTGTGTGTGTGTGTGTGTGTGTGTAAGTGTATGCTTGTCAACGTGAGAGCATAGGTGTGTCCTTTTTTCTTTTACTTGCGGTTCAACCGTATCTTCTCCAACGGAACCCCACCTCGCCTGTTTCAGTTCAGGGCGCTTTGTTTGTCCTCAGTTTTTCAAGTCCTGCCACAAATGCAAGCACGTTGACGTCATACTCGTCCGATACCTTCAGGCCTTGACGCTGGTCTCTAACAATGTGTGTCTGGCAACCCTGTGACTCATGTCTATTGCATCCGAGCCTTCTTGTGCGTCCCTTACCACAGAGAGCACTGCTGCATCTGCGAGTCTATGTGCAGATGTGTGCATGCATGGTCTTAGCCAGCCTGGCCCTGCCACTGCCACACACTGCTTTTAGGCAGACATTACATTTTAACAACACCAAATACTGCTGTGTGCATGGCTGGGAGGTTGTTTTTGAAGGCTTTGTGTTGGATTGCCTGTGTGTGTGTGTGTGTGTGTGTGTGTGTGTGTGTGTGTGTGTGTGTGTGTGTGTGTGTGTGTGTGTGTGTGTGTGTGTGCGTGTGCATGTGTGTGTGTGTTAGTGTGCATGTGTGCATGTGTGTGCGTGTGTGTCTGTATGTGTGTGTGTCTCTGTGTATGTGTGTGTTAGTGTGCACTGTGTGTGTGCGTGTCTGTGTGTGTCTGTGTGTGTGTCCATAAAGATGTGCTTGCCAATTGTGCAGAAAGGAATTGAGTTTATGTCACAGTTGCCATTAAGAGGATCATGCAGGGCCATCATAGCAACCGCATTTGTGTTCCCGCACTCCAAAGCATGCCTTTCTAAATTAGCCCTAACCACTCCTGACAGGTTTCTGTGTTTCTACGGCAACGAGCACTCCTCAATACACCATAGGGAAGATGAAAGGGTTAGAGGTCGGCCGGTTGTTATGGGAACACCGTTTGCACACAAACACAGATAGCGTCTCGATGCACGAGCATGATACCGAAGCCTCGCGGCGCTCAGCTCAGCGCTCCGTTCGCAACGCAGAGGACGAGGGCATGAAAATCTTCAACAAGTGGACTTTGATACAAAGCTCTTAAGTTCCCAGAAACAAAACCAAACAAGCAAGCATTTAGAATAAGACGATTAAAAAAAGCCTGACGTTGCCGTGCCTCTCCTTCTATGGGAAGGGTTCAGAAGTTCAGGCCACAATGGTTACGCTGCGCTGGGTAGTTATCGTGGGAGAGGCAGTCCCAGGAGGCTCTGGTGTGGGTGCGCTGTGAAGATGAATGGCTGCTTTCTCCACGGCCGTCACACACAGGGAAAATAAATCCTTTAGTGTGTTTGCTGCGTGTTACCCCCCCCCCCCCCAACCCCCCCCCCCCCCCCCCCCCCAACCCTCCACCCCCACCCCCCCCCCCCCCTCCCCGGCATGCTATGTGACAGAAAGACAGTAGGAGAGCGTGCTCGAGTCGCTGTTTTTCAAACTATGTATAGATGCGTGCATTCCATAGTGAAATTGTAAATGAAAATCAACTCCATCTCTCCCTCCATTCCCTCCCTCTCTGCCTCTTTTCCCCCCATCTCCACCTCCTTACTACTGCCCTCCCTCCCTCCATCCTTCCATCTCTAACTCCTCCCCCCCACCTCCCTTTCCTCTCCTCCCCACTTAGCCATGCAATGGAGCAGTACACGCACATGGGGGTGATGGGTGCGGGGGT
>CM050215.1:26370467-26375467 GCA_027475355.1 Coilia nasus
TACTCTCTTTCTTGTTTTGTCTCTCACACACACACACACACACACACACACACACATCTGTCTAGAGGAGAGAGGCGGGTCACACATAAGCCATCAGCTGCTCTTACGCAGCAGGGGACGTCAGTCTGTGTGGGGACGCCAGCCTGTGTGGGGACGCCGTGGCCGTTTCTCAGAAGGCACATTTGCGCCCTGCACACAAAACCCTTCAACGCCACCGCACGGCTTTCGCCCAGGAATGTGCCCACATGTCTGCACTGCCATACTTGAGATTTGCTCATGCCACATGACGTGGCCACTGTTAAGAATGCCCCCTTAAGCCACAGTGGGGTTTTTCAAAATGCCCTGCCCTGTGTCTCATTGCTCTGTGTAATGCTGAGGCTGACACAGATGTCTGTGTGTGTATAGCATGATCAACATCCACTGATGGTTCTTTTTGTACATGGATCATCCTCAGCCAAGACCAAAAGAATAAAAAGCGGTATACAAAAGGATATAAAAGAAAAAAAGGTATAAAAAGACAACTTTTCTATTTCAAATTGATAATAAATAATAAATAAAGTATGTTTTTGCGCTTATGTAACAGGATCTCCAAATCAATCATCTCTTTCAACAAAGCCCAATTATTTGACAAAGATGATCCCTCATTGTGTCCTAAATAGACATAATAAACAAAGGTCCAATCAGAAGACTCTTATGTATTATGAAAACATGTGAATGACTGCTCCTGTTTGTGTATGACCCTGATGATGGCTGTAGCTGAGACGTTGGTCGAATAAACTGATAAAGCAAGTAACCTTCTCAGTTTGCCCCAACCTTTGCTTTTAGTTTGGTTTAAGATGTTACGTCGACTTCAATACTGGAGTACAAACGTACAGGTTTAACCTAGGCATATAACAGGGGCTGGCCTTGCCTGTATATACAGTAATATATACATATTATTTTGCTGGCACTGAGTTGCTATGCATAGTGGCAGAGTGGCAAACATTTGCCAACCTGTAAAATTAAATGTACTGTATGTCACATTAATTTATTGTGGATAGCTCAAATGGCTGGCTATGTGCTGCGTAAGCACAGCAGTGTTTTCCTGAGCTTGGTGTGTGAGTGATGAGATGCTGGTCGGTGGGTGTCGGTGTAACACATACTCTGCACGTGTGTGTGGGCCTCCTGAGCGAGCTGAAGCTCCGCTTGCTGGCTGTCACTCAGCTCTTGGAGGCTTTTGATTTGCTGCTGAGATGACAACAGACACGCCTCCAGCTTAAGCCCCTCCCCTTGCAGCCTCTCACGCTCCGCCTCCTCACCACCAACTGCCTGCCGGAGTTTCGACAGGTCTGAGAAGATACGTAAACACAAAATAAACACAAAATAAACACAAACACAATCACTCTGAAATGGAAATATATTCTCCATGAAAATACAGGCTTCATGTACAATCAGGCACTTTTCAATGATCAACTGAATCAATTTCAATTCAATTAAATTTCAATTTCAATTTTACAGAATACAAGATTTTATTGCAGAATATAAATTAGTTAATTAATATCCACACTATACATCAATACTTGAAAAATTTACATACATTTTACATGTATGAAAGTATGTGCTAAGAATGAAATCCAACCCTGCTACTGTGCCAGGGTTGACAACTGACACCAAAGTATCTGTGAGCTGTGAGTCATTACGAACTACTACAAGCAAATTTCTGGCTTCCTTGGAATAAGAGCTTTAGAACGGGTAAGGACACACATGCACACACACACACATTTACTCACGCACACACACACACACACACATGCACACACACACACACACACACACACGTACACAAACCCACATAATGCTCCAGTGTGAGAAAATGCCAAGGTGCTTCAGTACTGCCGCTGGCACTGCTATTCACGCCAACAATACGCGCTAATCAAACGGCCAAACAACAGCCGCAGCGACAGACAAAAGAGATGGCAGGGCTGCTGACAGACAGCTGTGGTTCAAGACACGGTCAACACCCCACCAACTCACTCACCCCACCTGCTCACTTCTCTCTCTCTCTCTCTCTCTCTATCTCTATCTATCTCTCTCTTTCCTCCTACCTTCTTTTTAACCTGGCATGCATGATGCTGGTGTTCAGCCCCACAGGGCTGACTTAGGCCCCGTCCACACGACAACGTTCCTGTATTTTTTTCTTTGCGGGTTAAAAAAAAAGTCGCGTCCACACGACAACGGAGCAGTAAATATTTACGTCCACACGGGAACGTTTTCATTGCGTTTTCATTGCAGAAGGTGTGCTGTCCCAGCTTGAGGGGCATGATCAGAAGCGCAATGATTCACTTTAAACATGTAATATATGTTGATTTTAGCAATGTGCGTTCCAGTTTAGATGGGTCGGATGCAGCGACAGTTGCCCTATTTAAAAAGCATAACGTGAAAAGCTTTTGTTGGGCTGAACTAGCGAAGTATACAAAAAACATCCTGTAGTTCAATGTCAGAAGGTAGAAACAGTTGCATTACACATAGCCTACACTGCAGACGATTTTTACCCCCAAAGTATCCCACAACAACCTGTTTGTAAAAGTTTGACGCTGTTGTGAGATGTCACGTCGTTAAATTGACCTATTTAAGCGATACGGAGCAGAACATGAAAAAGGGGCTGCAAATAAACTTGAGACAACTGCACAATTATTCGCTTAAAACAGGTCATATGTTGATTTTAGCAATGCGTATTGTTACCGGGGAGCTGAAAGCAGCGACAGTTGCTCTATAATTAATTAAGAATAATGAAAGCCTAGAAGTATTTGTTATAGCCTACTAGCCATACAGACAGTTTAATGGCAAATGACAAATGATAGAAACAATTTCACAACAGCCAGCCTACACTATAAGCGAATCAAATCACAATTTATTCGACAGCAGCCAGTTTGTAAAAGTTTGAAGTTGTTGTTATATGTGCAGAGCAAGGTGAATGGGCGGCGACGTCATCGTTTTCAAAAGGTTGCGTTTACCGTGTCCACACGACAATGAAACGGCGGCGTTGTCAGACTTTGGAACCCGTTCTCAGTATCGTTTTCGGTCACCCAAAACGCCGGTGCCGTGTGGACGGAAGGCCAAAACGCAAACAAACTTTACCGTTTTGACCTGAAAACGTTGTCGTGTGGACGGGCCCTTAATGGCAACTGATGCACTTGTTCACCTGTACATGTGTCAATGTGTGTGTGTGAGTGTCTGTGCATGTGTGTGTGTGTGTGTGTGTGTGCATATAGGGGAACCTTTTTGTTCCACTTCCTACCCCTTTCTGAGTCACTGTGACACAGATCAGTATCTGTGTAGCAGACGGCAGTTAAGCCGCCATAGTTAGCAGTGCGTCAGTGACATCAAACGCCGTGACTTAGTGCTGTAGCCCAAACATGGCTAGCATAACTAGCCCAAACACAATCACAGTCACATGTAGCATTTTAAAGGTGAGCGAGTTTGGCTGGCGTTGAGCCCTAGAAGCTGACCTGGAAGCAGCGGCGTGCTTCTGTGTGTGCAGCGTGGTCCTGTGTGTGTGTGTGTGTGTCGGCGTGCTCCTGTGTGTGTGTGTGTGTGTGTCGGCGTGCTCCTGTGTGTTTGTGTGTGTGTGTGTGTGTGTCGGCGTGCTCCTGTGTGTTTGTGTGTGTGTGTGTGTGTGTGTGTGTGTGTGTGTGTGTGTCGGCGTGCTCCTGTGTGTGTGTGTGTGTCGGCGTGCTCCTGTGTGTGTGTGTGTGTGTGTCGGCGTGGTCTGGGCTTGTCTCTCAGCAGCTCCATGAGATCATAATTAATGTGCGCGCAGCAGCTGCTCAGGTCCCTAAGGCGGCCCCACCACAGCGCCTCTCACGCTCCCGTCCACGCCTGCCCAACATCCCCCCCCCCCCCCCCCCAAACGCCCCTCTTGCTCCCCCCCCCTCCACAAACATACCCTTCACACTCACAGAACTATCATTACGAACTAAATACAACTACTGGTAGAACTAAATTTAAGCAGAATTATTATTAGATTAAAACTCAAGCTAAAAAGATCTATTGCTATTCCTACCTACATTCTTTTCAATAACTATCTTGTTCTCTGAGCCTCTCCACAGACATACCTTTCACGGTCACAGAAACTACTGTTAACAAATATACAATACAACTATTGGTAAAACTAAAATTAATCAGGACTATTTTGCCCTACTAAGCAAAAAAGCAGCAACTACATATTTTGTCAAAACAGAGTTTAGACTGGATATGAACTGTATAACACCTCCTTTGCCTTGTGACTAAAAATCATAATCATACATAAAAGCACCAACACTATTATACACTGCTATACAGTTTTAATGTCCACACAGTTACTGTACGTTGCCTTGGTAGGGCAGTATTATTACAACTACAGCTAAACGGATCTATTGCTATTCCTACCTGCTCTGACTTTTTTTAACAACCTTATGCTTTTGTCTTTTTCTCAGCCTCTCCACAGACGTACAGTGTGGACTGTGACTTGAACTAAACACAACTATGGTTAGAACTAGACCAAAACATAACTATTTTTATCACCTAGTCTTAGTTCTTTTTAATGATCTTTTTCTTCTTCTTTGTCTGTCTTAGTACTCCTCTCTCTCTCTCTCTCTCTCTCTCTCTCTCTCTCTCTCTCCTCTCTTTAGTGCAGCCACAGAAAGCTGCCAGGCAGGTAGCAGCACATAATTACACACCCACGCCCATATCACTTTAGCAGCACTTCAACTGCACACACCGAGTCACACACAGGTGAGAGTGGAGGGCAGGCCATCTCCCTCTCTCTCCCTCTCTATTTCTCTCCTACTCCTCTTTCTGTCCCTACCTCTCTCTCTCCCTCTCCCTCTCTCTCCCTCTCTATTTCTCTCCTACTCCTCTTTCTGTCCCTCCCTCTCTCTCTCCCTCTCCCTCTCTCTCCCTCTCTATTTCTCTCCTACTCCTCTTTCTGTCCCTCCCTCTCTCTCTCCCTCTCTTTTTGTCCCTCCCTCCCTCTCTCTCCC
>CM050215.1:26390467-26392967 GCA_027475355.1 Coilia nasus
AAGTCTTTCCTAAGGACCCTGCCGCTGCCTTAAAACACCCTCTTACATACTCATCACCAAGGCAAGTCTTTCCTAAGGACCCTGCCGCTGCCTTAAAACACCCTCTTACATACTCATCACCAAGGCAAGTCTTTCCTAAGGACCCTGCCGCTGCCTTAAAACACCCTCTTACATACTCATCACTATGTCAACCTTCCAAAAATAAAATCACACGCTTCCTCTCTCTCTGGCTGTCTCGCTCTCTGGGCCTCTTTCCAAAATGATATTTCTTCATTCGCTGCACTAATGTATCGATCACATCTCAAAGCCTTGAGCATATTCCTCCTGTCAGGGACCTAATGTACCTAAGTAAGCAGTTTTCCTTTGCTAGAGCAGCCGAGGCAGTATTAAATATGTCTAAGCTGTGACTAATTTTGTTCTGTCACACCATTTCTTTTTTTTTTTTGTTTGTTCATTTTGCCGTTACTGCCTCACAGCGAGTAATTATGTGATTGTTGTCCAAATGTAAGTAGCGGCGTGTGAATGCGTGCGTTTGAACGTGCGCCCTGTGCATGAGAACGTTTTGAAAGAAAGAGAGAGCGAGAAAACCAGAGACTACGTGTCCTACTTTTCTGTAGCCACAAAAACAGACGTTTATATTATTATATATAAATATACAGATGTTTAGAGAGGAAGGGAAAACGCGAAAAAAGAGATCAAGAGAGTGGCAGCACTGACTAAAAAATTATGATTAAATAAAAATAAATGAACGGTTTATTTTATGGGTCCTTTTCCAGTGCATCTGAATGTAACAACATGTAATATAATGTACTTACAATGTAAATTGTAACACAAACCCTAATCCTAACCCTGGTACAGTGTAAGTACATAATTGTTACAAACATTGTTACCCTGGTTTTCCTGATGTACACACACTGTAGCAGAGAATGAAAAATAAAGTGGTATTAAAAGAAATACTACTTTTAACAGCATTTTCTCTGGAAGTCCTTTGCTCTCTCTCTCTCTCTCTCTCTCTCTCTCTATCTCTCTCTCTCTCTCTCTTTCCCTCATCCTCGTCTTTTCCCCCCTAACTGCTTCTCTCTCCGTCTTTCTTTCACCATCTCTCCCACTCTCTCTCATGCCCCCTGTTGTACTCTTACCAATTCTCTCCATCTGCCATGCTCTCCATTTCTTTAATGCCCCCCCCCCTCTCTGTTCAATTGAGTTCAAGGGTAGCTTTATTACAAACAGATAACAACTATACTTATACAGATTAATAATTAGTTAAAATAATAATAATAATAATAATAATAATAATAATAATAATAATAATAATAATAATAATAATAATAATAATAATAATAATAATAATAATAATAATAATACATCTATGTATACTGTAGCCCTTTGTCTCTCTGTCTGCGTATGGCAGAGGAGGCCATGTGAATGGTCCTCTCCTCTCCTTCTCTCTCCTGCCTGCCTCTCATAGTAAACCATGTCCGTCCGTTCCCTCTCCTGCCTGCCTCTCATAGTAAACCATGTCCGTCCGTTCCCTCTCCTGCCTGCCTCTCATAGTAAACCATGTCCGTCCGTACGCATGCAGCACCAGCCTGTGAGCCTGTGAGCTCATGCTTCCTCTATCTATAAAGGGGAGCGGCCCTCTCAGCACTTTAATCATATCCACACTGCGCTTTCATGCTGCGGTTCTGTGTTCTCACGTAGCGTGTACAGACACACACACACACACACATACACGCACACACACACACACGCACACACACACAGATACAGACACACACACACACACTGCTCTTTCATGCTGCGGTTCTGTGTACTCATGTGGCATGTACAGACACACACACACACACATACACATACACGCACACACACGGACACACACATACACACACACTGCGCTTTTATGCTGCAAGTCTGTGTACTGATGTGGCGTGTACAGCGTCCGTGAAAAGAAAAGGCGACTCACAGCCATGCTTGGCTAGAAACACACAACACACACACACACACACACACACACACACACACACACACACACACACACACACACACATACACATCACACAGAAACACCGCACACCACACACACACACTAAACACACATGTCCAAACACACACATGTACACACAAAGACAAGTAGAGTGTGAGAGAGAAAGACACACAACCACACACAGAAAAACACCCAAAAATAATCTCACAAAAGTAGTGGTGCATAAAAGCTGAATAAAAGGCTCACAGACCCAAAAACCATATCCTATGTTGTTTTTTTTAAAGAGAAATGCTACCATAATGTTTCATGCTACCATAACATTTTAATACCGTAAAACACATCCAGTCACGTAAAAGGCCTCTGAGTTCTGTGGAAACGTTAGTTAAAGGTCCTGTGTTTACCAAAGTGGCTTGTCACGGGACCAAAACACTTTCTACTTTTATTCTTTTCAAGTGTAGACGAACGCTGGCTTCAGAAGGACAACAAGAGAGGGAAAAGACAGCAGAGCCGGTGTCA
>CM050215.1:26402967-26415467 GCA_027475355.1 Coilia nasus
CGGCATGACATATAGCGGCGTGCTATGCTAGGGGCGTGCTATGCTATGCTAGCGGTATGCTATGCTAGCGGTATGATATGCTAGCGGTATGCTATGCTAGCGGTATGCTATGCTAGCAGCGTGTTATGCTATGCTAGCGGTATGCTATGGTAGCGGTATGCTATGCTAGCAGCGTGTTATGCTAGCGCCGTGCTATGCTAGCGCCGTGCTATGCTAGCGCCGTGCTATGCTCTGCTCTGCGCTATTGACGGGAGGGGGGGGGTGAATCAGCATTAGGGGTGATGCTGGTAATTATGCTGCAGGTGCACACTATAAAGACACAGGAGAGGAGGGGCAGTGTGTGTGTGTAAGTGTGTTTGTGTGTGTGTGCATATGTGCACACGTTTATAAAGAATGTAACAACACGTATGAAAGTGGATGATTAATGTGCATGTGTGTGTGTGTGTGCATGTGTGTGTGCATGTGTGTGTCTGTGTGCTTGAGTGTGTAGGTGAGTGATTGAGTGTGTGGCTTGTGTGTGCATGAATGATTGGTGTTTGAGCCCCGTGGTCATTAAGAGGCTGTCTCTTGTGAAAGGAGCACTTGGCTGCTCGCAGAGGAAAGATAAAATTCCTAGACGCTGTTCAGGGCGACCTGCCTGCCCCAACCTGCTGCCTAGCCTTTATTCCAACACCACACAATGAATGCATCACCAGCTGACTGCAGTCTCTCCTTACACACAGTCCCCACACACAATCCCTCCTCCGCAACAGACGTGAAAAACTCGATTTGAAAATAAATGACTACAGGTGTGACGGAAAACGTTTGTCTTGTGCAGCAAACGCTGACGTCCCACACAAAAACCCTTTTCACTCGATTCTCGTCAGTGTTTATTAAGCGTAGAAAAACGCAGAGACAACAACATAAGCCGTGCCGCACACATGAACAAAATTAGACAAAACACACTCGTACGCACACAGTCATTACCAATTACCAAACTGAGAACCCACACACACATATATATACACACACACACGCTAAAGATCTACAGCATGCAGGGGAATTCTAATTATTTCAACATGACAGCTTAGGCAACACCAGGAGATGAACTCTCACAGCACAATGCTGTGGGCTCGTCCTGAAAGACAAGACACAAGACTGCTGCCATGAGAATCCCACAGACCTCCCAGATCCCCGCAGGCGCCTCGCCGCCCCGAGCACGACCGCACTCAGACGCTTCCACACAGCCGTTAAAGCGCAGTCTCACCACAGCGGCCCAGGTTGGAGCACACACACACACACACACACACACTCAAACACACACACACACACTGACACACACACTGACACACACACACACACACTCAAACACACACACACACATTCACACATATGCACACACACACACAGACACACACACACATACACACATATATACATACACACACACACGCTCACACATGCTCGCACACACACACACACACAGGTACACACACACACACATACATACATACACAAGTTCATACACACACACATACACACATACATACACAAGTACATACACACACACACACACACACACACACTTAAACGAGTGTCAAAAAGCATCAAGGCTCCTCGCGCTGCCAAACACCCTCATTATGCCCGGGTGACCTTTGACCCAGCAGTTAGGCGCCCGCCCTTGGGCCTTTTGCACGCGGGGGGAACACAAGAGGCGTCTGTGTGTGTTAGCACGAGGGTGTGTGATGATGACGATGATGATGAGGGATGAAAAGGGGGGGTGTGGGTGTAAGAGGGGGTGGGGGGGTAGACTTTAGTTCAGGGAGTTCGCCCCTCGAGACCGCAGCATCCTCGCTGAGCTGTGAAACCGCAGATCAATAATGGAGGCATCCTTGCGGAGGCGACGGTCACATGAGCTCATAAGCATGCTATAAACACAGTACAGCGCGCTTGTATACACACCCACACATACGCACACAACTGACAGACCACAGATACGCCCACCAGCCCTGTAATGCTGGGACATACACACACACGAGGACATATAAGAACATACAGGCTAACACAGAGAAACAAAACACACATGTAAAATGCAGTACACAATGAGGGCCTGTGTCACTGACAGCGTCAGCGTCAGCACATTACTCAGATCAATGGGACGCCATGCAGCATCCTCCAGTTTGCTGTTTCCTCACACACACACACACACACACACACACACACACACACACACCATGCACACAGACACACATCAGAGGCCTGACAAGATCCACACAGGCAGGTTTGGCGTGATCACAGACACAGCTATGCACATTACTCACCCATGTTTCTGTCATCAGCGTGTGTGTGTGTGTGCGTGTGTGTGTGTGTGTGTGTGCAAGCATTTGTCTGCCTGTGTTTTTTGTGTATCATGTTCTTGTTTCCATTATTGCCAAATGATGTGAGTCTTCTGTTTGAGACTTCCCTGTTAAGACTATGCGGGTGACTGTCTGTGTGCCAGGAATATGAAGTGTGTGTGTGTGTGTGTGTGTGAGAAGTCTGCGAGTCTGTGGAGTGTGTGGAATCAGCAGATGCTAAGCTCAGTGCCCACGCTCCCACTTCCACTTCCTGTGCTGGGCCACTAACGGATAGCATGCCAGAGCCACTGTGCGTGCGTGTGTGTGTCTGTGTGTGCATGTGTGTGTAAGTGTGCGTGTGTGTCTCTGTGTGTGGGTGTATAAGTGTGCGTGTTTATGTGTGCGTGTGTGTGTAAATGTGCGTGCATGTCTGTATGTGTGTGTGGTTGTGTAAGTGTGCGTGCCTATGTGTGTGTGTGTGTGTGTGCGTGCGCGTGCGTGCGTGTGTCTCTGTCTTTGCGCTTGTGGGTGTGTAAGTGTGTGTGCTTATGTGTGTGTGTGTTTGTGTGTCTCTGTCTTTGCATGTGTAAGTGTGCGTGCTTATGTGTGTGAGTGTTTGTATGTTTTAGTCTTTGCATGTGTGGGTGTGTAAGTGTGCGTACTTATGTGTGTGTGTCTCTGTCTGTGTGTGGGTGTGTAAGTGTGTGTGCTTATGTGTGTTTGTGTGTCTCTGTCTTTGTGTGTGGGTGTGTAAGTGTGCGTGCTTATGTGTATGCCTGTGTGTATATGTGTGTGGGTGTGACTGTGTGTTTAGGCATGTGTATGTTCCTGTGTATGTGCGTGCGTTAAGGAAGAACATAAAAGCATCATCACTATTAAACCTACAACATGTTTGACTGAGCAATGTAACAGCATGTTTGACTGAGCAGTGTAACAACATGTTTGACTGAGCAGTGTAACAGCATGTTTGACTGAGCAGTGTAACAACATGTTTGACTGAGCAGTGTAACAACATGTTTGACTGAGCAGTGTAACAACATGTTTGACTGAGCAATGTAACAACATGTTTGACTGGGCAGTGTGACAACTTTAAAGGCACTCTTCTCAGTTTCTATGTCCATGCAGTTACTGCACTTTGCCTTTGTAGGGCAGCTTTGGTGCATAGCATGTAGGCAGGCAGGCAACATGACACACTCACACACACACACACACACACACACACACAAACACACACACACTCACACACACACTCACACAAAAAGACACACACATGCGCAAATACACACAAACACACACACACACTCACACAAACACACACACACTCACACAAACACACACACACTCACACACACACACACACACACACTCACACAAAAAGACACACAAATGCGCAAACACACACAAACACACACACACACTCACACGCGCACACACACATTCACACACACACACACACACACACACACACACTCACACAAAAAGACACACAAATGCGCAAACACACACAAACACACACACACACACTCACACAAACACACTCACACGCACACACACACACACACACACACACACACACACACACACACACACACACACACACACACACACACACACACACACACACACACACTTCTGCTGCTGCTGGTAAGGCCTGGGTACCCACAGCTGCTGAAAGCCACTTTCTCATGGCTGAGGATGGCCCCATACGGAAGTGAGAACCCAGTGGTGAAACTATCTTCAATCAGCTCCATCACCTTCTTCTCTTCTCACACACAGCCAGCTCCTCTCAGTCACACACGTACGCACGAATAAGCACACACACACACACACACCCGCAGGCACACGCAAACGCATATACACACACACAGATACACACACACAAACACACACGCACATACACACACACACATTCATGCACACCCAAACACAGGCACACACAGACATATACATACAGTACACACATATACATACACACACATATACACTCTCTCTCTCTCTCTCTCTCTCTCTCTCTCACGAACACACACACACACACAGATGACACACAATGCAAACATTTCATAGAAATAGGAAGAGGAAACTGTGTCGCACGCAACACACCAGGCAACACACCTTGTTGGCACACACTTCAGAAGAAGGAAAAAAAACACATATGTCTGCAAAGCAGAACTTGAGGGCGATAGGAACGACACCCATATCCTATATGTAGCCGATGTTCTCATGCATGACCACACACACACACACACACACACACCACACCCAGTACATACGAGCACAGGGAAGCAGAAGTCGCGAGTGAGGGAGTTACAGTAAGCACTGAGGCAATATCAAACAATCAGGCAACAGAAACCACACACGCACGGATGCACGCAGCCACACACACACACACACACACACTCCTACAGAGTTCACAACTACACATTCAAACCTCATGATCTCATATCTGATTATTTTATTGATTTACTATTACACACATCTTTTCACATGTACACAAACACACACATGCAGAAACACACAAACCAAATTGTTATGGACATGCTCTCTATCATGCATACACACACATGGGACACATACACTCATGCACAAAAACACACAACTACAGTCACATACACACACACACACACAGACACACACAGTCAAAGACATGCAAATCAGCCTACAACCCGACATCCACAAACAAACACACGCATTCAGAAATTCATACACACACACACACACACACACACACGAATGGATAAATACTTCAACCCAGCCACATGACTGTTTACTCTTCCTCAGACTGTGGCTGTATTGCTGTTCTTTCCATCTCATCTGTCTTTCCATCCCCTGCTCTCTGCCTTAGTCACAGCGATGGGGTTCACCAGCAGGTCAGTGGAGATCTGAGTAAAGCGGAAACGCTGATGAGCGTTAGTTCCTGTAGCACATTTAATGTGTGTGTGTGTGTGTGTTTGTGTCTCGTGTGGGCTTATATCATTGCGCTTACACTTGCACTGTCAAACCCACACCAGCACATACATACTCGGCACACACACGAGCAGACATATACACACACACACACACACACGCATACACACATGCACTTACAAACACACACACGGACATGCATACAGCTACACACACACACACAGACACACTTAACACACACACATACACACACATGTACTCACAAACACACACACACACACATGCATACACACACACACACACACACACACACACACACACACACACACACACACACAGCTTGCAAACTTCCCAGCCAGGCTGGGCACACCGGTTTCCCTTGTGTGTGTGAGATGAGGCAGGGGTCGACGTCATGGCTCTACTGTATTGAGTCAGCTTGGGTAAACAGCCAGCTTTTAGTCAGACAGGCGTGAGACTGGCCCACAAATGTACTAGAACACACGCATACACATACACACACACACACACACACACACACACACACACACACACACACACACACACAGAATGACAGCACAGATGTGGAGGACATACAGAGAAGCAGAAGGGGAAAAATGACACAAAAGAAGAGAAGGAAGTAATATGGTGAAGGCGGTGAGGAAGATAAGGTTTTCCACCTTAAGGAGCTGGATAGGTCTTACAGTTTTTGCCCATTGCTTGAACGCAATAGACATATGCTTAAACCAAAGTAACAAAACTTGAAGTTGTGTTACCATGCCTTAAACACAGTGTAACCATACCTTAAACACAAACGCTGCTATACACTTTAGTTGCAATTCTGCAACACACTTGCTCCTTTTTGCAACACACTTGCTCCTGCACACTACACACTATTTCATGCATAAGACACTTCTTTCAAAAATGAAATACCAATGTATCATTGGCAAAACACATCTATTCAAAATACAAAAAACAGTGTTTTATATAAAGTAGACTAGTGTGTTGGTGCTGATGTAACAGTGTTTTCATAAGATACAAGTATGTGCAATTTTGTCATGAGAGTGACATTTTGGCAAAGGATTGTTAGGTTTTGATTGCAGAGTTTCAATTTGACATAGATGTGAATGGTTTATTTCCAAGTGCTGTTGTGTGCTTGGGTGTAGAGTTTTGGCACAGCGAGCCAAATTTTGCAAAATGTGTTTAAGCAATGGGCAAAAACTGTAATCACAGATCTCTGCCACTGAGTTAGGTGTCTCACCATTGTCTGTCATCTTTCACGACAAGTCTCATTACCTCTGCCAAGGAGGTGATCCTTTTACGGTTAGTTTGTTTATTTGGCTGTTTGTTAGCAAAATAACTACAAAGGTTATGAACGTATTGTTCAAATTTCACAGTATGTCACTGCCTCAGGGTGATTATTTTTTGATTGAAATCAGTACACTGGGTACCTGAGATTTGGAAAATTAACATGGGAAATTCCATTGACGACATAAAAAAGGGGAGGGGGGGTGAACTGCTTGGCGGAGGTGTGTGCTCTCTGAGTGCTTTTCTGGTTATGTATGTGACATAGGCTTTTATGTCAGCTAAAATATTGGGAGCGGCCATGACAATTAAAAGTAATAACTCAGTAACTTGACATCATGATGTCAGTGGATCGTAATTGTCTTGTCGAGAGATAATGAGACGTGGTATTTATGACAGGGATATGTCACGCTGTTATGACAGCTAACGTGTTACCAAAGAGACAAATATACAAAACTCTTCAAATAGACTGGAGCTTTTGTTTCATTACACCAACCCCATCCTCAAGACTATCCCAAACAGGCTGTTTAAGGCAAGCAATACAACTTCTAAAGACATAATTTTGCTCTTGTCTGTTATAAAAACGTCGCTTTTACCAGTATGGTTTACTTAGGTAGTTACATAGTTAGTCTTTATTGTCCATTATGGACATTTGGATATTTGTTGTCATAGTCAGCACACAGCCACACAAGCAAACATATACCAATAGGCTATACATAGCAAAACATATCACAAGCAAAGATACATGTAACATCAAACACCAATAACACCAACAATGACCACAACATCATTCAATGTAAAATAACACAGGGTTGGCACCTACATCCAGAGTAAAGTGTGCAGGTCTACAAGCAATTGTGCTAAAAAAAAAACATGTTTCTTAAGCTACCTATGCTATGCACAGTTTGTTTAGGGCTGTGATGTTGCACCAATCCATGAATTTATATAGGCCAGTTAGCCTCAGATGGGGAGGAGGGTCCTTGAGTTTTTTTAAGGGGGGGAAGTGGTCCTTGGTCTGAAAAACTCTACCTCTCCTGCAGCAGGTCAGTGTTCCCTACCTCTCCTGCAGCAGGTCAGCGTTCCCTACCTCTGCTGCAGCAGGTCAGCGTTCCCTACCTCTGCTGCAGCAGGTCAGCGTTCCCTACCTCTGCTGCAGCAGGTCAGCGTTCCCTACCTCTGCTGCAGCAGGTCAGCGTTCCCTACCTCTGCTGCAGCAGGTCAGCGTTCCCTACCTCTGCTGCAGCAGGTCCCGTGTGGCCGTGGCCTCCATCAGCTGGGCCCTGAGTGCGGCCTCCCTCTCCGCAGAACCCCTTAGCTCCTCCAGCCTCCTCTCGGCCTCGGCCAGCCTCTGCTGCAGCCTCTGGAACTCGTGCAGGATCAGGTAGCTCACGCCACAGTACTGGCACTCCGTCTCCCTGCGCTCCATCTGCACAAGAGGTTGGCGTATTATAAAAACGTAACGGCCAAAATACATGCAAGTGGGCGAAGCGGAACATTCCATTCTTTTCAGTTGGGAGGCGGCAGGTGGTGACGTAAATCAGCAAGGCGAGCGAGGCGGGCGAAAAAGTTGAGCTCTGCTGAACTTTATGCAAATGAGGAGCGGTGTTTGCAGAGCGGTAACCAATGACATTGTTTCAAATGACTTTTCAGTTGGAAGGCGGCAGGTGGAGAGATAAACATTTAAAAATGGACGTACATAAAATTTGAAACAGTGCCATTGGTAGCATTATATTGACATACCAGAAGCAAAAAAATCATTGCCATTCAGAATTCTTTAGCCTTTTAAACTTCATATCTCTTCAACTGACGTTCAGTACACGCCCACTAAGCGGAGCAAGCGGAGAGAAAGCGGTACATTTCGCTTGCATGTATTTTCAGCGTAAGGGGGTAAGGATGTTACCCCGCTTATGACCCGGTTAATGCCACTCAATTATGTAGAATGTATTTAAAATAATTCTCAATTAACTTAGAGGGTTAACTTACACTCGGTTTCCCTACAATGTGGCCTACAATGTAGCCTAATATTTGTAACGTTAAGTAGAGCGCTACGCAGCCCTCAGTCACTAGCCAAATTGGTTGTCAAGGTTACCTTTCATTTGCTAAGGTGATCGCTACTGCTCATCAGGTGTTAGCTAGCTTGGATTGAGCAACGCGACACATGCAATACTTATTCCAAAACGTTGATTTAGTTGTTATTTTCGGTTTACTATTTTTTTTAAGTTCATGGAAATTGAACTTGACATTGCCATTAATTGTGAAGTTTGATAGAGACGGTTACAGTAGGTACGTACATTCTATTGGGTATTGATATGGAGCGGTGCTGAAGTTTTAAACTTTTTTGCCAGAACTACTTTCAAGGCGTGCATGATACACGATTTTACTGCATGCCTAGCAACCAATCAGAAAGCAGCACCACGTTCCAGAGGGCCATAAACTTTCTTAACACACAGCTTCACACAGAGAACTGATCATTTGTTTTCTATGTCGTTTCATATTGTGCTTAGAAAACACACACACACACACTCAAGCACAGCTTTCTCACAGAGAATTGATGATGTATGGGCTATTTGTTTTGTTTTTTTGTTTTTTTTTTCATATTGTGTTTAAAGCAACACTAAGTAGTTTTCGGCTTCAGTTGCCCTACAGTTTGGAATTGTTCTCTCATTGGAACTACAGAGAGACGGACCGCTCCTCCGAACTTACTTAGTGCAGTTATACCCCTTGGAGGGCAGCACAGGGAATTCAGAAGTGCCTTTCTTTTTTTGTGAATTGTAAATTTATATGCATTTGTTTGTTTTTGTGCTATTTTGTTTCATGTTGTGTTTAAGAAGCATGCAGCAACTATGACCAGTTTGACGCTGAAAATTTCAGGTTTAAATGTCATTCCATTTTTATGGACATTAAGCCCAACTGATTGTGCACATATTGACTACTTCAACCACACTCACAGTTGCAATCAATAAGCAAGGCTTGTGCCTTCCTCTGTTGTTTAACAGGATAAAAAAAGACTATGCGTGTTGCTAAGGAGACAGTCTGCTTTCAGGCAGTTCTGTTTGTTGAATTTATCAGCCAAAAATAATATCTAGTTTGCCCGACAACAACATGTATATTCAAAATGATATCAGCCGGGCCCAGCCCTGTAGTGACTCTCTCTCTTTCTCTCTCTCTCTCTCTCTCTCTTTCTCTCTCTCTCTCTCTCTCTCTCTCTGTCCAAATGAAATCTTGCAGTAGTGCTTTTAAGAAGGCCATTCATTCTGTTGCCTTGGCTTGTTTCTACTTAGCCAAACAGTGGGACTGCACAATTTGGAAAACATATCTTAATTGTGATATTTTGTTTTGCAGATGTTGTGGTTGTGGTTTGATTTACAATGGGCTGTAATTTTGGAAAATAACGCTTTAGTTTTCTATTAAAAATGACACTTTAAATGGTGCCTCTCCTGATTGGTTAACATGCCTTATGCATGAGAAACACAGCATGGCTGATGGATGACCTTCGCCGTCTGTCACACAACAATGGCGGCATAAACATAAACATAAACATCTCTGACGTGACGAGATGAACCACTGGGATAGAGTTGCAAGCTACACAATTAATTCCACCCTTTGTGATTGACTTACTGTATTACGTAGTTCTCTCTCTGATTTGTGAATTAATTTGGCAGCTCTACCAAACAGTCTGTCTGTACACAATACAAAATGCCAGCATTCTGGAGCAAGAGCCCTTACATTTGGCACAGCATCTAGCTTACTTAATCTACTTACCTGCATTGGAGACCTCTTGAACTTGATATGCTAAATATCCTTTGTAGTGGCAAATGTTCAGTTTTATCTTTCATAAATTCCACC
Organism: Coilia nasus; assembly: GCA_027475355.1. Taxonomy (NCBI): domain Eukaryota; kingdom Metazoa; phylum Chordata; class Actinopteri; order Clupeiformes; family Engraulidae; genus Coilia; species Coilia nasus. Next base: position 26,413,335 of record CM050215.1, read on the forward strand.
ACCTCTTCATGTAGAAAGCTTGGATTACTTCTGACTTGTATCCACATTTCTAGCATCAACACTGTTGGCTTACTCACAGACCAATTCCTGGTAGCCATTTGTTTTTTTATTCTCAAAATGCAGTCGTCATCAAAGGAACATCCTGTGCTTTGCAGTCACTGTGCAGTCATGAATAAGTTCAATCTTTCAGTAATCAAAAAAGTAATATGGATAACAGACCAACGATCATGGATGACGGCCAAACAGCTATTTGCTTCCCAGCTGCGCACGTCAATTGTCTTCGCACGTTATATCTACTCCACACTGTCATCATCCTGAAACCACATGCACAGCACAGGATCCACACACTAGGCCTAACCAATAAAAAATATGCATCAATAATACAGATTTAGTTCCACATTTTCAATTATTACAGGTCTCACACATAACTACAAGTTCATCAAACAGTATTCAATTTCTAAATTATTAACAAAACATATTTCCCTATGATTTGGCTCTAACATCCTTCTTAGAAGGTTGCTTCTTCGGAGCCCCCTTTTACTCAGGAACAGGTGAGGTGTGTAACCTGGCATTGCTATCACTACGGCAACAAGCCTGCCAGAGCCTTGCAGGCACCTTGACTATATCAAAGGTTAAAAACTTTTTGAAATATTTTGAGATGCATGACAAGACAGTGTGCCAAAACAGAAAGAAAGTTGTATATAATTCACAACAAGCAGACAGAAGGAAAATTCACTGATTATTCAGATGTTCAGACATCCAGGTTGCCTCAAATACGGCATAAGAGAACATTTTAGAAAGACTCTGTTTTCTAAAAAAAATCATGGCTGGGTCTTGCCATCCATGCTTGTGTAAAACAATGTTCAGCATTTAGCAACGTTGGTGTGCATCACGCACCACATGTTAATGTGAGTTATCATGTCAGGTGTGTGTTTTGACAACACAGCAGTCTTGTTTTGCTTTAATTAGTCGCTAGGCCTGCTATCCATTTAAAGGTCTCCACACACCTGCTTGGACATTATTGCAGCAGACTTGCAAATTCAACAATTTTGTTAGCTCCCGCCACACACACACTGGCACAGCAAATACCACAGTAATTTACAAGGGTTTAGTGTATGGTCGGTATGATAAATTAATGGCACGGACAAAAATAGAAGCAAATCACCATCGACAAGATGTAGGCAGCAGAGTATGGGCTTGTGTGCAGGGTTTAGTTGATGAAAACAATAAAATGCAAGCGAAGAGCACCAGACTACAGTATATGAAAGCCGGTGTGTGGAGTGTAGAGGCCTTAAAGAGGAATTCTGCTGTAATATTAACTGGGTGAGCTAAAACAAGATATCGAGCTAGCATGTTTGCTGAGGATCAAAACTGTGCTAGCCAGTTGCATTCTGAACTGAGTCATTTTTATCGTTTTTATAAAAAAAGACTCACCATGCTTGTGACAGTGGGGCCCCGGGGGTAGCTACCACAAACTATCACAAGGGACAGCTTGTATAAACTGTCTTTTTAATAAACAACCTTTACACTTACAAAGTTCTCAATGCCTCGTTTTCAATGTCAGGGCCCTTGTTATACTAACGAGGAAGTGTGGAGCTACTTTGAGCTGTTTTAATGGTTTAAAAATGGCGATGTCTTCAAGCTACCTCAGTGCCCCAATCACTAGCATGGTGAGCCTTTTTGATAAAAACGTTAAAAATAATACATTTTACAAAACAGTCTAGCGTAGTTTTGCTCCTCAGGAAACATACCAAATTCCTACCACGTTGTTACATACCCAAAGTTCATTTTTCACTGGATATCTCCTTTAACACTGATGCTGCTTCAGGTCTGTAACTACCCCAAGTGTCACCTTAGAGGCACAACACCCATGACCCCTCATTCTCCCTCCATCCCTACAGTATACATTGTGAAAAAAATAAACCTCCATAATGTTTCCTTTACAATTAAAACTAAACAACATTTTGGCCGTCAAACCACATTTATGTCCAGAAACTCTCATTATGAGCAGTTATACATGTCAATGCTTACGTTGTAGGACATTTGTGAAAACTATTACTGGCATGTCCCTTTTTTAGAACATGTGCTTATTTGATCGTGGTGGCAGGAGCAATTTTAGAAACAAACACTGAA
>CM050215.1:26417967-26432967 GCA_027475355.1 Coilia nasus
CATACACATACATACACATGCACACACTCACACACGCACATACTCATACACACACATGCACGCACGCACTCACACATACATACACACTCACTCACACACACAAACAAACACACACAAACAAACTCCCATACCGTTGATACACAGCCTTGACCTGGACAGAGAGGAAAGCCAAGCACAACGGAAAGTGCTTGCACAGTGGGAACAAAGTCTTGGCAGAAACAGCACACTTTAGCAGCCTGACTCTGAGGGGCCACATTTATTAACTTTTGTTCCATGACAACAGTGACCCAGTCCAGCCTCAGCGCACCTCGCAAAGCCTGGGATCTCTAATCTCTGAGTTCCCTGCACTGGCCCCCAGTAAGTTATAGAACTTTATATATAGGGCTTTAAAGCAACACTAGGCAACTTTTTTGAGTTAATTAATCATCTTTATAAGTCGGTGGATGCTTAAATGAGTCATTATGAATGACTCATTTATGAAGACCGCCCCTGTTGTCTATGGATAGAATACCACACTTATCTAGGTGTCCATCCCGTGACCCTCAGACTCACAAAGTCTCAAATATTGGCATGACTACTTTCGTATTCACCGGTTACTGTGATCAGTTGAGTTGAAAACACATGCACAGCGTGAGGGGAAGGGAAACCAGTCCATTTTTACGAGAGTGTCCATGTACTTGGAGAAACTAGGGGGAGCTCCGTCAAGAAAAAGCACTCATACTTGCATAGTATCTCAGAACAATAAAACATTGTTTCTTGGGTTTAAAACATTAAATGAGACGTGACTCGATTACCTGTCGGATATGTTTCAGCTATATGCACCAACTAGCTCATTATGATCACAGCAGAAAAATCTGCTGGTAAAACCTGTTGTCAAAACAAAATGTGGCAAAGCAGTTCAGATTTGGAACGAACTTCCTGAAGATCAACACAAAAATGCTCCTACTGTTAGCAGTTTCAAATCTAGCCCTAAGACCAAACTGTTCTCAGATGTTTCCTGCTAATGATTTACCTTTAATTACTATGCTGTTTTTCCTTTTTTTTTTAATCATATATGTGTTTTATTTACCTTTGTACTTATTTTACTTTTATCATTTAAAACATGTACACTTATTTGGTCTTTTGTGCTTTTACATGTTGTTTTTTGGTTTTATGTTTGTTAAATTCCTTGTGTATGAAATACGCTATAGAAATAAACTAAATGTCTTGCCTAAGCCCAGCCACACTGCCCTTCCCCCCTGCACTGCAGTGTGATGAGTCTGCACTTAGGACAACTCTCTGTAGAATATGACTAATTGTCACACTTTAGCTAACCCCTTTTAGAGAGGAGCTAAGTCCTCCGCAGAGATAAAGCTCAATTTGCACCCTCTCTGGGCTCGCATTACAATTTGGAGAAGAGGATGGGGGTATTCTGGGTGGACTGGTGATGGGCTTGTCAGGATCAGGCCCCATAATTAATTTAAAAGGTTTTTCGGTATGGCGGCTATGATGGGGCCATTGTCTCATTGCACAGAGGACACTGATGGACCACTTTACAGACAAAAGCTCCTAAAAAGACAAAAGCTCTTAAAAAGGAGGCTCCTCACAGATGCTGTCTTCACCTACTTCCCCCTCCCCCACACCACACAGACACAGACACACACACGCACACACAGACACACACACAGACATGTACACACGCGTGCACGCACGCACACACATACACGCGCGCGCACACACACACATACGCACACACAGACATGTACACACACGTGCACACACACACACACACACACACACACACACACACACACGAGCACACAGAAACCCTCCCCAATCAAATCCCCTGGCAGAAATGGGTCACTGTCACGCAAACCCTTCCCTAGCCATTCCACCATAGTCTCGCCTTCCACAAACATTACATCCAGCCCACTCATACCCACTTCTACCCCACTCCCACCCTGCTACCACCTCCCCGGACACAAACGCACCTAATTCTGGTTCGGAATTTGGACCGACTGGGAATTTTTTTAAGATGGCGGAAGGATTACTCACTTGCACCTGAACCTGTGTCTGTGGCTTAATCACCTTATACTATTATGGTCTGGTGTTAGACATAACCCCCCTATCCCCCACCAGCCCCACCCCACCCCTCTCCCTTGCATGCTCCCCCTGCTTTTCTACCCATGTCCTAACATAACCAGGAAACAGCAGCGTGGACCAAACCGATCACGCAATTTCATTTAAGAAGGGATTAAGCCGTTAAGGGTATTACTCGCTTTCCTCTTTTCTCTTTTCTTCCCTAATTTCCCCAAATGATGTTTTCTGTGTGTGTGTGTGTGTGTGTGTGTGTGTGTGTGTGTGTGTGTGTGTGTGTATGTGTGTGTGTGTGTGTGTGTGTGCGTGCATGCTTGCGTGCATGCTTGCGTGCATGTGTGTGTTTGTTTTTCCCGTCTGTGTCTGTCTGTGTGTGAGTGTATGTGTGTGTGTGTGTGTGTGCGTGTGTGTGTGTGTGCGTGTGTGTGTGTGTGTGTATGTGTGTGTGTGTGTGTGTGTGTGCGTGCATGCTTGCGTGCATGTGTGTGTTTGTTTTTCCCGTCTGTGTCTGTCTGTGTGTGAGTGTATGTGTGTGTGTGTGTGTGTGGAAAAACTGTGTTGCGTGTGTGTGTGTGTGAGCAAGGACGGTTCGTGACTGCGGCTTTGTAGGTTTTTCACGGAGATAAAGACCCCCCGTGGTGCTCAGTGTAGCATGAGCCAACGCCAAGAATCCTCTCATCTGGAGCCTACAGCGTGGCTCATGACACGAGAGCAGACTGGTCGGGGCGGGGGGGTTGGGGGGGGGGCAGACTGCCCGCTACACTGAGGGACAGGAGGAGGGGAGGGAGGGGGTCAGGGCGGGTCGGGGTGGGGGGGCAGACTGCCCGCTACACTGAAGGACGGGAGGAGGGGAGGGAGGGGGTCAGGGCGGGAGTGGGGTGCGGGGGGGCAGACTGCCCGCTACACTGAAGGACGGGAGGAGGGGAGGGAGGGGGTCAGGGCGGGGGTGGGGTGCGGGGGGGGCAGACTGCCTCGGAGTGGGCAGGACGGATGGGGGGGAGAAAGGGGGGGGAGCAAGAGAGCCAGCCCCGCCACGGGGGCGTTTGACGCCTGGATGAGTCCCCCGCCATTTAACACGACTCCACCCCCACACCCCTTCCCCTGCGTTGCGTCTCTCTGCTCCCCTTCGTGTGGGCACTGGGATAGGGCACTGGCTGGGAAAGACGGAAGGATCACCTTTGGCTGCGGGCTGTGGGTAGCAGACAAGACCCGGGCCTTTGAGCCGGGCCTGGCAAAGGAGGTGTGAGGGGGCAAAACAGGATGAGACCTCCTGCCTGTCTGTGTGCTTCCTGTCCATCCCCAACCAGCTCTGAAGCAAAACAAACCCCAGCAAAACATCCACACACCAACAGCGGGCATCACATGCTACAACACCTGCAGTCCAACACACCACCGACAGCTAACTGGTGAAACCTACCTCTAGTAGCCATCCAACCTGCCCTTAACCCTTTAAGACGCACTTCCTGTTATTACTTTGTTGTTACCAGAATGGCAATGACCAAGTTGTAATGTGCTACCAAAGACTTTCTGTAATGTTGTAGTAATGTTGTAATGCTGTAGTTACGTTTTTTTTTTTAGTCACAGTGAGTCGTAGCGCCGGCGATACAGTGACCGCTAAGAGGCTACAACCCCATGAAACGTCTGCCTCAGAGACTGCAGGAAAGACAGTTGGAGTTTTTCATGAGTGAGAGGTCAAGTTGCGAAAGACGGTAGACGAGGGTACAATAACAAGAGCGAGCACACAACACCCTGCAGGCCCGCAGAGCCGAGAGAGGAAGAGCGGCACTGGTTTTAAATGATCCATTATTTACAGGGAGAGAGGCGGGAGAGAGGGGCACCGTAGTGGTGCGCAGTGGGATCTCCAGCACGCCTCGCCCCTCCGCAGGAAGTGCTTGCCACGCGCTCATCAAAAATGTAACAGTGGGGAAAAGGCTGGAAGTCCTTCTCTGGCTGGTCAACTGTAGCGTGGCAGAGGGCGGAATAGAACACCGTCTGAGTTTACGGCAAAGACAGAGTTGGAGTGGGCAAGCAAAATTGGCGAAGTTTCTTCATGTAGACTGAAGAATATACATCTTTTCAGGAAAAAAATTATCTAAGATTAAATATACATCCTCCTACAGAAAGAAACCGTATACTTTATTATTCTCAGCCGAACCTGTGCCCAACAACAAACATTCTTCTGATTTATTACCTTCACTACACTTGATGTTGTTACTCTGTCTGACTAACCCTTTACCCCGAATATGATCCTACACATCAGCCGTCTGAACTCCAGACAGCATAGCCTGCTATGTGCTTCACTGTCTCCCGGACTCTCAGTAGACCTACTTGTGGAGGGAGAGCTGAAGCGGGGCAGGCTGAGAGCGAAACACGCAATCTAAATGCATAAATGCAGCTTCAATTCCCCTCAGCTCAATAATTAATGAGGCAGGTAGACTGTGACATGTAACATGCAATGTTATCCATTCGCACAACAAAGCGGCAAATTTAGAACAATTTTTTTTTGCATTGGTCTGAAGATTAGCTTCAGGGCTCAATAAAGCTACATGGGTTGCCGTTAGCAAGTCTACAGGATCATTATGTGGGCCTATCACTTGCCTTTAGAGGTTAACTGATAAAATCAATACAGATACAGCTTATTGTATTTTATTTGTGGACATAACAACATAGCATGAAACATTACAGTTATGGGGATTACAACAACCATTTTGATGTAAAATATGCCTTCTCTGACTACTAGTCCGTTCATTTTATGATCATAGCTTGTTGGTCACAGTAATTGAGATTTCCGTTAACTCGTATGCTTTCTGTTACCCAAAAAGGCCTGACAGTTTTGTCACACAGACTACTTCACTCCACCCCCTCTTCAAACGGCCATTTTGTCCACACATCTTGACACTGCCCAGTCATGTCTGAATGTCAAGCATGACTGCTGTGTCTCCAAGATGAACTCACAGGGTATTTCTGGCTGCTGAAGCCAGTTACATTCCAAAAAAAAAAAAAGAGACGGAAAAAACACACTCTTAAGCACAGGTGCTACAGGGCCCTTCACAGCTTGGCTGCTCTTCACTTTAACGAAGCGTAGGCCTCTACTCCTCCACCCACTGGCTCATGGTGTTGTTATTTTGTCTCTTTCAACCTGGATGTCTGTGCTCAGAACATGCAGTATTTTCTAACCACATTGGTGCAGAGTGGGAGGAAACAAGAGTGACTGGGGGTGGTGGGGTGGAGCACAGTATGACAGCATGGTTGGGGGGGGGGGGGGGGGGGGGGGGCAGCACATCATCAGGCTAGCTCCACTGTAATTCCTCCGCACAACAGTACTACATCAGGTGAGTCTCTTAACACTGAGTGAGTCTCTCTGACATCCACACACTGATGTCCATGCTGCTTTTACACTTGCACTTTACCAACTGCACCTTCACTTATTGCACCTTACATATTGCACATTTCACTTTTTCCTTTTTCACCTACACCAACTACCAAGAAGAGCTACCTCGAACTTTCCTCCTTGTTGGAAGCGTATATGTTTATCTGAATGTCTTATGTCTATTTATTGTGGATGTCTGTGCACACTTCATGTGTGTGTGTCTGTGTGTGTGTGTGTGTGTGCGTGCGTGTGTGTTTCTAGTTCAAATTGCACATTTGGTGTCTGGTGAAACGCAATTTCAGTCCTCTGTGTAATTTCTGTTACATAGTGAATTGACAATAAAGTACACTTTGACTTTGACTTTGACTTAAGGCTTCAGTTTCCCCAACTAGATTTTCTAGCGACCAATCAGGGAACAGAAACTGAGAGCAAAACCAACACGCCGGAGGTAAACACATGCCTATCAAGAGTGTCCAGACTTGAAAGTGAGGGCTACCACCAGGGTAGTAAGGTGGTCCAGTATTATAAAGGCTGAGATTGAGACTGAAAGGGTCTACTTGAGTGCATGAAACAGGTTCGTACATCACTTGTGCACATGACATTGAGATGATTATCATGATCATGATGATAGCATTCCATACAATGTCATGAGCACACATGGGTAGACAAATCCGTTAATAACACAACACGCTGCTTGCATGGTTGCTTCTCCAAAGTAACTGAGGTACTTTTTTTTGAGGTACTTTTTTTTTTATTTCTACTAACCATCTCTTTACATAAGTACCTTCGATGTTCTCTACACACCTGTTAGCTATTATGTCCTCCTTTTGTAAGTCGCTTTGGATAAAAGCGTCTGCTAAGTGTGATGTAATGTAATGTAATGTACTTTCTTGAGATAGAAAGTCATAGGGAAATGTCTGCCATAGTCAGCCAAGATAAGTAGCAATAACAGGGTTGGCCAAAAGTATTGACACAAAAGAGAAATTTAGCATTAACAGTCTTCATTGTCCACAATAATGCTGTTTGTTCTTTTTCCATTCTTCAAAAGCTGTTGGATCTGTGGTCTGGGTGAAAAAAGACATCTGCAGTACTCTTCTTAACCGGCTTAATGTAGTCCTACTTAAGTCCTACTTGCTCCGTGAAGTTCATGTACAGTAGGCCTACATGGTCAAGATACAATGTTTTTGTTTTGTTTGTTTGTTTGTTTTGGTTTATTTGTTTGGATTTGTTGTTTTTTTTTTTTATCATTGTTTGTTATTATGGGTTATTTTTAAAATTTGCCCTCTGTGCTGGATTAATGATGTAAAGAGCAGCTTTTCCAAGAGATTACATTTATTGTCTTTGCCTAGCCAACTACTGTATGGTGTATGAGGTAAATGGCAAGAGGTCACCTGCTGTATTTCCTTGGGCAGCGGATATGAGGGGATATGAATTTTCATTTCTTCTGTGTCTTCTGATTGGCTGGAAGTCTCTGAATGACGACAAAAATTAACATTAAGAAAAACCATATGTTTTTCGAGACAGGTCACCTGTGAAATCAGCCGTGAGTTGCAACTAAAATTCAAGTTGTTTGCCTTGCGAAGTATGATTAACTGGGCTTAGACTAATGTTTTGAGGCAGAAGCCACTCTTCCGTTGTCTGAGGAATTAGCACGAGACCATCATCACGGTCCCTGCGTGTCTCGCTACGCATGCCCCTACAGATGCTCTGGGTTAAATGGAGTGAGAGGGCATGCGAGGGAAATCTCACGAACTGAAAATCTAGCTTATGCGTGTCTGGCCTGAGACATGACGGACTTATCTAATCAAACGCATTTAAAAGGATATCAGTGGCGGTCTACCGCATATTCTGTTATCTAACAGTGCATGTCTATTTTGGTAAATCTTTAGCAGCTTTTGGGGAAAGCGTAAGTGAATAGCACAAGAAGAGGGTCTGAAACAGGTTCGTACATCACATGATATTAAGGGGGCAGAAGGACAGAGGATGACTAACATGAAAAGGCTGTGAAAAGTGATATGCAGGATATATTTTACTATCACTGTTTATGTGGATGGATGGCTAACAACCCCGAGGTAACCTTTATGCACGCTAACGTTAGAAAACTTAGAGTACTTAGCCATTAGGATAACATAGGACAGGATAGAATACTTCCAGCTTGTGAAGGGACTTTCTCTATTCGAAAAGAATTTTCCCAGAAAACATGAAACACTAGTCGTTGTACCTACCCATTACGTAGTATTTCTGATGACGGCAAAGGACAAGTAATCAGTGCAGTTGTGTCTTGACTTGCAAGCAGAGGACAACACTCAAACGTGAACTATCACTATGGATACTACGACAATGTTACGCAGAAACCGTAGAGTAAAGGTAGCACGAGCCAGCACTCTCGGCGTTTATAGAGCAGCTTGGGAAAGAGCTGTATATTAGGGCTACTGATTAATGGATTGCGCCTGTTATTAAAAAAAAGGAAAGACAGAAATGGATAGCCTGTCATACTGTGTTGTGGGTGCATATGTGGGCTGTGGAATTAAATTAAGCTGATCAGTATGTTTTATTAGCCTGCATTTTTGAAGTAGCCTAACCATTCCTTTGCATTTCACACCCATAAAATGCAAAGACCCAGCCAACAAAAGTAGATTATAGATCCCCCCCCTCCCCCCAGCCTGCCTTCAAACATATTTTTTTACAATGTATAGCCTAAGCACAATGAATGAAATACATTTACTTTACAGAGAACTGAATAAAGCTTAATGTAATTTAAGCGGGTTATGATATAACCGTATGCGCCAGCCTATTTAACCTAATTCAGAGGGTGCAGACACTGTTTAAGGGCAATGTGCCCAGAGGGACAGAGAGATTTCAGGCACGCTATGCCGTGCGGGGAAGTGTGTAATGTAAATAGACAAACAGAACCCTGCTGTGGTTGCTCCCTCTCTCACTAGCCCCCACTCTATCTCTTTAACTTTTTGCGTGTAGCCCATTTGTAGGCTATTTTGTAGGCTGCGTGATTGCATGTGTGTACCCTACTTGCGTGCGCACGTGTGAGGGAACGGGACACGGAGAATTTAGAGGGAGAGATAATACCCTATGCTTGCTTAAAAATTGTACGTTGTATTTAACATTTAATATGCTTCATAGAAAGACATCAATAACACAACAAAAGTCGTTCAATCAACTTTCACTGAGTCTTTAACCTAACAATATAGCTTGCTGTTTGTTAATAGTATTTTCATTATCACCTTGGCAGATCTCCCCTCGTGCCAGTAAGCCTATTGTTTATTTCCTAGGACTGTAGCTTCACACATGCATGCCCCCAGAGGATGTTTGTCGCCCAGGGAACCCATCCACCAAATGGTCTGCCCGCCTTGTCTACACGCAATCACTGCAGTGCGTGGGGTGTGTGTAAGCCTCTTCTCACAAATCAATCAAGCTTTATGGGCGGGATATTGGCTCACACGTACCCTTTCCCTTGTGGTGAATAACAATTGCGTGACTGTCCTGTTTCCACCTTATCGGAGTCGTGAGAGAGGGCTCCAATGTAGGCTGTTATGTGCACTATAATCACGAGCAGGTTAGAGTAAACGCTGCAGCTTATGACGCAAAGGCTGCCGTGAAACAAATCAGTCAGGGAAAGCGTAGTCTAGTCTTACTGTGGCGAAATTGTCATTTAAACGGATAACATAGCTTTTTAAAATACATACAGGCCAGTAACCAAAGGCTGATAGTCTGTGATGGGCTTGACCGTAGATTCAATAGGTGTCTGAATCATGCTTTTTTTTGGTTCGTTGCTGTTAATCTGTGACTCAATTCATTAATGTGTATGCGAGTCTGCATTAGGGATATGATGAATTGGTATGTGGCATGTGCAACACAGGGCAACCCGACCTTCACGGAACGCCCTGTGTGTGGAGTTTAGTTGCGAATGTCGTGACAATCCTCAGTCTGATGAGCACGCACGCTGACGCACAGCAGTCACGCAGCAGGCAAACAGTGGCTAGTCTGGAAGCGAAATATATTTATATATATACGCTTTAGCGTTACACAGTTTATAGCTTGATCAGTTAATTCCCCCAAGCTTAGCTGTCTGTAATTTCGTGACAAATTTTACATCAGTTGGCACAATTATAGGCTACTTAGGCAATTAAGCATAATTAAAATGGGGCTACGTGTAAGCAAGAAAGCTAGAATTGTAAGCTAAAATCATGCAGATGAATGCAAGAGTTTATATGCATCAGAAAACACAGCCTACTGTTAAGCCATTACTACTAGGATTTGGATTGGCCTTGTTAGAATTTCTTTAACCCAATCATCTTAAATTGATTGATTGGGTAAAGAGGCCATTCTTTAGGCGCGTGTCTGTGCGTGAAAATCGCAGATGAGCGTCACACGAGAGCGCCCTGGAGTCCGTCCGCTTGTCCATGAGAAACCTCACTGTGTGTGCAGCATCACGAAGGCATTTTTTTTTTCAGAAAGCTATTAACTGAATCCCTTGCGGTTGCCCCCCTAAACGCAGTCGAAATGACAGCCTACTGCGTGTCACACGCATGACTCTAACCAGGGTCAAAATTACAGTGGGGTCCATGCACGCACACATAGGCATCCTATCCTTGAGGCGCACGATATGTTTCCAGAAGAAAACTCGTGCTAAGGAACATAATTAAGGAACAGAGGTCTTCTATGACTGAAATTATTGTGCATGTTGGACTCTTATTATATTCTGTTAAAAGCTCTTGGTCAAAACAGTGTGTTCCGTTTAAAGCTGATATCCAGTTGGAATAGACATAGCCACTTTACGCACCATTTTCAAATACTCATAAAACGTTAGTTAGCTATGTAGTTCCACACAGACAAAAAAATATACTTGTGTCTTTCCATGCATATCACAGCTTTGAATTCAATTTGAATGACAAATCAAAACTTTGAATGTCATTTTGCTTAATGGTTTATTCCATAAAACCAGCTGCTGTTAAAACCCTCAGTCTGGTAAGTACAAAAATAAGGCGAGACAATAGTATTGCTGCTGACAATATTAGCCTTGAAACCGGAGGACCTTCGAGAATAATTTCTGTACTTTCATTTTCTTTTTCTTTTTTTTTTTTGTTGAAACCCAAGGGTGGAGAGAGTTACGATGGCTGTCCCTGTTGTTGTCTCCTATCCATTATGTAGCCTGTTTAATTGGGCTGGGCCATACTCCAGCATGGCTCCTCAATCTGATCGCTATCAAGAGCACTCTGTAGACTTATCGCCAGTAGACCACCCCTGATGTGTGTGTGGGTGAGTGTGTGGTATGTGTGTATGCCTGCCTGTGTGGATGTGTAGGGTTGCACGTGTGTGTGTGTGTGTGTGTGTGTGTGTGTGTGTGTGTAGGTGAGTGTACGTGTGCGCATATGAGTGTACGCCTGTGTGTACGTGTGTGTTTATGTGTAGGCTTGCATGTGTATGTGTGTGTGTGTGTTTGACATGCGTCATTGTTTGAAAGAGATTGTGTAGTGCAGACTCTGACATGCCCAGTGTGTCTGGCAGCTTGGCCAGCTTGTGTGCCGAACATGTGCTCATGCTCCCATTTCCTGCTCATTTCCAAGAGCAACAATTGATTTGGGGCTGCTGATGGCGGTGGGCAGGGCCCGGCCACCTAATCAAGCGCTTGAATGGGGGGAACACTGGAGCTGAAAAGAGGTGGACAGATGGGACTTGGCACACACTGCAGAGGGCGGCGATAAGAATCAGTTCTGGGGAGAAAGGGCAGAATGTGATATGACTGCCGTATGCAAACACGTGAACACACACACATGCTCACTCACGTACACACTCTCTCTCTCTCACTCCCTCTCTCTCTCTCTGTCTCTCCCTCTCTCTTTTTCTCTCCCCCTTTGTCTCTCTCTCTCCCCCTCTCTCTTTCTTTCTGTCTCTCTCACTCTCTTTCTCTTTCTCCCTCTCTGTCTCTCTTTCTTTCTTTCTTCTCTCTCTCTCTCTCTCTCTCTCTCTCTCTCTCTCTCTCTCTCTCTCTCTCTGTCACCCCCCCCCCCCCGTACTCTCTCTCTCTCTCTCTCTCTGTCTGTCTCACAGCTGATGTTATTTTTCCTCAGAGCCAGGGAGAGTGTGCTGGAGTGTGAAGGCCAATGTTTCTGCACGTCATGAGGGCAGGGTATTTAGACAGATTTGCATGCTCTGGTCAGGTTTAAACACTCAGTGTTTGCATGCTATTGGTGACAAACCAACCTTGCACTTTTCTGTTTATTTTGAACACACACACACACATATTTGCGTGCCTATGTATGTGCCCACACTGACACACACACATACACATACACACACACACAGAAAGAGAGAGTTATATTTTGTAAAATGAAACAAAAAATGAAATGAAACACAACAGACAAATTACCAATATATCATGCAATGTATAATTATTCTTTTAACCTAGACACTTTTAAAGAGAATGGCCAAACAAAAAAAAAACAGGAAATCCAAGTGTGTGTCTGTGCGTGCACACACTCTCGTGTATGTGTTTATGGAATGTGTGGTTGCCGGTCTTGTCATGCTAACTCAGTCACCTTTGCTCCTGGATCGTGACAGAGCCCTCCTCCACACACACACATAAAACACACAAACACACACACACAAAACATGTACTCATCTCAGGGAACCTCACGCCTCACATGCATCCACGGAATTCCTGTGACGCAGGTATTGTGTGTGTGGACCGCATACGTCCCTCATGCCGGTTGCCGTGACAACGGGCCGGGGCTTGTCAAATGCAAGCAGGGCGAGAGGGCTCGCTGACGCAGGCGCCAAGCAGCTCCGAGGAGGAGGAGGAGGAGGAGAGAGAGAGAGCGAGAGCGAGAGAGTGGAGGAAATGAGAAAGAGAGGAAAGGAAAGGAGAGGAGATGAGAGGAAAGGAGAGGAGCTGGTTAGCTGTCCTAATTCTTCTCACCACTCCTCTCAGCTGCCCACTACACACACCCACCTGCCTTCTGTCATAAAAATAGCCGGTGTGATCTTACAGCCTATTCACAATGAGTCGTGCGGGGCTATTTTTAAAAGCGCAGCATGATTGAGTGAGGTAAATGTGGACAATGCGGTGGGAGGAAGGGCAGGATAGGGGTAGCTTTTCAGCTGACAAGGGAGTGATGTCAGACTGTGAATACCCCGTGTCCCGGACACAGGATCTGACTCAGAGAGAGTTGCCCTGGTTATACAATACAAACCTTATAGGAGCACCTGATGAGGGGAGAGAGACAGAGAGAGAGAGAGAGAGAGAGGAGAGGCTGTAATTAGTGTACGGGGCTTGCTGACTGTATTTTGTGGAATCCAGTTTGTAGTGGAATAAGTTAGTAATGCTGCGCTGTAGTAATGATACAGAGACTTATACTAGGGCCCAGGAACGAGAAACAGCTGTCTCCCAGCGCTGGGTGGATGTATATGGCTGCCATTGACTGTGTGTGTGCTAATGTGGGAAACACAAAATAGGTTTCTTTAAGACAGGAAACGATTGTTCATTCTGAGCTTGTTTTGGTTTCCATTCCGTTGTCATAGCTATGGTAATGATGTACCTGTGTGTATGTGTGTGTGTGTGTTTGTGTGTGTGTCTGTGTCTGTGTGTGTTTCATGAGTGTCACACACAGTGGTTCAGTGTTGAGGTCGGCATTTGTGTCTGTGTTTTAGGCTGCTTACTGGACGGAGCGCGATGGCATGATGATGTAATATGACACCCGGTTCGTCTAATTCAGCCCAGACCAGGATCTCTTTTCAGGGGTTCTGCCCCGAATGAGAAGTAGCTACATTTTCTTCATGTTCCCTTCATTCTTCTCTCCTCCCTTAGCTGTCCTGTGTCCCCTCCTTTCTCTTTTCTCCTCCTCTGTCTCTTTTCTTTCCTTGTGGTTCTCTCGCTCTCCCTAATTCTTCCTCTCTGCTTGTGTAATCACTGGGTTGGCCTGGGCGGGATGAGTACACACACACACACACACACACACACACACACACACACACACACACACTCACACACACACACACACATTCACATATCACTGGAGTGTATGCATTCCTCAAGGGCTGAGCATCCTGTTCCCTATTCTCCACCTTTTCACTGCTGAAAAGCTTCACGCTGAGCGGCACGTACGCTTTGCCCCCCCCCCCTCTTCCCTCCCCTCCCCTTCCCCCGCACCCAAACCTCGCCCCCTCCCTGTCCCCCTCCTTCCTTGCACACTCCTCCTCCTCCTCCTCCCCCTCCTCCCCCTTACCTCCCTGCCTTCTCTGGGCACCATGCTTATCCCACCTCCCCCTGCTCTTTCTTCTGTGCAGAGAACATGCAGTGCAGTGGCAGAGGAGGGGGCAGGATTTTGCCGTAGTAACTGTTTACTTCCTTTTGTTTATGTTTTTTACCTATGGAGTTTGTAAAGCCAGAAGAGTGATACTTGTTGATTATTTACCTTAGTTACCGTTCCTTTTTTTCTTTGTTCTTTATCTAACCTCTCTTTACTCTCTTCCTTTCTTTCTCTCTCTCTCTTTCTCTCTCTCTCTGTACTTTCTCTCCCTCTCTTAGCAGTGAAGTCACTAAGCAAATTGCAGTCCGGAGGGAGTTTGGAAGCAATATGGGGCCTACTCTGGGGAGAGCAAGGGTTCTTTCTTTCTCTCTGTCTCTCTCTCTGTCTCTCTCTCCCTCTCTCTCTCTCTCTCTCTACCTCTCTCCCTCCCCTTCCCCCATCGTAATGGTAGAAGCCAGATCTGATAGGGCTTTCACTTTTTCCGTTCATAAACCAGAGCCCAGATGGAACTCGGCGTTTACCTACGTAACTGATAACACATTGGAGTCGCACAGGTACAGTATCCGCAGTTTGCAGACTTTTTTAAAAACTTCATTTGAAACGGAAATACCTGGAAAGGTTGAAACATTTTAGGTGATCGAGGTCTATCAGAAACACACTGCGTGAACTCAACCCACTGAGGGCGAAAAATGGTTGTGCATTGCATTCTGGTCTTTCTGTTTGAAGTTGGGGATGACGTTTGATCTGAGATTGTGTGTTGAGTTCACATGTGCACATGTGAGAGCCAGAACGTGTGCGTGCGTGCATGTGTGTATTTAAGTGTGTGTGTGTGAGCGCATGTGTGTGTGTGTATGCATGTGCATATGTGTGTGTGTGCGTGTGTGTGTGTGTGCATGTGCATGTGTGTCTGTGTGTGTGTGTGTGTGTGTGTGCATGTGTGCGCATATATGTGTGTGTGTGTGTGTAGGCATACCACATGTGTGTGAGAGGACTATAATCCTCTAGGCTCTGAGGAGGTGCACGAACTGAGCCCCTTCCTGCCTCTTTGCTTTAATTCCACCTGTACACACTGGGGCTGAGCTCTGCCAGAAGCCTCTTCCTGTGGGACCCCCAGAACACCCAGAAACCCCCCAAACCTCCACAAAATGCCTCCGCAATCCCACAGCTAGTTGCCCCTCTGGGAAAAGCACTTCGCTTCAGGAGAAAGTGAATTTCATCCAGTTTTCCACTGCCATAAAAAGAGTGAAGAGTGACAGACGTTTGTAGGTAGACACATGAGGGATAGATGGA
>CM050215.1:26442967-26445467 GCA_027475355.1 Coilia nasus
GGCAGGGCCTTTTTTCGACTGAGGCGCAGCTGGTGTGTTTGTTTTGCGCTGTGTCGGAGACAAATGATTTGTTTGACTGAGCGAGCAACGGGGGCCTGTGTGCCTGCTCCACACACACACACTCTCACAGAGCCAAGGTGATGTAACGGCTTCCAGCCCTGCATGCCCTGGACAGCATGTCCCGTCCCCTGACAGACATCCAGCCGGGAGGGTGTGTGTGTGTGTGTGTGTGGGAACGGGGGAGGGGGGCGCTCTACTAACCCTAGGAGGAGCCACACGCTGGTGTGTGTGTGTGTGGAACTGTGTGGTGTGGAAGTGGGACATGAGGGGGGGGAGCTTACAGACTCACCTCTCCTAAAATGCTGGTTTGACTGCGCCCTACATTCAATCGCAATGGAAACTAATACATACAGGGCGGGCACAGACAAAGAGCCCTGATGATGCAGGAGACGCAGATCCCTCAGCATCAACAGTACTGCTACCCACCACCACAAGCCCTTGCTGACGTTTCAGGGAAATATTTCAGCTCTATATATAATCAGCGCTCCAGAAATACCGCCGAGACGCCAGGAGAGAGAGATGCTGAGGACTGACAGACTGTCACCGGGCTTTCGCTGACTGCTACAACCAGCCGCATTAAGGCGGGAAAAAAAGGCAACGAGCAGAGGAAGCAAGTGCAGCTTCGCACCACCACCAACAGTCATGTTTCCCTTTCAGTCGCAGTCCTAGCGCAAACGTGTCTGGAACTCATTTTGAATTTTTTCCCTTCAAGGTTTTTTTTTTTTTCTTTTTCTTTCTCTTTCTTCCCCTCCCTCCTTCCGCCCTCTTCCTCCTTCTTGCCACATCTGCTGCCGTCTTTGTCTTTGGGACCTTTCTTCCCCCCCTGCGCAGACCGCCGAACAGACTCGGTGTGAGGGTCATGAGATGGCTGTTTGCTCTGGGACGCAGATGGGTGATTTTCTTGTAGGACAAAGGTGTTTGCTGGGAGGGAGGGAGGGGAGGGGTGGGACCCGTGATGGGAGAGCTACTGAGTAACTAAGCACATGTTGTTTTCTGAGAGGTGCCACGGGCCGGTGGAAAGGAGCCCGCGGGCCGGATTTGGCCCGCGGGCCGGACTTTGGACATGTCTGAACTAAGCACATGTTGCAGGCTCTTTGTACCCGGCCGTTTGAGGATTCACAAATCCCAGGCTGATGGCTCAATGGAGGAAAAATATTATCAGCATGTGTGTGTGTTTGCATGTGTGTGACTTCAAAGATATGTGTGCATGTGTGTATCAAAGATATTGAGGGACTTATGTAGTATAAATGAATACTACATAACGAGTATATGGAGTATAAATGAATACTACATAACGAGTATATGGAGTATAAATGTATACTACATAACGAGTATATGGAGTATAAATGAATACTACATAACGAGTATATGGAGTATAAATGAATACTACTTAACGAGTATATGGAGTATAAATGAATACTACATAACGAGTATATGGAGTATAAATGTATACTACATAACGAGTATAGGGAGTATAAATGAATACTACATAACGAGTATATGGAGTATAAATGTATACTACATAACGAGTATAGGGAGTATAAATGAATACTACATAACGAGTATATGGAGTATAAATGTATACTACATAACGAGTATAGGGAGTATAAATGAATACTACATAACGAGTATATGGAGTATAAATGAATACTACATAACAAGTATATGTAGTATAAATGAATACTACATAACGAGTATATGTAGTATAAATGAATACTACATAACGAGTATAGGGAGTATAAATGTCAAATCTATATGTCTGTACATGTAGAAGTGCAGAGTACTTGTTTGTTTTCAAGTTGGCTGTGGCATAACGGCGGAGAGAAAGAGTGGTTATGTGTGTGTGTGTGTGTGAGTGTGTGTGAGTGTGTGTGTGTCTGTGTGTGTACTCACTGCAGGTAAGGCGTGAGCATGACGGCGGAGAGAAAGAGTGGTTATGTGTGTGTGTGTGCGTGTGTGTACTCACTGCAGGTAAGGCGTGAGCATGACGGCGGAGAGGAAGAGGGGTTATGTGTGTGTGTGTGTGTGTGTGTGTGTGTGTGTGTACTCACTGCAGGTAAGGCGTGAGCATGACGGCGGAGAGGAAGAGGGGTTATGTGTGTGTGTGTGTGTGTGTGTGTGTGTGTGTGTGTGTGTGTGTACTCACTGCAGGTAAGGCGTGAGCATGACGGCGGAGAGGAAGAGGGGTTATGTGTGTGTGTGTGTGTGTGTGTGTGTGTGTGTGTGTGTGTGTGTGTGTACTCACTGCAGGTAAGGCGTGAGCATGACGGCGGAGAGGAAGAGGGGTTATGTGTGTGTGTGTGTGTGTGTGTGTGTGTGTGTTTGTGTGTGTGTGTGTGTACTCACTGCAGGTAAGGCGTGAGCATGACGGCGGAGAGGAAGAGGGGTTATGTGTGTGTGTGTGTGTGTGTGTGTGTGTGTGTTTGTGTGTGTGTGTGTG
>CM050215.1:26447967-26465467 GCA_027475355.1 Coilia nasus
GAACTGCCCAAACCACAGCATGATAAAAGAGGAATGATAAAATATATAAACTAAAAGTAGAACTAAAGTAACAAATAAAAAGAAATCCAAATCTTAAAAACATGCACATTAGATAAAGGAAGACAGACGGCTCTTTCAAACAGCAAAGCAGGGGTTTTGGTGGAGCTGTGGGGAGTAGTGTGTGTGTGTGTGTGTGTGTGTGTGTGTGTGTGTGTGTGTGTGTGTGTGTGTGTGTGTGTGTCTCCTTCGTGTTCCTGGCAGTGGTGTGTTTAATTTGTCAACAGGCAGTGCCAGCACCCCGGCCTCTGCCGAGCACGAGGCGCTCAGGAACAAAGTCTGCTGTGCCCGCGCGGTGCCAAGCCCTCAGCTGTCCAAGACACTGAACAACCCAACCTCCTTACACACACACACACACACACACACACACACACACACACAGAAAAACATAGTCAAGCAGCAACAAACAGAACACACACACACACACAAACACACACACACACACACACTAAGTGACAGAGGGACATACTGCATAGGCCATGGCACTGAGCAGACTGAACGTGCTGAATATTAAAAGGCACAGGCCAGACAGACTCTCCTGCAGAACACAGCAGATCCAGCTTAATGGGGAGATCAAACATGTATGAGGCCGAATTAGTGGTGACAGTTGGCATGTCAGTGTGTCTGTGTGTGTGTCAGGGAGTACATTAAATGAAGCAACTAGATATCAGATGAACGATGTAAAGTGAAGGAGGTACAAAGAATGTACAGACCTAATAAATATGAGAAAACAGGTGTGTGTGTGTGTGTGGAGAGACACCTTGGACACTAACCTTACAGGCCTGAGTCACAGAGTAGTGGTCAAATGCTGCCTCACACACACACAAGCACCAAGCCAAGAACACACACACACAAACACACACACAAGCACCAACGCAAGAAGGTTCACCTCTATAAATATGAACTCTGTGGTCTAAGATACACAAATAAACAGCTAAGAATGTCAACGTTGCATTCTTACAAGTGAGAGGTCCAACAGATACAGAAACCTAAGACACACACACACACACACACACACACACACACACACACACACACACACAAGCATCAACGCAAAAAGGTTCACCTCTATACATATGAACTCTGTGGTCTAAGATACACAAATAAACAGCTAAGAATGTCAACGCTGCATTCTTACAAGTGAGAGGGCCAACAGATGCAGAAAGTACACAGACTAACCTAAGACACACACACACACACACACACACACACACACACACACACACACACACACACACACACACACACACACACAGACTAACCTAAGACACACACACACACACACACACACACAGACTAACCTAAGACACACACACACACACAGACTAACCTAAGACACACACACACACACACACACACACACACACACACACACACAGAGACTAACCTAAGACACACACACACACACACACACACACACAGACTAACCTAAGACACACACACACACACAGACTAACCTAAGACACACACACACACACACACACACACACACACACACACACACACACAGACTAACCTAAGACACACACACACACACAGACTAACCTAAGACACACACACACACACACACACACACACACACACAGACTAACCTAAGACACACACACACACACACACACACACACAGACTAACCTAAGACACACACACACACAGACTAACCTAAGACACACACACACACACAGACTAACCTAAGACACACACACACACACACACACACACACACACACACACACACACACACACACACACACACACACACACACACACACACAGACTAACCTAAGACACACACACACACACACACACACAGAGACTAACCTAAGACACACACACACACAGACTAACCTAAGACACACACACACACACACACAGACTAACCTAAGACACACACACACACAGACTAACCTAAGACACACACACACACACACACACACACACACACACACACACACACACACACACACACACAGACTAACCTAAGACACACACACACACACACACACACACACAGAGACTAACCTAAGACACACACACACACAGACTAACCTAAGACACACACACACACACAGACTAACCTAAGACACACACACACACACACACACACACACACACACACACACACACACACACACACACACACACACACAGACTAACCTAAGACACACACACACACACACACACACACACAGACTAACCTAAGACACACACACACACAGACTAACCTAAGACACACACACACACACAGACTAACCTAAGACACACACACACACACACACACACACACACACGCACGCGGGCTGGACATATACAACTTCCCGTCAGCAGGGCTGAACTTGGCGTGCAAACAGAACAGCTTCCCCTGACAGTTGCCCCCACCGTAGCAAATACTTCCACTGCTAAATCGTGTCCTCATACAACTCACTGCAGGGTGGACACATACAAGTGCTCTTGCCAATACAAGCATACAAGCACAGAAACAAACACACACATACACACAAACACACATATACGCAAACACACACACACATACACACATGGAAGGCACAAACATCACAGACACTTGCACACACAGACACACACAATATGTGTCCCACAAGAGTACACACTGGGCTAACGTTACGTCTCAGCGTGTCCTGAACATGTTGTTTACCTCATGGGCAGTTCCCAACACACACACACTTACACAACACAGCCCCATCACACACACACACATACACACAGACATACTGAGGGAGAGAGAGAGAGAATGAGCTAACAAAGAAGAACCAAGCCAAATCCGAGAACTTAGTAGTCTGTTGATATTCTGTCTGTTGACAGTTTTCACACACGCACACACACACACACACACACACAGAAAAGAGGGAAGTAAAACTTGAAATCTTTACTAACCACACACGTGCTTGACTGTTTTTGTTCCCCTCTCGCTCTCTCTCTCTCTGTTCTCTCTCTCTCGCTCACTCTCTCATTAGCTGTCTCTCTCTCTCTCTCTCTCTGTTCTCTCTCTCTCTCGCTCACTCTCTCGTTGTCTGTCTCTCTCTCTCTCCCTGTCTGTCTGTCTACCAGAAAGTGTCCAGTCACTACTTCCACCCTCAGCAAAGACTTGTGTCAGTAAATGCAGCTCTGTTCTGTGTGGAGCTGGCTCCATGGAATCTTGCCTCATCATCTTTTGGTAACAGATACTCGCTGGTCAGCACTACCCTTTAGTTTCTGCCTTTGTGCTCTCTTAAGCAACCGCCTCCCTGGCCAGTGTGCTGCGCTGTACTGCGCAGCAGGGAAGAAGAGGAAGAAGAGGAAGAAGAGGAGGAAGAAGAAGAGGAAGTGTGTCTTTAATTTAGCCCCCACAATCAACAGATCCGGGATCTGTGAGAGGACGAACAGGCAGGGGGAGCACACACACACACACACACACACAGGGCCCTACAAAGGCAAAGGGCAGTAACTTACGCAAACACTGACACTGAGAAAAATGCCTTCAAAGTTGTCATACATTCGGCCTAAACTCAGTTTTGACAAAATATCTAGTTAGTGGGCAGTACAGGCACAGAGCTGAACTGCAAAGAAAGACAGAACGTGAGAATCTGTACAAACAGTTATGGACAAAATAAGTGACAACTGAAATGGATTAGTAACTGTTAGTCTGTGTGAGTGAGTGGGTGAGTGAGTGAGGTGGGAGAGAGGGGACTCAGAGGCATAGTTATACTGAGGAAGAGTTTGTTCCCTCCGTTCTGCTCTGTCTATTTCTCCGTCATGCCAAAACAAAACAAAAAAGACAGAAAGAACTGGACTTCTGGTCCTCTGGACGAGACTTGGCCGTAAGTGTCCAGCTGCATCTCGGGCCAAAGTCAAGAAGCCTGGCTGAACACAAAAGGACTGAAGGTGGGCAGGAAGTGAAGACTAGATTACAGCAGTTACACATGAACCTCCAAAGGCATGCCTATCATGTGCTGTCCACTCCCCTGGACTTTGTGGTGTGATGCCTTGATTGGGACGTCTGCGATCAGCCAGCGGTGCGTCACTCGATCCGGCACTCGTGAGAGACTGACCTTTGCTACGGCCACACACACCACAGCACAGATCACCCGGCCCACCACCACACTCAGTTGCCATGCCAACCAGTCAAGTCCACTTTCCAGCTGTCATCTTACCCATACATATGTTAAATACAAGCATACAAGCACAAAAGCAAACACAACA
This sequence comes from Coilia nasus, assembly GCA_027475355.1. Lineage (NCBI taxonomy): Eukaryota > Metazoa > Chordata > Actinopteri > Clupeiformes > Engraulidae > Coilia > Coilia nasus. The sequence goes on from CM050215.1 coordinate 26,452,220, forward strand.
CACTCACACAAACACACTCACATTCACATACAGACTATATACACACACACATACCACATCCTCACCCACACATACACGCAAACACACACACTATTTACACCACACCAGAGATGTGTATGGTGTCCAGGTTATAGCCTGAAGTTGTGGGGCTCCATGGTTACCGGTTGCCTGACAACAAGCCAGTGGGGCAGCTGTGCGATCAAAGCTTTTCCATTACAAACCGAAATCATAAAGTGATAAAGTGATTGTTCAGGCACACCTCGTTCCCTTTGCTCTGTGGCACGCTACAGCCGCCATCAGCCCCACCTGCTTTCCCTCCCTCCCTGGCCCCGTCCTTGTCTCTCTCTCTCTCTCTCTCTTTCTTTCTCTCTCTTCTTCTGACCCCCCCCCTCCTCTCACCCCAATCCCAGTCTGCTGGGCCTGCCCAGCTCATTTCTAAAAATAAAATTCCGCTGGTTAAATTAAGTGCAAAGAGGGATTCTCTGTGTTCACCAGGATTCTGTCAGAGCCTGTGAACTCTCGCACTGCAGTCTTAGCCCTGCCTCAGTGCCCCTGCCTTCACATTCTCTCTCTCTCTCTCTCTCTCTCCCTCCAAGGGACTCCTGTCCTCTCTCTCTCCCCCAAAATATTGCTCACTCACAAACACCAACATTCTCTCTCTTTCAATCTCTCTATTTCTCTCTTATCTCTCAGTCTCTCCCTTTCTCTCTGTCTCTCTCTCTCCAAGAGACTCATGTCCCTTCTCTTTCTCTTCTCCCCCAAAACACTGTCTCACTCACAAACACCAACATTCTCTATCTCTCTCTGTCTCCGAGGCACTCGTTTTCTCACACTGACTCTTTATTTCTGTCTCAACTCATCTTTCTCACTCTCACACACAGATTCTCTCTCATAATATAGACATAACAGACATAAACACAACCTCTCTTCCTCTCTTCCACAACCTCTCATAGACAAACCCACACACACACACACACACACACACACACACATCCAGTCACTCGGTTCTTTTTGGCCCAGTTAGTTTGCTGTAAAGTGAACAGTGTGGAGAGATAAAGGGAGACAGGGGCACTGAGAGGCAAAAGAGGGAGATGAAAGAGACAGAGAGAGAGAGAGAGAGAGAGAGAGAGAGAGAGAGAGAGAGAGAGCGCGAGAGACAGAGAGAGAGAGAGAGAGAGAGAGAGAGAGAGAGAGAGAGAGAGAGAGAGAGCGAGAGAGAGAGAGAGAGAGAGAGAGAGAGAGAGAGAGAGAGAGAGTGCAGGCTAAATCTTCCCTATGAAGAGGCATCACGTGGAGGTAGCCAGCCAAGGCCCTTGTCTCTGCCCTTCCAGCAGGCTTTGATGTCACCCTGCTCCAATTATGGAGTGGTCCCAGGGTCGCCACGGTGATTATGACCTGCTCCTGTCTACTGATGACACATTGTGGTGGTGGATGCCATTATCGCTCCTCCCTCTCTCTCACACACACACACACACACAAGGCCCTTGTGAGAGGCAGACTAACAGGCATTAAAACCTGTGGAATCAGGAAGTCTCAAATTACCCCCCAAACTGTTCACAGGCTTCCACACACTCTGGCAGCAGTGCATGCAAAGGGGCGAGAGGGAGAGGGAGAGGGAGAGACGTAATGATTCACAGACAGTCATGGTGCTGATGACATACACATGACTGCGCACACACACACACACACACACACACACACACACACACACTAGAGGTGCAGGGAAAGGCCTGGGCAGACACACACACACAAACACATATGCACACACATACATATACACACACACACACACACACACACACTAGGGGAGGGCTAGGCAGGGAGAGGGCCAGGCAGAATGGGGAACAAACAGTCAACCCTGACAATACATCAGCCGTGTACATTGGAAGCAGCCGGGTCCTGACCAGTGGCACAGGAACATCTGTCTGCCACATCCCTCTTTGACTGCAACATGCCCTCCTCTCTCTTTGTCTCCCTGTCTAACACACAGCCACACACACACTTTTTCTCCCCCTATACACACACACATACACACACACTCTTTCTCTCTTTCACACACACACACACTCTCTCCTTCTTTTTCTCTCTCTCACACACTCTCTCTCTCACACATACACACACACTCTTTCCCTTTCACCCCCTCTCTTACAGACACACACACTCATACACACACACACCCCTGGGCTCTGCTGAGCTGTGCTAGCGTGCCCGACATAAATGGGGTAGAGGTGAAAAGGCTTTGGCAATTAGCCTCTGACCCTCCACCCACCCCAAGCCCCACACACCCCTCATCTAACACCCCGCGGTTCTGCTTCACACACGCACACACACCACCGCAGCCGCAAACACACACACACACACACAGAGGCACATACACATAGACATATACACATGTGCACACACACATAAACATAAACATATATGAACACACACACCACCGCTGCCGCAAACACATACACACACATGCACACATACATATATATGAACACACACACTACCGCCACCACAAACATGTACACACACATGTGCACACACACAGAACGCATACATAGACATATATGAACACACACACAAACACACACACACACACACACACAGCATTAAGGGGCTCCTCTGGGCCAGCTGTGGTTTGTGGTCTCAGACAGAAGCGGTAGATTGCGGAAGGCTAGTAAATGGAAAGACAGAAAGAAAGACAGACACTCAGATGGAGAAAGAGGGTGTTGGTGAGAACACACACACACACTGTTATTTGATCATTAACGCTCTGGGATTCCTAATTCTTCTTTTCCAGTTTGGCAGATTCTCTCTCTTATACTTACACACAAACATAACCACACACACCCTAACACACACACATACACACCCTTACACAAACACACACACACACACACCCTGAGAAACACCAGCATTTTCTCATGAGGGATGACTAGGCAGCCCGCATGCCTGCATTTTTGCCACTCTTCAATAGCGTCACACACACACACACACACACACACACACTCCCGTTCACAGATAAGGTAGTCAGTCACCTGAGCCGTCTGCGGGTAGCAGATATGAAGATAACTCACTCACTCACTCACAGGGCCAATACACACATGTACCGTCACACTTGCACAGGGTACTTATACTCACACTGAAAGTATGTCACCCTCATGTGACCGAAATGCACTATTCGGCAAGAGAAAGAGAGTAAGGGAAACACAGCAGGAGGGAGGGAGAGAGAGAGAGAGAGAGAGAGAGAGAGAGAGAGAGAGAGAGAGAGAGAGAGAGAGAGAGAGAGAGAGAGAGAGAGAGAGAGAGAGAGAGAGAGAGAGAGAGAGAGAAAGAGGAGAGTGTAGGTGCCTATTTGTGTATAGACCGTCTTAGTGGTCACCGCTCCGGACTCACTGTGAATGAAAAAAAAAACCTAACTACAACATTACTACAACATTACTACGACATTACAGAGTAATGTAACACATTACAACGTGGTCATTGCCATTCTGGTAACAACAAAGTTATAATAGGGAGTGTCTCTTAAGGGGTTAAATCACATTATGATTGCCTTCCTGTTTTTATGCATTCAGTGTTTGCATAGTTTATGTGCTTCATGCACGGTTTGTATTTAAATGGTCATGCAAATAACAGCTATTTGAATTCAATTAAATTGAGAGAAAGGTAGAGAGGTAGAGAGATAGAGAGAGAGAGAGAGAGAGAGAGAGAGAGAGAGATAGAGAGAGAGAGAGAGAGAGAGAGAGAGAGAGAGAGAGAGAGAGAGAGAGAGAGGCACATGTATCTCCTTATGTGTATGTGTGTAGTTTGTTTACTCTGTGTTCCTGTACACCTCCATTAGCTTGTTATGTCCTCCTTTTGTAAGTCGCTTTGGATAAAAGCATCTGCTGATGTAATGTAATGATAATGTAATAATAATAATGAGAGTGCGAGAGACAGAGAGACAAAGAGAGAGAGAGAGAGAGGGAGAGAAAGACAGACAGATAGATACACAGAGAAAGAGAGACAGACAGAGAGAGACAGACACAGACAAAGAAAGCGGCACTGGTGACTGGTATTAGGTGTGAACTGGACTGGTGTCCCCAGCAGAACTGGCCATGCCAGCAGGCCCAGACTGGTTTCTGTGGCTGGGGAGGGAGGAGTGTGTCCCCCGGTGGGGGTTATTACCCCAAAGACACAACAGGATCGCAGCGCCCAGCCAGAGCTGACAGACAACCTCATCAAGCTTGCCAGGGGAAACAGCTGATGACCACCACCCCCTCTCTCCCTTCCCTGGCTGGGTACATCAGACCCAGAGCTGGACACCCAGAAAGAGCTTCAGAAAGTAAAATCCTGCCATGTAATAATTCCTTCTGCTTGTCCATTTGACAGAGATGACTTTACTAATTCACTGATTTACCTGTATGATGACTCTGGTGTTGCTCATTGGTATCAGCTAGTTCAAAAAAATGGTTGGATCACATATGTGGCAGGGTTTTTACTTTGTGAAGCCGTGATCTCCCCCCTCGGATCACAACTAAGTTAGCTAGCTACTGGTAACTGCTACTGCTAGCTGTTCTGCAGCTGTCTGTGTAGGTGGGGGTTGTAGAGCGAGAAAGAGAGCGAGGGCTTGAAAGAGAGGAAATTGCTCTGGAGCAGAGGTGCACGGAGGCACGAAGCGCTTGAAGGAAGCTCCGGGAAGCACAGCAAATAAGATCCGGAGAAGGATGCATGATGATGAGTTTCCCCACAAAGAATCTGTTAGTTAAAGTGGTGGTTGTCTCAGCAGGTGTGGAGTTATCGGTGAGAATAATACATCACTCTAAAAATTACTCATAATAGTCCTTGACAATGTGTTTGTTTTACAATTTGCCAGCTGGTATGAATGGATGGCAATTATAAAAGTCTCTATTGTTGTACACATTCCTGCAATTTCATCACCTAATTTTAAGCCCAAGTCTAATTTTAGTGTGCTCTGTTAGGACAACCCAGCTAAGGTGGGAGGAATGTGTTGTTAAGGTGGCTGGGGGAGACACTGGCATGGAGGGGACTCTTGGGGCCAGGGGGAGGACAGACGGACAGGGAGGGAGAGAGAGGGACAACAGGGTGGGGAGTCAGACACGCTGAGTAATGAAATGGCACCGCGACCTCGCCCTGGTGATTCATTTCGTGAGCCACCTGACACGCTATCTGCTCCTGTTTCACACACACACACACACTCACACGCACATACACTTACACTCACTCACGCCTGCACGCACTGTTCTCACACTCACACACTGCCCCTTAGGTCACGCTCTTCACTCCAGGTCGGTATTTCCACTTTTCAGCGGTCGCACACAAACCACGCGTTAGGACACACTCACTACAGGAAGCCTTCGTGCTTGGTTTAATAAGGTTCAACTGTCCAAACAAACACACCAGGCATAAATGATTAACACCTACAGACAAACACACACACAAATTGAGACCACAAAAGTGTGTGGGGGACATGATACACAAACTTATATTTCTGAAATAACTGGCATATTGTTGCTATGACAACAATATGGACCACCTTTTCTAAATCTGGTTGTTTGCCTAGTTGTTTGTGACTTTCAATGTTTAGTGTTGGTTTTTACATTCTGAGGGTGACTTGTACCAGCAACACTTTTAAAAAACTTTTTTTTTGGCAAGGGCAAACTGGCATCAGACCTATTACAGACCTTCACATGGGCCTTCACAATGTTTAGCCACAGAGATGCAGGCTGTTCCTAAACACGAGTGTGTGTCACAGTGCTCTGCGCTCCGTGACACACTGTCCGCCTGTTCACTGGGAAGCCTTTGTCACGATCAAACCACTTCCTTTTGGAAACCTGCCTTTGCATACAGGTCTAGTTTAAAAGACTTTTACAAACAAAAAGCCCTCTTTGCCTAAACAAATAGCAAACTGGATCACCTGACATTGTCCCCCTTGACAAATGGCAGTGTTGACCAGTCTAGTCGACCCGGGTTATTGACAACATTGGCAGGAAACCAGGGATTTGTCAGTGTCATTGTTCAGAGACCTATTCAGTGATATACTTTGAGAGCTAGTTCAGGCTATGACTGACGTTGCCCTGTAGAAAAGCATGCGCGAGAGCTTCACTTTGTGGTGGAGGCTGCGTGTGTATTGTGTGTGCGTCAGAGAGACAGAGAGGGAGAGCGAGCGAAAGAGAGAGAGAGAGAGAGAGAGAGAGAGAGAGAGAGAGAGAGAGAGAGAGAGAGAGAGAGAGAAGGTGTGTGTGAGCGTGTGTGTCAGTGGCCCCACCGGGCAGCTCCAGGTCATGCAAGTAAACAGCCTAGAGCCGACAATAGGCTTCCTCATGCAATGCCAGCCAACAACGGCACAGGGGGAAGCATAACCACCACGCGGCAAAAAAAAGCACTTCTCAAAATGCTGTTTCATTGATGGAGTGATCTATTGATGTCACGTGGCTTTGAGGTGTTGTTTAACTTATTAACCAACAAAACAGAAACAGAAATAAACGTTTAAATGGAAATAAACGGAACTCACAGAAACTTCAGTTTGATGTGTTCATTGTCCGGATTGCAATAGAGCCTTTCCAACTGTTCTTGCGAATCGTCTGATATGCTTTGCCAAATTTTCGTATCGGCTCTGCGAATTTGCCAGTGGTAGGGTAACACGGTGTGGTGTTGTGCACAATCGCTGCCATAGACACAGACTCCCTGGAGGAAATCCACGCAAATCGATACCCCGTCGCCTTGATGTGTGTGGTACTGCAGCTGGGTCAGAAGTTCAAAGACTAAATCCAAAGAGGCTTCTTCGCTTTTATCCAAAAAGATCTCGCTCTGCAGCGACCCGTCTTTGATGGCAAGGCAATTTGAACCCTTCAAGGACTCCGAGGTGTAGATGTCATTCATCTTTTGCCCCTTGCATGGAGAGGCGGTGGTGGGCGCCGTCACGTCGCGCGCCTGAGGCGGGAAGCCGTGCTCATTAGCGTCCATTGTCACCCTCTGAATGTCAGTCACCTTCTGCCCACCTTCCCGAATATCGGTTGATGTGTCCGCCATTTCCGTGTCTTCTGTATTGCTCATCAGTCCAGACACGTTGCCCTCGCCCTTCAAACATACCTGATCGACCCTTGTTTGCTTCACCACCGCAGCTGTACATAGATTCCTCTGTGTTCTTGCTGGGTTCCTAGGAACAAACACCCCGTCTCCTGCTACAAGCGCGTCCGCGTTCAGTAATGTAGTCAAAATTGGATCTCCTAGAGTCCGAAGGCAATTCGGGTCCAATTTCATCTGCTTCTTTTTAAAACATGGTTTCACTAAAGGTATCTTGTCAGCTAGTACCATTTGTTGCTCTGTAAACTCAGCATCACCCATAGTCAGATTCAGTGTGGGTTCCTCCATAACTTTATCTGTAGTGCCTGCTGGTTTCCCCAGAATGTGCAGTGTTTTGTCCATGTTAAAGGTTCAAGCGTTGTCCAGAAACCTAGCGGAGAACAAAGAAAGACAAAGTATTGTGAGACTACCACACACAGCCGTAAATTACTTTCAGAGGGTTACGACTCCGCGTCAGTAGTCTATTCCATTGAGCCTATAATTTTTTTTTTTTTTTCATTCTGAAATAAACAAGTAACATTCACTAATGTGGTATTTGTTGGCTAACCGAAATCGAAAAGGATTGGTAGCTTACCCGGATTACATGAGCCGGTGCCACTACTACTGAACAGAAAGCATATCTGTCTAGCCTATTTCACATTACCCCAAGAGGAGTTTGGTATGGGTGAACTGAAACTTGAAGCAAACAAAGGCGTCTGCTGTAAAAACTTTTCTTATCACTTTCTCATCTTTTAACCAAAGTGATGTCAGAACTCTACCCAAAACGTTGCGATATAATCACTGTAGGCATATAACACAACGTTCCCCAAGGAGTAATTTTGATTAGTTGAATCAGATACATAGGGTCGCTAGCGTACGTGCCAGTTACAATTCGCTGCTCGAGCAAGTTCGCACGTACAGTTTCTGTTAAAGCGATCCACACTCTACGCCCGCCCGGCACTGCGGCTCCACACAAAGAGCCCTGTGACAGCGACAATCATAGGAATACACGTTTGCAAATCAGCGAAAATTCCGTTCCAAAATAAACACAACCACTTGCTTCAGCATGACAACTGTTGTCTCGACCATTGTGTACATTTCCCAATGACACAGAGGATTTGGATTCCCCAAAGAGGAACGGCTGCAATAAACAGCAGATAGAATGAAAACATCGTAAATAATGAACCCCAATATCATACCTGTACAATGGTAAGCGTCTCCTTTCCCCCTTGATGTTCTCGTCGAGGCAACAGTCCAGTCTAACCATGGGTATTTCGAGTGCCGGGAAATCCGCGTCAACTTGCACAGGACAGGGCAGTGCGTGACAAAGCGCTCATCCACAGACCAAGGCTGCACCGATACGCAGCTGTTGCAGTACTCTCTGTGCTAGTGCACTGCCGTCGGCTCTCGTCGCGACGGCTCCGGTCTAGGGGCGGGCCTTGGCATGAGACACTAGAAAAAATCAGGAAGTGGTCCGACGTCCTCTCTGCTTTGACTCACCCCACTGGTTTGCCGTTACGAGAAATCACACACTGTAATAAATGACTCTGATAGTTTCGTGCTCGTTTTCATGATATGATAATATAGACAGCAGTTTCCAGTTGGGCAGTTCAACAGACGGAAAGGAAATGAGGTGGGCTAGGCCACATACCCAAATGCGTCACAAGTTGGCTGAAGAGTAGGAGTAGGCTACGCTATAGCATAATGTCCAGTGCGCTGGGGTTACTAGCATGCTGTAGATGTAAAGAGAAGTGGCGCAGGCATGTCGCACGGTAGTCTTTACACTGCACATATGAAAGGACACCTGTTTGTGGTGCCACAGCGGCACCAGAGCATGACACCTGCTGGCAGACTAAGATGAACTGAAGCGAAAGGTTATGGGCTGCGCACTAATAATGCGATGCGTGCTCAAAGTGTAACATGCAAAGGTTGTTTACGATACAGGACACGCCACACAGCTTACCCACCACTCCCGTAAACTGTGTATTTACCATGCAGTCGCAAATCCATTTAACAAGGCGACAATTAACCAACGCATGGGTTAGACAAACGTTTCCATCGTCACCCACAGTTCGCATTATCAGCCTACAGGGAAGTGATATAGCACCTGCAATTCTTTTAGTGACTTTGACGTAAACACATAATTGCATGGCTGCACATTCATGCGTCGCAAACATTCCTAACAAACCAGAATGCGTAATCTGCATTGTTCGTGTTGTAGCATGTCTTGAAACTGTCTTAAAATTGAAACCTATCTATTCACGTAGAAAGGCAACCGCCCAAGACTTTGATTCTCAGAAGTAAACATTAAACATACAGGCTATTGAAGAGCTATTGAAGAAGATTTGGAATGAAAACACAAAACTATTCAATTATCTAGGCTATGTTAAACAACCCATATCAATGTGAAATAATTAATCTGTACCTTATTTTGTGTTAGTTTAAAGAAAACACAACATACTTGTGCACCTCAAAAGAATCTTTGGGAAAAAAGATTTAAGCCTTCCTGACTACAAACTTTATTCTAACATACAATTGCTTGGGAGATCACTTTGCCTTATCAGTTTAGGTTTTATTATCGATATTTCCATCCAATTATTTCCTCAGTCAGTCAGTCAGTCGCCCTATTGTTAGGTTTGGGTTATAGCGTAGCTACATCAAAACTCTCAGTGGTATAGTAGAACTTAAGTGTCGTGATTCGAAACATAAATGCCAGTTTAAAACTCAGATCCATACACAGCTAAACAGATATAAGTTTATTATTTTATAAGTGGTTACATGCCACACCTCAGTGACAACAACCCAAGTAATAACGCACAAGGGGTGGAGGAGGGGTTGGATTTGTGCTTTAATGAATGTGGGTGTTTGAAGGAGAAGGGGTGTGGGTGTGGGTGGGAGATGAAGGTGAAGGCTAGCCGGTGGGGGGTGACCAAAACAAAAGAGGCCCCCGTTGTGGCTTAGCCCTCAGCCCGGGCTCAGCGAACAGGATGCCGGGGACAACCCCCCCTGCCCCTCTCATCTGACCAGGGTGCCCCATGTGCATTCACAACCTGCTGATCAAAGTCAAAGCCCAGCCATACTCCTGAGAGCAGGGCTACCAAAAGCCCTGTTGTCTGTGTGTGTGTATGTGTGTGTGTGTGTGTGTGTGTGAGAGAGAGTGTGTCCAGGGTGGGAAGATTGATTGCCGACTTGCCAATTGATTGCTGAACCCGTCCTCTCAGGGAGTTTCATTTTCTTTGAAATCAAAGAAAAAAATTGCAGTTGGGATCCCACCTAGAACTTGCAAATCTACTCTTCCCCACGTTTTAGTGCTGGGCTTGATGTCAGAGCAGACGAATAGGCAAAAGGATAGGATAGGAGGGAGAGAGAGAGGGAGAGAGAATGCGAAAGAAAGAAAGAGTGGACAAGAGCCAACATGTAGCCTTCAGTGGCAGAAGAGAGCGAAGGAATTTTAATTACCCTCCAGAAACCTGCCCAGCAGGTTGCTGCCTCAGAAATGCCATAGATGCTTCACCACCAGACAGTAGGGGCTGAGAGTGCTTGTTTTTCTATGGAAAACATAAGCGCTTCTAAGATGCTGAGACACATACAACCCCCTTCCTCCCCCACAACCCCAAACTGACATACAGCATCATAGTTCAACTAAAAAATAATGTCATACTGGTGTAGTAAGTCAGTTATAAGTATGTATTGAACCTGGATAAATGTGTTACCATTTGCCTTTTTTAAGCTCGCAGCACTGTGGCTTTAAATTGTCAGAGCTCAGGGCAATGCCATGAGACTGCGTGCTTTGTACTGAGTTCTTGGTGAACTAATGACCTTTTGCACTTTTCTTGGCACCACAAAACTTGTAGATCAATGATGGACGCCAGGGAGGCGATTGGGCCAGGGTCACGCAGGGCAGGCGCTGGAGAGAAGAGGTCGGGCACTGGAGGGAACCGTAGACAAGGCTTGTGTGTTTGCATTAATGTGCCACGGTCAGTGACCCTTCAACTTTCCTTTCTGGACACTCGCGAGCGGCTGGCCGTAGCTCAGTTTCATTTCCCTAGCCTGTTTGTTTATGTCGGGTGACTGGCCACCTATCTTTGACTTCCAGTTCTCCAGCTGTACTTAGTCACAGCATTGATATACAGTAAGCAGACCATGTCCAAGTTTCCATTCCCTTATAGCGTAGGTTTACGTAGCAGTGTGCTCTGTACTTCCCACTGGCATTGCATTCGTGCTCTGTGGGGTCATCAGCTTTCCGTTCTCTCTCTCTCTCTCTCTCTCTCCCTCCCCCTCTCCCTCCCTCTACCTCGCTCTCTCCCCCTCTACCTCTCCCTCCCCCTCCCTCTACCTCCCTCTCTATCTCTTTTTTTCTCTCTGTGTTTCTCTTACTCTCTCTTTCTCTTCTCTCACTCATTCTACCTCTCTCTCTTCTCTCTCTCACTCTCCTTCTCTCTCTCTCTCTCTCTACCTTCCGTCTTGCTCTCTTTCTCTCTCTCTCTCTCTCTCTCTCACCCATGTGACCAGAGCTCCAGTGACAGAAGTTGTAGAGAAACTGTCCTGTCATCTTTCAGGAATGCCTCCCTTATGCTAGGCTGCTGACAGGAAAACATTACATGCACATGCCTGCTGGGGTGTGTGTGTGTGTGTGTGTGTGCGCGCGCGTGTGTGTGTAGTTGATCACACAGAAACACAGACGCACACTGTTGCCTTTTTACATTCCACCAACATGGACCAGAAAGTAAAGAACAAACAAACAAACAAACAAACAAAAAAAAAAACACAGAGTGATGTCATGAGCGCCACGAATCAGCACTTGCCCCAGCCTCATCAGCTGTCCTGCTCAGTGAAAAAGAAACTGTTTTATGTAGGAAAAAAACATATCCGGAAATACATCTAGATGTGATGTGTCTTACTGTCATGGTACTGTCATAACAGGAACTCGAGTAGAGTACTATATTAGGACACAGAAACACAATACTACTATAATACACTCCAGCAGGCAATACCATTGTTTGCTTATTGGTTGGTCAAGCACTATACTCCGGTTCAGGCATACACTGTAATAGTAAGCCCATGGACTTAAACTGTGGTCGCATTTTTTGTGGGCTTCTTGGCATTCTTCTTTTAGTGTTCATCCATATTCGTTATTTACTTCGCACCAACATCCCTGGACACCTAACAAAGGAGTAAATCAAATGTTCTTATATTTCCCAGACACACACAGAGAGAGAGAGAGAGAGAGAGAGAGAGAGAGAGAGAGAGAGAGAGAGAGAGAGAGAGAGAGAGAGAGAGAGAGAGAGAGAAAGTTATCTGTTTGTTAGTTTGTTGATGTTAACACAGACAGACAGAGACACCACACAGACACACACACACACACACACACACACACACACACACACATTTTACGCAATGATCAGGCGCAACATTTTGGACTAGCTGGCCATCATATGGTGGTCAGCAGCTTCACAGGCTCCTGGGTCACAGATGAGGACAGAGTCTAGTGTGCATTGTAGTGTGGTGTTGTGTAGTGCTGTGTAGTGTGGTGCAGTGTTGTGTACTGTTGTGTTGTGTAGTGTTGTGTAGTGTTGTGTTATGTAGTGTTGCATAGTGTTGTGTAATGTTGTGTAACGTTGTGTACTGTTGTGTAATATTCTGTAGTGGAGTGTAGTGATGCGTAGTGTTGTGTTGCATAGTGTTGTGTGATACTGTGTAGTGTTGTGTAGTGTTGTATAGTGCTGTGTAGTGTAGTGTTGCGTAATGCTGTGTAGTGTTGTGTAGTGTTGTGTTATGTAGTGTTGTGTAGTACTGTGTAGTGATATGTAGTGTTGTGTGATACTGTGTAGTGATATGTAGTGTTGTGTAGTATTGTATAGTGCTGTGTAGTGTTGTGTAGTGCACTGTTCTATAGTGCTGTGTAGTGTAGTGTTGCGTAATGCTGTGTAGTGTTGTGTAGTGCTGTGTTGTGTAGTGTAGTGTTGCGTAGTGTTTTGTAGTTGTGTCTAGTGTTGTGTAGTGCAGAGATGCATAGTGCTGTGCTGTGCTGTGCTGTGCAGTGTAGTGCTGTGTTGTGTAGTGTTGTGTTGCATAGTGTTGTGTAGTACTGTGTAGTGATATGTAGTGTTGTGTAGTACTGTGTAGAGATATGTAGTGTTGTGTGATACTGTGTAGTGTTGTGTAGTGCTGTGTTGTGTAGTGTAGTGTTGC
>CM050215.1:26467967-26500467 GCA_027475355.1 Coilia nasus
AATTAGTGTTATTTTACAAAAGGACAGTCAGTGCCAACCCTGCAAATGGATTTTCTTTATAAATCGTACGTGTCTGTGTTTTAAGCGACCAGATTGCGTAACAGAGCAAACATGATGATAAACACAGACCCTGATGTTGAACCCTAATCCTAATCATCCTAATTGTTACTGGCTGCGAGATGCCGTGTTGTGGTCTGAGCATCGTTGCTCTCATCAGCTTCTGGCTGCCGGTCTGACCCTCCGTTGTCTGTATGACCTGCATCACGCCACTAGCCAGGCATGCACGTCCGTCACTTAGGCTCACTCTCCAAAGGTTTCTATGCATGGTCTACAGCTGTGGAGTCACTGCTACACACGGCAGTAAACACGCACACACACATGCACACACACACACACACACAGGCGCGCACACACACACACACACACACACATACACATGCACACAGACACAGACAGACACACAGACACACACACACACACACACTGCCATACACACACACACACACACACACATACACACACACACACACACACACACACACACATACACACACACACACACACTCACACACACACACACACACACACACACACACTCACACACACAGACAAACACACACATGCACACAGTGTGCTGCCCTTATTGCTTCTTCAAGGCTTCAACTCTCATGCATGACAGTCACGAAGGGTTAAAGAGAGAGTTGCCTCAGAAAGCTGTCACATCTCATTACCACTAACCAGCAATGAAGGAGGGTACCTCGTTTTCACGCACACACATACACACACGCAAGCACGCACAATTATTTGTATTCCAAATGTTATCTCATTGCTTTGCTTATTAATTCCATACTCGCATGCTCTGTCTTGCACTATACATGGTCAGGGGGTGGGAGGGTTGAGTTAGGGTACACCCATTATGTTGACACACACACACACACACACACTCATGACAACACACACATTCCGCCTCAGCAACAGTGTTTTCATGCCGCTACAGCATCCTACAGGCAAAAGGATATGTGTATTGTGTGCACGTGTGTGGGTTGCTGTATTATGTCTAAGGGCTCATTTCCACCGCCTTGTTCAGCGCGTAGCCGTGTTCAGCGCGTGGGCGTATACAATAGGTTTGTATAGGGACAGAATACGCTCAGAACACGCTTGCGGTGGAAATGGTCTAATCTGTTAACGTGCATTCTAAACGAATACGGACAGAATACGGCCATGCGCTGAATACGCAGAGAGTGCGGTGGAAATGGGCCCTAAGTTGTGCTCTTTTCTGTATTGTGTTGTGATTGTGTTGTGATTGTGTTGTGATTGTGTTGTGATTGTGTTGTGATTGTGTTGTGATTGTCTTTGTGTGTCCCTGTATGTCTTGCTGTTGCTTCGCTTTAAAGCAACACTAAGTAGTTTTTTCAACCTTAAAAAAACGTTTCAGTGGTTCATTAACTTGTAACTGGGTGAAAGGCACTTCTGAATTCGCTTGGCCACCCTCCATGGGCTATAACCGCACTAAGCAAGTTTGGAGGAGTGGAGCATCTCTTGGTAGTTTGCATGAGAGACAACTCTGCTTTCAACCTATAGTGCGACCGAAGACAAAAACTACTGTTGCTTTAATTTCCCAGCTTGGGATCAATAAAGTCTGTCTGTCTGTCTGTCTGTCTGTCTGTCTGTCTATCTATCTATCTATCTATCTATCTATCTATCTATCTATCTATCTATCTATCTATCTATCTATCTATCTATCTATCTATCTATCTATCTATCTATCTATCTATCTATCTATCTATCTATCTATCTATCTATCTATCTATCTATCTATCTATCTATCTATCTATTTAGTCCCCCAACTCTGCATGCCAGAGGCTTTCATACGTTCAAGGACTTCTGTTCTAAGCTGTGGGAATAAGTCTTGCACAGTGACGTTTTGAATCACAATGTCCAGCAAGATGAAACCATTGTTTAGATGATGCATCAAACTTTCTTGGATCAGTCAGCAAATGCTGGTATTATTCCAAACCCATGCTGCCAAAACATAAATAGGAAAGTTATGCTCATGTCAGAAATGTTAGGGTTTTTTGTTGACATAGGTGTTGATGTACAGATTTGTCATCAACAATCCTGCAGCCCAACTTATTCACCTATCAGCTATGTATGAATATACTGTACATTAAATGTCTATTTGTTTTTTTTTCTGAAAAGCACTGATGGCACTGGTGTTTACGGTTATTGTTTCACTGAATTTCTGTCAATCATTCTTCTACTTCTTTTTTCATCTAAATTTTCTTATTTAAAGTTTAAACCAGTGTCTCTTTATATTACATTGATAAAGTCTGAAATTTCTATATGAAAGAAAGAGATGGGGGGGGGGGGGGGGGGGGGGGGGGGGGGGGGGGGGGGGTTAGGGTGTGGGGTGGATGAAGCAATCTTTTGTTGAGGGAGCACTGTTACATGCGACAGTCTCTTCAAAAATAATACGTCAAAATTGTTTCAGTGTGTGACCGCATAATCTAAACAATAGTGCCAACCCCTCTCCCTCTCTCTCTCTCTCTCTCTCTCTCTCTCCCTCTCTCTCTCTGTCTCTTTCTCTCTCTCTTTCCACCCACACTATGCTCCTTCTGTTCCTAGCCTATATGCGTGTCTGACACATGCCTATATTGAAGTGGAATTCCCATCGTGCCCCATATGCTTTCCAAATGCTCCATTTGATATTGCAGACATCCCAGATGGCCCTTCCCCAGATATGGATCACAGCTGCGAGAAGCACGGAATGGCTGCCACCAAAGCCACACTCATAACTATTGGTAAAAAAAAAAAATTAAAATAATAATAATAATAAAAAACAACCCACCACCATTTTCTGATAGAGTTTTTATGATTAATGTATGTTTGTTTGCTACGAAAAAGTTTGCTACAAAAACGTTTCTTGATTCCTCCTTGAGGCATATCCTGAATATTTTGACCACACATTCTTTGCTGTGACCTGTTAGGGGAGAGCATATCGAATCACTGTCTGTTGAAATGAAAAAATGAAAACATGCAAAAATAAATAAATAAAAATCACGCCAAGATGCTGCTGTTTAGGGAAACATGCAAATGATGCATCATTAATGTGGTCTGAAATGTGTTGATGAATTTATCTATTTTTTCAAGCCTAATGGGAAGTCTTTTTTATCTCTTTTTCATTTGACTAACTGTTGGATCGGTCTGGAACCTGTGAAGCAACCTGATGAATAGTCTATGACCGAAACATTGAATTAAATCTTGGTTGCGGAATGGACAGCTTGTGGGAGTTCTTTCTTTTTTCCTACAGTCTGCAGAGTGAAAAGTTGGTTGTTTCTAAGAGGAGCTTCTCTGTGACTGGCCTCCCACCTCTCTCACTCTTGCACACACTGTTCCAGCGATGGCCTCGACGGACGCCCACTCCTGCTGTGTCACTCACCACTCACTCTCTGCCTGCCTGTAAAACAGACGAGAACTGGAGCAAAGCACAATACTCTCTGTTGCTTTCTCTGTCTCTCTCTCTCTCTCCCTCTCTCTCTCTCTCAAGCCGTCTCTCTCTCTCTCACACACACACACACAAAGCACAATACTCTCTCTTGCTTTCTCTCTCTCTCTCTCTCTTCTCCAGTATGTACTGTACATATTAAGTCACAATAAATTCCACTCTATCAAATAGTAATAGGGTGTTGTTCTTGCATTTGCTGTCAAAACGTTTAGCCCACCACGGAACAGGAGTCTCACTCTTTCCTATTCTTGAATCCAAGGAAGGCCAGTCTGAAGTTCTCTTCACTGCATATTTACACCCTCTCATCCTGTCAGCTGTTTTCCAAGCAGACAGTGCAGTCACGTGATTGTCCTGAGCATGTGTTTGAGTTCATTTCTTTGTGTGTGTGTGCGTGCATGTGTGTGTGTGTGTGTGTGTGTGTGTGTGTGTGTGTGTGTGTGTGTGTGTGTGTATGTGTGCATGTGCGTGTGTGTGTGTGTGAGTGTGTGCGCATGCGTGTGATACCTCCTCTGTGGGAGGCCAATAAGGGCCTTACTCACACTCACAATTCGCACAACTTATTCCCCCCTGTGAGAGTGCGGGAGTGTTCTCAGCACAAATGCCAGCGTTTCGTGCATGGCTTTATTTTTAGAAGGGCTAAATGCTAGGCCATCATCAAAACCTGGCTTTCTCTCCTAGTCTCTTTACACTCCACTCGTTGTACCCCACCCCACCCACCAACACACACGCATGTGTTGTGCATCACACACACACACACCCACACTCACACACGCACACACACACACACGACCCCCCCTACACACACAACTCTCCTGCCCCTCAGCAGCACGAAAGATAAGTGCGAGCAAATTTGGCTTGAAAAGGTCTGCTGTGTCTCCCCCCTCTCTTCTGCCTTTTTTTCTGTGGGATTTCCTGCCGTGCTGTTTTTGCTTTCTAAGCGATCACACCAAGTTTGTTTTTCTCCCCGTGTTCTTCGCACTCTCCAAAACACACAGTGACCTTTCAGAGAGAGAACAGAGAAATAAGCCGTCCTCCTCCTCTGCCTAAATGTCAAAAACCTTAGGTGTTTTTTATTGCTTTGTTTTGTTTCTTGTGCTGACTTGGCAGGTCATGTGTCTCCCCATAGACCAAGAATGTGCCGTCAAGCAAGGCTCCCCTTTCTGACAGGACATGCTATATCATCTCCGAGGAGCACAGTGCACCTGGGATCATCATTCTGGGGAGTACTGATGGACTGCTTGTGTACTCTACATTGGATTGCAGACAAAAAGGGAACAATGATAAAATCCTGATGTGATGAAATGACTTGCAATAGTCTGCAGGTTGCTATTTCATTTTAAGCACTTAAATATTAGTATTCATCCTAAGCTGCTGGTTAAAGTGCTGGTTGCACTTGTAGAAGGGACAGAAACATCAGAACTATTAGAATAATATGCCCTCTTTCCCTTTCTGTTCGTGATCATTTGCACATACAAACACAGTTACTTGCCTTCTTACACGCATAGTCAACAACAAATATTCAGATCTACATTGCAGTGTATTCATTTTACATTTGTGTGTGTGCATACACACACACACACACACACACACACACACACACACACACACACACACACACACACACACACACATACACACACACACACACACACACACACACACACACTATGCACATACATACAGAGAGATCATGCAAATGAGATGTGCCCAGATGTATTTAAGCAGTAAAACTTCTCTCACGCAGAGGCGTGCAGACACACAGACATGCAAGCAGAGGATGAGCAGCCTGCACGCAAGCCTCGCTCTCTGTGGCTTTCACAGTCTAACAGCGAGAGCTGACAGGGCCAGTGACATCAGCAGTGTGATAACAAGTTCAGTGTTACACACAGCCCATTACAACACAGGGTAGGGAAACATCCTCCTAGCGTGAAAAAAGGGCTGAATTGTAATCGCAGCATATTTGAATACATTTTTTTTTTGTGATAACTTCACGAAAAGGCAATAAAACTGGCTTGGATACCACTGTGTGAGTGCAGTCTAGAGTTGCCACCTATGTCTGACAAAAAATGGGACATTTTGGCAACCCAATCAACCTTTTTGCTTATAAGCAGCGAGCCAGGTTTTCCCTAAGACAGACCATTAAAAACCGGGACAATCAGGTAAAACCGGGACAGGTGCCAACACTAGTGCAGTCCCAAAGATGTCCTTGTCCTCTGAACATTCTCCTTCCTGGATGAACAGGGGGATGATGGAAGATGGAGGTTACTGAGCCACCAGTGGCGTGGCACTTAAAAGGCTGTGGAGACCAACAAGACAAGCAGAGATGGACAGCATCTACTTGTGCTGCACTTCCTGGTCCTCTGCCTCTCAAAGCCATCAGTCCCCAAACGTCACATTGGAACATCTTAATCTGGTCAGGTTGTTCTTCTCCTCCATAATTCAATCTGTAATGCAGATGTGACATTTGACACTTGACAGTCTCTCCTGAAACTGTCCAGTACTGAATATATTTTTCCTCAGTATCTCACCAAAATATATTTAGAAGGTCTTTTTCATTGCAGGAGGTTATATAAAGAACTCAAAATATGCAGTCAATGGCAGCTGATTTTGATAAAATGACATTACTGTTTTTTTAAGTATATTTTTGTCCTTTTTATGACTTTATTTGGCAGGACAGTAAAAAGGTAGACAGGAAGTAAGTGGGAGAGTGATGGGTTGGGAAATGACTATGGGCCGAACCTGAAATTATCAGTATCTCAATAGTAGTAGCAGCATCAGTAGCTCATCAAAGTGGAGTTTTAACTTACTAACCTAACTTCACCTTCAAGAGTCCTGCTGTGACGTTTGTTTTTGTACTGTTATTCTCAAGATGGTGCTGCAGACAATGAGTGAGTTCAGGAAGTCAGTCAGACAAACATGACCTCCCTTTAGCCTTGTGTCTATGCATGCATCGCTTGAGCTACTCCCCGCTGTTTAATCATTTATCGGCCATCGTGTTCCCCTCCACAGTACAAAGAGGGGCCTTGAGGGAGAAAGGCTTCAAGTGCAGAGGGACAAAAATGCCCCTTTTTTCAATTAGACCCCACAGGCTCACCAACAGAAAGCAGACAGAGGGGAGAGGAAACTGCTGTGGTGGATTGTAACTGCTCAACCTAAACGTGATTTATATAACTTCGCATTGTTTTGGCAGGCCTTATGGCAATTCAACATTTCTCTTGCTGCAGTGTGCATTTCCATTTGCCATAATGGAATCAATCTCCCGGCTTTCATCCAGCGGTATTCTATTGACTAAATCACCCTTTGCTCTTATCCACATTAAGATTTTGGCCAATATATCGTGCAGTTATCTGACACTCCTAATGTCCATAACTGTACATGTTCACCTGGTTCTCCTTGAGTCTCAGGGAGCTCTGTATGATCAGTATTTATTGTTGGAGTAAGCCTGTTTCTAATCTTCTAATTTTTTAATAAAATAAAGAAATAAGTGTGGAGCTACTTCAATTTTTTTCAATGGTTTAAAAATAGCAATGTCTTCAATAACTCAAAGTCAAATGCACCCACAGCAGCAGCAATGAGCTTTGATTGACAGGGGCTACCACTCCCCTTTTGCTCTGACAGGTTCCCAACCTTAGACTGTAGTCCAAGTTTTCCAAGGTTCATGTGAGCATGGTAATTTTGCAAATCCAAACACGGGCTGTAGGTGGTGCAAAGGGAGTCAGATTTGTTCCTAAACGGCCTATTTCATGCTTCTTGTAAATGTAAATGTGTCAATTATAGGCACACATTTGCCATGGACATTATGATCACCAAACAGTGTTATTCTTCCTTGTATTTTTCCGTTTCATCAATTCGTCTTCATGTTGTTTTTTGACAAAATATTTGGAGAAGAAATAAGCATTTGATCCTGTTAAAGCACCTTTACTACACTAGATGGCTGTGTTGAGATGTCTCTGCTGAGTGAAAATGAAAAAAAAAAAAAAGATTTCCGGCCAATGCTGACAACGTCCGTGTTTGTGCTGACGCGGCGTTAGCAGCGACTGAGGGTTTCATACAAGCTGTGCACATACGTGTCAGTCTCTTTGCTGTTCGGCACTGAAAGTTAGGTTGGCTACCAGGTGAAGTCCCGAGCTATGGCACCTAAAGGCAGCAACAAACAGCAGTCTGAGGAGGATCTTCTCCTTCAAGATTTTAGCAGAAATCTTTCAGCTAAATCGACAGCTCTTTTCTACGGCAACGCTCTTATCGTCTCTGCAATTCCCATTTGTGAGTAACGCTAACTAGCCTGTAGCCATGTCTGTGATTCAACTGCCGCTATGAACTTACAGTTTTAGCAATGTGTCTTGTGTGTGGATTATGTGTTTGCAGATGAATATATGCGAATTTTAATACACGTCTTGTGAAATAAGTAGGAAGTACTCATTCATAATAGTTGTAGCAATGTATTACTTCGAACGTTGAGCTAACGATAGCTAGCTGGCTTCCGAGGTGGAATGTAGTTCTTATCTGGATATGTAACGGTGAAGTATTGATATGTGCTGTGGTGTTTAACTTTTCATTTCTCAATAATTATCTGCTTCTACAGAATATAGAAATATCTGATTTACAATTTGAGAATTACAGTTTACGTTGGCGAGTAGAATGAATGGCATACCTACACATTCCAGTAGGTCCCTGATTGATAAGTCAGGAAGCAGACCTCCCTTTTCTGTCATGTAGAAACGTCTTGTCTTCATTAAGTTAATATTGCCATGATACTGTTTTGTGCTCTAGGGTTATTCTGGAGGATCTGGCACATGGACCTGGTCCAGTCTGCTGTTCTGTACGCCGTTATGACACTAGTCAGCACATACCTGGTGGCCTTTGCCTACAAGAACGTGAAATTTGTCCTCAAGCACAAGTAAGTACTCACCTTTCTGCTAGTGTTTGTGTTCTTGTACTGCCAGTGTGTATGTGCTGTAAGCTCCCTAATTGTTGTAACTGTTTCTGTGTGTGTCATTCTGTGTGTGTCTAGGTTTTCTACTGTGGGCCCTCCTTGTGCTTTGAGTAAAGCTTGATTGATTGTTGATTGACACGGATGTCACAGCCTAGTTTGTTTTCTGTTCAGGGTTGCCCAGAAGCGTGAGGATGCCGTCTCCAAGGAGGTGACTCGCAAGCTGTCTGAGGCCGACAACAGGAAAATGTCCCGCAAAGAGAAGGATGAGAGGTCAGTCAAACCCTCAGATTCTCATGATTGCAATCTGACAGTATCAGCTGACGACATGGTGTCTCAATCAGCTATGTATTTATTTCAAAGGTCAATATTTACTATGTAGCCTAATAGATGTAACATTCGCCATATTGTATTCTTTTGCACAAATAGTTTTTATAAGTTAACTACAGGTACCTAGTGAGACTGGGCACCTTTTCTGTTCAGTAAAAAGCATTGAAAAAATGCACTTTGTTTTCCTGTTCAATAAATTGACCATAAAAAAAATATTTGCCTGGTTTTGTTGAGTGAATGACATTGAGTAATAATTATAAAGTAATATTTATCGATATCGGAATCGAATCGAATTGCACTGTATCGAAAATCGTATCGTATCGTGAGCCCTGTATCAAAAATCGTATCGAATCGCCACGTCCTAGATGATACCCAGCCCTAGTAAGGCGTTTACTATTGTGTAGTTCTTGCCCATGTTTCAGCCCAGTTGGGCAGAGAGAGGGACTAAGGCTAGGAGGAAGCTATCTTTATTTTGTGTGTGTGTTGTGAGAGCACCCTGAGTGATGAGCCAGCCCGTGTGTCTCTCCTCCAGGATCCTGTGGAAGAAGAACGAGGTGGCGGATTATGAGGCCACCACCTTCTCCATCTTCTACAACAACACCCTCTTCCTGGTCCTGGTCATCGTCGCCTCCTTCTTCCTGCTCAAGAACTTCAACCCGACTGTGTATCCTTTATAAGGGCATTCGACGGTTTTGTTCAATGAATTCTGTGGGCCAAGATAATACACATTGTAACACTTAATAACACATTGTACTCTGAGTATAAAATTGATTGTACTCAGGTGTACTGTAATACATAGTGTACTAGGTCAGTGCTGTTAATGTTGGCTGGACTTGCTTTTAGTTGCAGTTTCGTGTTGTGTATATAAAGATTTGTTAATTTATTATGAAATATGTGGTTGCGAAATTGAAAAATACTTTGTGTTTATGTTGAGTATTGTATGTGTTTCTTTGAGTGGGTTAGTTTTTGTCCTTGACGGTCTACAGTAACTACATCCTGTCCATCAGTGCCTCCTCCGGCCTCATCGCCCTGCTGTCCACCGGATCCAAGTGAGAACCCGAACAAACGAGCTAGAGAGCGCAAGACGAAGAAGAGGAGGAAGAAACGTGTCGGAGGGGGCTAGTTGGGGTGGGAATGGGCAGGGGCAGGGGCAGGGGCAGGGGCAGGGGCAAGCAGAGGCGGACAAACCGGATTTAGAAATAAAAGTCCTGCCATGTGTTCCTTCTGCCTGTGCTCCTACTGTAACACAGGTGATTCCACTAGTTATCTCATCTGCCTAGGATCAGCAGGTTCAGTAAATTGGCTGGAACAAATATGTGGCAGGACTTTTACTTTCTGAACCTGGGATGTCTGCCTCTGTGGGTAAGGGAAAGGCAATAACATGACTGCTGGCTGAACTGTGTCATTTCTGTTGTGCATTTTCATGAAATTCATGATGTCATCAGTGGAGGTTTTTTTCTGACCTCTGCCATTCTCCTTTTTTTTTGTACAAATTAAAAAATAACGGACCAGGATCAATTTGCACAGCCTTTTGTGTTTTAATTAGGAAGACTGCCTAGAAATGACTTACAAAACAAACAACACAAACACACACACGATCAGTCTGTTGGCATAATGCATTTTATTTATTTATTTACATAAGTCACAGATTTCTCACAAGAAGGGAAAGCATGATGAACCGAAGACCCTGATGCAAGTATAATGGCTTGTTAACACTGTTGTCATTTTTATCAACCATAGAAAAACATTATGGTTTTTACATCACCACGATTTTAAAACCCAACGGTTGGTCAGGAAGAAGAGGCAGAGGCGCTCGGACTCTTTTATATACATGTAGGGTAACGTTAAAGGCACTCATTAGGAGAGGACTTAAAAGCAAAGAACCAAACTGTGTGAGAAGAGTCTTGTGGTGGTGGTGGTGGTGGAGTTCTGTACACTGTCGAATGCTTTATTGTGCCGAGTTTCGCCGACATCTCCAGCACAAACTTTTATTTAGATGTGTTGAGAAATATGACCAAAAAAAAAAGTGCTTGGTTGAAATGCTGAGTTACGTATGCACTCCTTTTACATGTTGTATCTTTTGCTAGAAAGTGTCTTTGTTCTTGTAAGACAATTTAGGCTATATTTAAGCAATCTAACAGGTTGTGATTGGGCTGTTAATGTAATGTAAAGAATGAATCATGGTTTTATATTTACCAAAACTCTTCGCTGTTGTGGAACCTTTCAAAGGCAGAAACAACTGCTCAAGTTACCCCATCTGCTTATGTGAGAGTTTGTTTCAACATTCTCCAGCCAACAACCTGTGTGGTACCTAAGAAATGTTAGTGGAATAGATGAATATACTGATTTCTATGGAGAGCTAATCATGGACGCCATGTATCATGCCAGAGTAGTGCAGTATATACCTACTTATGGAGCTGATAGTTCCAGAAAATAAGGGATTTTGAGGTCAGTTTTGCTTATATTACATCTGTTGTAAAAACTTTTACCTCACTCAAAGTAATACATTAGAAAAGTCATACATAAATGACTCCATCTACAATTTACACTATTTTCAAATGGACACATGAGAGAGGTGGACGTTTGGGTCTTTAAGTTGAGGTTTAAGGTAGTAGCTGGCATAACTCCAGCATTCTGTTAGTAGTCAGTGATGTGGCTTTACTACACAAGCAAATGCAGAGGCGTAGTAGCTCCCTCACAGGTGCGTACACCAGACCATACAATCAGGGACCCATTCATTCACACTTAACAGGAATGGGCTTGCAGTTCTCTGGTCCACCGGCAGAGGGCGACATGCTTCACAATTCCACCATCCTTCTAAATTCGGCCCCCTAAAAAAAGCAATATAGTGCGTAGCAGCAGTACAGGGGACTGCGTATAGTAACATTGGGACAACAGTTGCTAGTAAGCTCGTTTGTGCTGTTGTTGCACAGGATAATAAAAGGATGCTGTTTCTCATCGCATGTTGTTATTTAGGTACTGTGTTGTTTCTCATGTTTTGATTGCTTGTTTGACATGAAGGCTAGGTTGCTCCAACTCTATTCGGCTTAGGCATGCAGGGGGCTAAGGAGGGGAGGGGAAGGGGGATGTTAAGAGACCCAGCTGAGATTGGGGCCTGTAGGGAGGCCGGGCTCTGGGTAGACAGAGGGGGGACACAGCGGGAACCGTATACGGACCACGATGGCTGCGCTGTCACTGTCCTGTGCCTGAGAGACTCACAGTCTCAGAGGGAGGGAGTGGGGCTCTACGAGCGGTAGTCCTTCTTACTGTAGGGTCGGTTGCCCAGGATGTGATCAATGTCAGACACCACATGAGACGTCATCTTTGGAAGCACCTGTTAGTTTGAGAGGATACAATAATTACATTACATTACATTGCATTTAGCTGATGCTCTTATCCAGAGCAGCGTACTGTGAATTAGGTACAGGTACAGTCTGTTTCTGATTCTATCAACATGCAGAACACTTTGTGCATGCGTGTGTGTGTGTGCATTGATGTGTGTGTGTGAGTGGGCTATGTGCTTATGTCTGCACCTGCAAATAACTGACCTGTATGGCACCCAGATTCTCTGTAAGCTGTTCAGGGTTTGATGTTCCGAGAAGGACAGAGCTCACGCCCTCGTTCCTTAGACACCAGGCTGAAATGAAGAGCAATGGCAGTTCAAATACAAATTAAAACGGTGCTTTATTAGCATGGCTGAGTAAGCACAGTGTTGCCAACGCCAATGTTCAGACACAATAACACAATAACATAAGAAGTACAAATAACATAAGATATATGATGGTGTGTGTGTGTGTGTGTGTGTGTGTGTGTGTGTGTGTGTGTGTGTGTGTGTGTGTGTGTGTGTGCAAGCATGTGTCATTAGCCAGATGCACACAGGCATCACCTAACATTCAGAACAGATCACCTAAGACCTGTTCTACCATAATGTGTCCACTAGGTGGCAGCAGCACATTGCTGGCTCTTGCCTCTCACTGCCGCAAAACTCACGAGTTTACCGTGACTAGGTTTGGTCCTCATCTGCACCAAATCCAGCTCAAATTCATCTGCATTATTTGGCCAGCCAGGGACTGCAGGTGTTGTAAACACTTCTACTTTACTTTCAGGCAAACTATTTCTGCCTGCTGATTCTGCAACTATTGCGCGGCAGATAAATCATCCAACAGCAGGTAAGAAGGGAAACTGCGGTGCTGCGGCTAACCTCCAGAGGAAGAAACTGACACAGGTGAGAAGTGCTGTTGCTTTTTCGTCTTACCCACAGCCAGCTGTGGAAGAGTGCAGCCCAGTTTCTCTGCAATGTGACCCAGCTCCTTCAGTTTAGCTTGTTGCTTTCTGCCGTCTTCGCTCACAATCTTATCTCTCAGCCACTGGTATGACTGACGGAGGAGAGCAAAATGGAGAAAAGGGATAGTGAAGGGTAGAAAAAAGAAAAGGATACAATTTTAGTTTGCACTGTGGTAAGGAAAGCTAGCAGTTTAATTAGTGCACATACATTTGCAGTTGAGCAAAGACATTTTACATAAGGTAGGCTAACACTAATCCCTCTGAGGGAATTTTGTTTTTATCAGTTCGCATAATTACAACAATATCCTACTGCAATATTACTGAAAATAATGCTTTTTAAAAATGGTTTACTGTTAACCTTCAAATTACCACAATATTACATGCAACACATTATAATAAATGTACAACATATGTAATAATTTCTTCAAGAAATCCAGAAAGCATCTCATAAACACTGTAATCTCCTCATGCACAGTTTTTTTTCTGTGGCAAATGATAAACAATAGGTGCCCACATTTGGCACTTCACATGGGTATACAATTCTGCCTGTTGTCTATGTCTATTTGTTAACGCATTTAGCCTCTAGCCAATACAATCAGTTGCTCTGGAAAGGTCTTCTGGTACTGAAAACAAAATATACATATTTCCACCACTACAAGCATCTCCTGTCATGTCCTGTAGTTTGGGCTGTCTTGCATGTAACCACCTAATCTTCATTGGCTGGAAAGTCCCAGATCCTTGTAAAGTTAAGCTAATAAAATGTCATTTTAGTCTTATGTCACATGTCGCCATGCAAGATAGAATTGAGCAATTCTGAATGCTGCCAAAAGCAATTTGTTTAAGTAGCCCCTGTATTTTTTCATACAGCACGCGGTACCTTAGGGATCTTACGCTCAGCTGTACTTTACTTGTTACAGGCCAGTGTAGATCAGATGGAGTTACTAATGAAGTATCATGAATATATTCACTTACAACCAACGGATTATCAATATATATAGGGCCCCTTTCACACAAGGCATCAGAAGTGCAAATATTATTTATAGTAGACAGATGAAACCTCTTGACTTAAACAAGAAATACACCAAACTGGGTGTATTTCCACTAGACTAGCAAATCCACTAGAATCCTTTTAAAATCTTTCTAAATGTGCATTGTTCCTATAACATCTGAACAAATGTGAATCTGGTTTTTCTGAAGAAGAAATACACCAAACTGTGAAAATCCACTACAGTCCTTTTAAAATCTGTCTAAAGGTGCATTACATCCTGTGACATTTGAACGAACGTGAACCTGAATTTCCTGAAAGCTTTGGACACAAACCTTCATGGAGGCCCTGGAGGTCTCTGGGATGCCGTTCTCATACTTCCCCGAGATGATGCCACAGGCAAGGGGAGACCATGTCATAGCTCCCACCCCTGGAGCCACAACCCAGAGAAAAGAAATAGAAAAAAAACATTTAAGAATTTTCCAGTGCTTGTGTTGAAGGAATGCGTGTCATGTTAGGTGTCGCATACTTTCACATTTTCTTTTATATACTGTCATATATTGAGTATGTATGGCTTCATAAATTATATAAGTCTCATATTACACACATTTACTAAGGATTTTGACTGTCATATAATAACAAGATACAGAAAAAAACATATATTTTTTTGTGTAATATCACGTGTCTTTTACTTGTCTATGTTGACAATGAAAACATCAGAAAGGCATTTGTGTATTACTAAGGTGTATTGCTTGTGTATTACGAAGGCAGGTTTAAGGTATATAACCTCTGAGACTTTAAACAGAGAATAAAACAGCAGTGCAGCAACATCAATAAGTAAAAATGTGAGAGCAACGGAGAGAGCAAGCAGCCGGAGTGGGCAGTCAGGGAGGACAGGAGAGGGGAGTGATGGAGTGATGGAGTGATGGATTGGCGGGGCGGACAGAGGCGGGTGTGTGTGAGTGATTGACACCTGCCTATTTTATGGTAGAGTTCAGGCAGCTGCACCTCCACCTTCTCCCTCTGGAAGAGGTGATACTCCGCCTGCTCGCACACCGGAGGGATGAGGTTAAACTGCCGTGCCACAGAGTACGCCTCCTGCAGCAGGACGTGAGAAGGTGGAGAGGGTGGTGTGTGTGTGTGCATGTGTGTGTGTGAAGAGGGTGGTGTGTGT
The DNA here is from genome assembly GCA_027475355.1 of Coilia nasus. NCBI lineage: Eukaryota > Metazoa > Chordata > Actinopteri > Clupeiformes > Engraulidae > Coilia > Coilia nasus. Next base: position 26,483,176 of record CM050215.1, read on the forward strand.
GCAGAGAGGGTGGTGTGTGTGTGTGTGCATGTGTATGTGTGTGTGTGTACACATATGTGTGTTTAGAGGGTGGTGGTGGTGGTGGTGGTGTGTGTGTGCGTGTGTGTGCATGTGTGTGTGGATAGGGCGGTGTGTGTGTGTGCATGTGTGTGTGGAGAGGGTGGTGTGTGTGTGTATGTGTGCATGTGTGTGAAGAGGGCGGTGTGTGTGTGTGTGTGTGCACGTGTGTGTGTGTGTTTGTGTGTGTGGAGATGGGGGTGGAGAGACAGAGAAAAGAAAGAAAAAAAAAAAGTTATTTCACCAAGACAACATGAATATCCTCCCCCCAAAACAACATTCCAGACTGGTTGTTTCCTTGACGATATCACATGTGTGGGTATGCATGTCAGCCCGCGCAGTGCCTTCAGGAGCAGCCAGCTAGACATGTGCCAGGCTATCATTTCCTCACAGGCGCAGGAAATTACCACACACAGTCCTATCATTTGCACCCTGCCCTGCTGCGGAACCCTGTTTGCGGAGCATTGGGGGAGGGCGTGTGGGAGGACCGCTATCTGGCGTGACACCGGGGGTGAGTGAAGAGGAGTGGAGGGGGAGGGCAGTGCTCGGCATGGCGGCGCAAATTACAGGTCCTTAGAGCATCTCCTCTCTGAAACCCCTGCACTGCCATGTACCTTACCCAAACCCCTCATTTATGGCCATGAATTAATAATGCGGCTTCAATTGCACCACTTTGGTCGCGCTAATGCGCACAAATCCCCTGGCATGTTCTAATTAGCAGCCATTGAGGGCGACACTACACGCTGAAATATCAGCAAAGCTGGAACTAAAAAAAATTTTTAAAAAAAGAAAAAAACACACACATACAAACAAAGACACAAACACACACACACACACAAATATGTGACACACACAGATGTGAGCACACACACACACACACACACACACACACACACACAACGAGAGAGAAAAATAGAGCACGGAGATAGATGACAACAGAAAATGCTTTGGCTACTCATGGCCCCCTAAAAAGCAGCTTCTCTCCGTTTCTCCTTTCTTTCTTTAGAAAATCATTTATCATGACCTCCTCCTCTTCCTCTTCCTCCTCCTACTCCTCCCCCTCCTCCTCTTCTTCCTCTTCCTCCCCTCCTCTTCCTCTTCCTCCCCTCCTCTTCCTCCTCCTCTTCCTCCCCCTCCTCCTCCTCCCCCTCCTCCTCCTCTTCCTCCCCCTCCTCTTCCTCCTCCTCTTCAGTTCCTCTTCCTCAGCTGCGCACACGATGAATAGCGCTGCTACTGTGAGTGCGACACTCGCCCCAGCACCACATCAAAGCAGGCACAGCAGTCCCTTTGTGAGAGCCTCGCAGGGTGCCACCACAGCCTATCACACACCAGCCAGCCTCTGAGATGGCCATTATGGATGGTCTGTCTGCTCAATGCTGTCTTCAGACAAAGCTCTGGGCGGATATCTCAGTCCAGCAGCTGGAAGCCACTTGTCAGATCAGCTCATGAGATCAGTGTGATGTTGTGATGTTGTGATGTTGTGATCAGCTCATGAGATCAGTGTGATGTGATCAGCTCATGAGATCAGTGTGATGTTGTGATGTTGTGATCAGCTCATGAGATCAGCTCATGTGATCAGCTCATGAGATCAGTGTGATGTTGTGATGTGATCAGCTCATCAGATCAGCTCATCAGATCAGCTCATGAGATCAGTGTGATGTTGTGATCAGCTCATGAGATCAGCTCATGAGATCAGTGTGATGTTGTGATGTTGTGATCAGCTCATGAGATCAGTGTGATGTTGTGATCAGCTCATGAGATCAGTGTGATGTTGTGATCAGCTCATGAGATCAGTGTGATGTTGTGATGTTGTGATCAGCTCATGAGATCAGTGTGATGTTGTGATGTTGAGATCAGCTCATGAGATCAGTGTGATGTTGTGATGTTGTGATCAGCTCATGAGATCAGTGTGATGTTGTGATGTTGTGATCAGCTCATGAGATCAGTGTGATGTTGTGATGTTGTGATCAGCTCATGAGATCAGTGTGATGTTGTAATGTTGTGATCAGCTCATGAGATCAGTGTGATGTTGTGATCAGCTCATGAGATCAGTGTGATGTGATGTGATCCGCTCATGAGATCAGTGTGATGTTGTGATGTTGTGATCAACTCATGAAATCAGTGTGATGTTGTGATGTTGTGATCAGCTCATGAGATCAGTGTGACGAGATCAGCTCATGAGATCAGTGTGATGTTGTGATGTTGTGATCAGCTCATGAGATCAGCTCATGAGATCAGTGTGATGTTGTGATCAGCTCATGAGATCAGTGTGATGTTGTGATCAGCTCATGAGATCAGTGTGATGTTGTGATGTTGTGATCAGCTCATCAGATCAGCTCATGAGATCAGTGTGATGTTGTGATGTTGTGATCAGCTCATGAGATCAGTGTGATGTTGTGATGTTTTGATCAGCTCATGAGACCAGTGTGATGTGATGTTGTGATCACATTATGAGATCAGTGTGATGTTGTGATGTTGTGATCAGCTCATGAGATCAGTGTGATGTTGTGATCAGCTCATGAGATCAGTGTGATGTTGTTTGACTTTGAGGCTTGTGACTTATGTGGATCTGGATGATTTGTTGCTCAGTTAAAAGCTCAGTTTTAAGGCTAATGTTAGTTTTTTTCCTTTGTTTGTTTATCCTGAAAGCTGAAGATAATTCACGTTTCTGTAAAATAAAGCAGTGGTTCCACGCTGCAGATGGAAAGGATTACAGTCTCAAGAGTTGTGATTGAAAAAAACGTAAACCTGTATACTCTGTCAGTTCAGGGACCCGTTTCCGCAAAAGCATAGCTGCTAACTAAGTTAGCTACTTTGTTGGTTGCAATGTAATTCCCCTTTGTCAACCAACTAACTTGCTAACTTACTATCTTGCATACAGACTCTGTGTAATCTACTACCATTTAAACTATAATCCATGTTTCAGAGACAGCTTCTTCACAGCTTAACAACAAGTACCAGCAACTTTGTCGTGTGGTAATAAAGCATTATCTATCTATCTATCTATCTATCTATCTATCTATCTATCTATCTGTCTGTCTGTCTGTCTGTCTGTCTGTCTGTCTGTCTGTCTGTCTGTCTGTCTATCTATCTCTCTATCTATCTATCTATCTATCTATCTATCTATCTATCTATCTATCTATCTATCTATCTATCTATCTATGTTATTTGTACTGTAGATCTGCACAGAAGACACTTTGTGTATGGTCCTTGCAGGAAGTGCCACTCACCATAATTTCCATGGCTGTCCACCGTGACGTGCCCCAGTACATGGCCATGCCCTGATTAATGACGTGCGTCATGGCTCGCACAATCTCTGAAAAAACACAATCACCAACAATAGTTAGTTAGATGGTCAGTTAGATTGAAGATGTCAGTCATGTCTCTCTCAATCTGTGAAAAAAACTAAATCACCAATTATAGTTAGTTGGATAGTCAGTTACATTGATGATGTGGATCATGGCTCGCACAATCTCTGAAAAAACACAATCACCAATGATAGTTAGATAGTTAGATTGATGAGGTCACTTATGTCTCTCACAATCTCTGAAAAAACACAATCACCAATGATGGTTAGTTAGATAGTCAGTTAGATTGAAGACGTCAGTCATGTCTCTCTCAATCTGTGAAAAAAACACAATCATCAATTATAGTTAGTTGGATAGTCAGTTACATTGATGACGTCGGTCATGTCTCTTATAATCTGTGAAAAAACAGAATCACCAATGATGCAGTTAGTTTCCTACAGCTGCCTTAAAAGTACAGACATCCAGGGGTCTCCTGCATTTCAAAAGCAATTCCCGGACGCCCACAAGTAATACAAAATCTTCCGCAATGTGGGCAAATTTCTTTAGCTAATTAGCAGAAGTGACAGATGCAGCCAATGATAGCGAGACCGGCGGAGTGAGGGAGAGTGAGGGTGACAGTCCCGTGTAGTATTTTTGCAGACGTAATGGACGACCTCTGTCTCTCTCATTAGGCTATTCAGTTTCTGACATTTTTTTTCCTTCGCAAGGCTGGCCGTTGTGGTTTCATTGTTGACCTCCCTGTAATGAGTTTCTGCAGGTTGGGATGTCTGAAAGTATGCAGTATCAGATGTACTCATGTGACGTCTTACAGATATGACTTCATTCAAGCGTGACTGCTGCAGCATTGACAGATGATTTTAAAAAGGTCCAATTTCTTAACAGCTGTCCAGAATTTTGGAGATGAACAGAAATTCTTCAATAATGAAGGGATGGTGGATGACAGCGAGAGAGCAAGAGAGAAAAAGAGGTACGTGAACAGAAGGGTGAGGGGTTGTTTGTGTAACGCAAGTAAGAAAACGGCCACATGTAGTTTTGTGCTATTTCTACTTTAAAAGAAGTGGGCAGACTGTTTGAGCAGCCCATCGATCCTGTCACTCAAAACACAGTGCTCTTACTCCGGTCAAGGAGCCGCTTGTGGAGGTGACACTGATTGACAGCGGGCAAAATGGGGGACAGTCAACCAAGGACAGAAAGCCGACTGCTGTGTTGGCCGACTGCGCTCTGGGAGAACCATTGCTGCCCAAGCAAGCAATTCCACAGTACCCATAACCAGTTTGTTAGCTGTAGCTGTTAGTAAACATGTGTACTGATAGTAATACAAAGCCAAGGTTTGAAGAGTTTGTCACAGAACTCCACAGTTAAAAAAAAAACTGCCATCAACTCTCGGCATTCATTAATTGATTCATTTAGAGGTGACCAAGACTCTGGCCCCTGGTCTCTTATGGTGATACAAAGCCAAAGTTTCAGGACTTTGTAAGAGAACTACATACTAAAACAAACTGTCATCAACTACAGGCATTCATTTGAATGTGGCCAGGACCCCTGGCCCCTGGTCTCAGGCGCAGACGTGAGGGGACACGGGCTGTGGAGCAACTGCAGAGCTCGTCTGTGACTCGTGCAGGGGGACACACCCGGAGAGACTGTCTAGGAGTGTTTAATATGCAGCACACACACAAGCATCAGGGGAGATGACACGGCACTTCTGCTCACTTCACAATATCTATCTCTCTCTCTCTATTTCTCTCTCTTTCTCTCTCTCTCTCTGTCTATCTCTCTCTCTCTCTCTCTCTCTCTCTCTCTCTCTCTCTCTCTCTCTCTCTCTCTCTCTCTCTCTCTCTCTCTCTGTGTCCATGCACTGTGCCAATCGACCGCTGCACATAGCAGATTAACTCAGAGGGAGCCAGTCAAGCCTGAACACCCAGAAGGACACGTCGGACCCAAGGGGTTCACGGGGAAACTTCTGCCAAGTTGCTTTGACTTGTCTTACAGATACTGAGAGAGACTGAGGATTATGTTGATGATTCATAATTAGAATTCTGAACACTGATTGTCCCCTAGCCCAGCTGCAGCACTTGTAAAATTAATGTGGAAAATCTATTTTTTTGTCAGTTAAGGCAGAGGGGATTATTAAAATAACATCTCCAACTATTGTCTTTGTCCAAATTATTGTCACAACATTTTCCCAGCGGTATATTTGGTTTGTATTTTTTTCATGTTGTATTTTTGCGCTTGAGTTAGAGCTTTCTGCTTCAGTTAGACATCTCAGTTTGTGCCAGCTGAAAACTAGGTTTCTAGTTCCATTTAGGTTATTACCACTCTCAACATATTGTTAAATCAATACTACACTAAATCATACAATAAAATGTAATGAAAGTTTGCAGATAGCTGCTTGGATTGGCAGAAGTCCTTGGATTTAGCGGGTAGATAAAAACGACCTGCATAGTTGCAGGATTTTTACTGTCAAAATGTCTGTCCACAATTAACCTTTGAGCTGTGTTCTCTTCCTCTATAAAACACTCACAGCAGGGCTCTCATACATTATTGAGTAGAGTCTTTACACAAAGCAAATGATGGACCAAGATTCTGCTTCGATCTATTACTAAATGGATGCAACTAAAAACCACAATTTATTTTGTAACTCTTAAGCTGTTTAAGTTCCAACATGTTACCCTCCAATATTTTACCTGTAAAAAGATCAAAACCCATAGCCTACTTTTATGTTGCATATCAACAAATTGGTAGAAGGTTTTACTTTTTTGCAACTTTTACAACTTTTGCAACTGTTAAGTCGGCTCTTTACAACTCTTTATGTAATCCTTTCCCCTTTAATTTTTATGATGTAATGATGCTGTTGGTATAATGGCCAAACATCAAGTAAACAGCGATGAGGCTTGGTGTTTATGTGCAGAGAGAGTATGGCGCATTTCCAATCGCCATGTCCAACCATGGCAGGAGACAGAAAGAAAAACAAAACAACAGCCTTTGGCACTGAAGAACAGCACTACAGAATAGAGAGCTGGAGCACAATGTTACCCAGCATTGTGTACCACAGTGTGTGTGTGTGTGTGTTTCTGTTTGTGTGTGTGTATGCCAGTGTGTGTGTGTGTGTGTTTCTGTTTGTGTGTGTGTATGCCTGTGTGTGTGTGTGTGTGTGTGTGTGTGTGTGTGTATGCCTGTGTTTGTGTGTGTGTATGTGTGTGTGTGTGTGTCATGTTTGTGTGTATGTGTGTGTGTGTGTTTGTGTCTGTGTGGGGTGTGTGTGTGTGTGTTTGTGTCTGTGTGGTGTGTGTGTGTGTTTGTGCATGCGTGTGTGTGTTTGTGCATGTGTGTGTGTGTGTGTCATGTTTGTGTGTGTGTGTGTGTGTGTGTGTGTGGATGTGTGTGTGTGTGTCATGTTTGTATGTGTGTGTGTGTGTCTGTGTGGGTGTGTGTGTGCGTGCGTGTGTGTGTGTGTGTTTGTGTCTGTGTGGTGTGTGTGTGTCTGTTTGTGTCTGTGTGGTGTGTGTGTGTGTGTTTGTGCATGTGTGTGTTTGTGTGTGTGTGTCTGTGTGTGCGCATGTAATTACGTCGATACACAGAGAACAAAGGAGACTGCAATACAAAAGCGAAGACAGACAGATGCTGTGTTCGGCCATGATGGTTGATTCTGTTGTTTAGGCTGCTGTGCTGTGCTGTGCTGTGCTGTGCTGTGCTGTGCTGTGCTGTGCTGTGCTGTGCTGTGCTGTGCTGTGCTGTGCTGTGCTGTGCTGTGCTGTGCTGTGCTGTGCTGTGAGGCAGCAGATATAACATGTTCAGAGCAACATTAGGAACATCCTCTAGTGCCTCTACATCTGCCCCTGACCCGGAGGCTGCTCTTTATTCTTCTCTTTATTATTCCACTCCCTCTCTCCATCTGTCCATAGCTGGCCCTCTCTCTCTCTCCCCTGGTCTCTCTCCCTTTCTCTCTCTCTCCCTCTCTCTCACTCTCCCTTTATTTCTCTCTTGCGCTCTGCCTGTACATATCCTGAGGCTACCTGACATTTTGAAGCACACCAACTTAGTTTTGATTTCTTTCTGTCTTTGCGGTTCACAAGTGGCTTTAGCTCCAGGTGAGTGAATAAGTGGCTGTCTTTCTTAAGAGCCTTGCTCAGCAGAGCACAGTGCAAGACCCCCCCCCCCCCTCTCTCTCCCTCTCTCTCCCCCTCTCTCTCTCTGTCTCCCTCTCCCCCCCCTCTCTCTTCCCCCCCCCCCCCCCTTTCTCTCTCTCTCCCTCTCTCCCTCTGTCTCTCTCTGTCTCCCTCTCTCTCTCTGTCTCCCTCTCTCTCTCTCTCTTTCTCTCCCCCCCCCTCTTTCTCTCTCTCTCCCTCTCTCTCTCTCTCCCTCCCTCTCTCCCTCTCCCTCTCTGCTTTTTAAAGGAAGTAGGGGGACATTAATTTGGTGCTTTATATTGGAATGGCTCTGGCTAAGTGCAGCTGCCTTTGTGTGGTGCAGCAGCTACTGGTCAATAAGGAATAGCTAAATTCACAGGCACTGCGTTTCTGTACTGGAAAGCCTGGCAGACCCATAATAGCTGCTAAGTTAGGATAGGTTAGGTGTCGTTTTTTGGAAGAGCCTAGCAAAGGGCCAGTCTTGTCTCTCCCTCTCTCTCTCCCTCTCTCCCTCTCTCTCTCTCCCTCTCTCCCTCTCTCCCTCTCTCCCGCCAGTCTTGTGTGCCAGTCTTGTGTGCCAGTCTTTAAAGGGTATTCTCTCTTTGCCCGTTTCATTGCCTCTATTGTCTGCCACCTCTTGCTCATATTTTTGCCTTTGCAAAGCAACTTGAGATCACTACTATTGATATGGGTGCTCTGAAAAATAATGTGTTAGGAAACCTGTGAATGCAGGAAGGGAGAAAATAATCAGATAAAGGTAGAGGAAGTCTGTGTGTGTGTGTGTGTGTGTGTGTGTGTGTGTGTGTGTGTGTGTGTGTGTGTGTGTGTGTGTGTGTGTGTGTGTGTGTGTGTGACAGAGAGAGTGTGTACGCAAGGAGAGCATTGAGAGTAGGGCACACAACAAACACCCTGAAGTGCGACACAAGGCAAACACTGGCGATATTTTCTCTGAAGCCAAAAATATGCTGTGCTTGTCTCTCTGCAGCAGCGGCATACAGCAGGCAGGCCCTGGCCTGGTTACTCATGAGCTGGGACAGGGGCAGCATGGGAGAGCCAGGGCAAGGGGCCAAAGTGGGGGGCCAAAATGACACAGATGTGGGTCGCTGACCCAAAGATGGTAGATGGGCAGGTCTTTTATGATGAGCCACTTCCTGGAAGCATGGCTGTATGGGGGTGGGGGGTGGGGGAGGGTCCTGTTCTCACCCCTCGACCTGAGCATCCACCAGCAAGGCCCACAGAGAAAGAGAAATCTTAAGCTGAATCTGAAATGTCTACTCGATTACTATGTAGTAAGTACACTATGTAGGGTGCGAGTTCCCTTGTTTTGTTCCCTATATATAGTGCACAGCATTTCGGATTGGGCTACAGAAAGACAGGAAAAGAAGGCTGCACTATGCATGTACAACATTTATTCACACAGATGCATTTCAGCCCTTCAGCTTACTTTTCCTGTCTTTTAAGTGTGCTAACGTTTGGCCAGCACTCTAAAAGTAAGTAAAAGCTGTCTGGTCCTACCCTTATGTATTCTGCTATAGAGTCATGTTGGGCCGTACGTAAAACTGCTCCCCTCTCCCCTCCATGCCCTGCCAATCACAGGTTTATTTGCCTCCAGGGGACATGGCGAGGAGATGGGCTTAGAGCCGCCACAAGTGGGCTATGGGAGTGCATGTTATGGCCCCAATACACCTGCAGCTCTACGTCAATGCCAGCTACAATCTTAGACACCGAGTAGGTGCACATAGCTGAAACATACCCGATAGGTAATTGGGTCCCATCCCATTTAATGTTTTAAAGGAGTACTTTCACAAGAAACCGTTTAGTACTTGCTCTTTTGAAATACGACAGGTCACCCCGAGTTGCATATGCATGCTGCACGTGAAAATGTTTTTCTAACCAGATTGCCTCCATTAGTCAGTTAAAGAAAGTAGGCAGAAAAATGAATGAATAAGAAAAACGCCAACAAAGTGACGTAGGTTTGTGAATTACAAAAAGCTATGCCACAGTTGTAATTACTGGAGAAGTTTTGTTGCAGCACACATTCACGTAGTGAAGTATAGGTAAGTATGTGTGTTTGTGTAGAACGTTTAGATCTTCTATTTGGTTCGCTATGACCGAATGGACTTCGAATGATTGTAGGCTGTGACTAGCATAGCCGAGAACCGGTTATTCTCCCTGCTCCATCTGCTCCACAAAACTAGAACAGCCTGAAACAGAAGCACTAAAGCATTTTTTTCACCAAAACGGTCTCACAGGGCATTCATTAATACTAGAGATCTCCGCAAAATTAATGAAAACACGATGGAAGTACACCTTTAAACACAAGAGATGAGCTTAGAGCTGCCACAGTATGCTACTCGAGAGCATGTTATGGCCCAAACGGACCTGCAGCTTCCGCATCAGTGCCAGCTGTGTTTCGACTCTGCTTACCTTCCATGGGCGTGTTGCTGTCTGGCCTGTTTGCGAAGACCACGTCCACGTACTCCAGCTGCATCCTCTGCAGAGAGCCCTTCAGACCTGTGAGGACATATGTGCATGATGGGCTGTTATGTTGAAAGTGCTGCATAATTGCAAAAAAAAGTGTTAAAGAGAGCTAAAATCATAATTTTATAAAGCTGCTGGTTTGATGATAATAAGGGTGTGTGTGTGTGTGTGTGTGTGTGTGTGTGTGTGATTCAGTAATGTAGGTAATATTATCACACATTACATTTCACATTACATGGCCATTACATGAAAATAGAGATTAACCTTCAATAATGTGCTTCCTCGAAAGGCCCCTTTCAGTCTCTGCCCTGTAGAGCAAATAAGCAACACCAGCACAAATCCATGTTAGTAGAGCCAGTGAAAGGAACAAGGGATACTCCAACTCGTGTTTACTGAGACCCTGAGTGGTGCATTGGAAGTCTTAAGCCACAAACATGCCCTTTGAGCCCCCCCTAGCTAGCTAGCTCTCCGGCAGCCTCCTGCTCCTCTGATGTGGATATGCCTCTCTCTCCACACTAGTGCTTGGGCCTCTTCCTCTCTGACAATCCCCTCTCCCCCTCTCTCAGGGAGGCTCTCATTCACTGCGTGCACATGGAGGAGTTGAACCCGATTGGAAATGGTTTGGGATCGTATCGACTTCATGTGCCCAGGCTAAGGATCGTATAGGGATTGGTTTCGCGAATCCGATTGCAACCCCTGGCTTGAGCCGGTTACAATCCGCTTGGTGCCGCCTTGTGCACGGTTATTGGTTTGGATTCGTGTACTGCGCATTAGGGCTGGCAAGGAATATTCGAAATTCGAATATATATTCGAATAGTTTTAGTTAGAAAAGGAATTCGAAGGTGAAAGTTAATATTGGAATGTGAAAAAACGTGCACTTGCGCTTTGGAATGTCAGAGGCAAAGATACTCGGTGTCTGCTTAGAGTAAAAAAATCCGCCCACACAGTAAATTCCATGGCAAGCCAATAAAAACGATGACATTTACATCACTTTATAAAAAAAAAAACTTTGGGCTCTGGGAGATACCCTCACGTCGCCAGATTGCGAAGAAATATCTTTCCATCCCCGGATCTTCAGTGCGCTCTGAACGCGTCTTTTCCTCCGCTGGGAATAGGCTATAGTAAATAAAAAGAGATCGGCGCTGGCTCCTTCAAATGTGGATCTTGTGTTTTTGGCAAATAACCTGTAGGTCTTCAGGCCAATAAGACACGACGGTGACAGTTTTTCTTTTTTATGCAAGTACCAAGAATGTAAGTAGCCTTTTCGTTTTTAATAGCGCTTTATTTTTTATGAACCTCTAACGTTACAGTTTCGTGCACTTCAGGCTTGCACTGGTTTGTTTATTTATAGTTTCATGTCAGGGAAAACTGTCATGTTTAGGCCTACCTCACTACAGCTCGCTCGGAGCATTCCAGGTTTTAAAAAAACGTGCGCCTCGCCTGCTCTCAACAAGTCTCGTTGTCCTCAATTGCTTGTAATATCAAACGCCGACGGCACAGTTCATGTCGTATCAAGGAAACCAAAAACGCTGTTTGTTCTTTCATACGGACTTCCAAACAAAGGAGAATGCACAGCATGCATGCAAATGCTGCTCTGTCAACCTCCTCAAGCGCTATCTTTGTTTTGTATGCCGCCAGATAGTTTGTTTATTTTCTTTTAGCAGCCGTTAACCTGAAGTAGTTCTAACACCACTTGTTGAAAGGAATATAGCGCCATCTAGCGTAGCGGAAACGGCCAGATCTCTGACCATTATCCGCTAACACGAACTCTCATGTGCACAGACATTTGGGACAGACCACCCGTTGGGTAGCAACACCCAACCCAATCCCAATCCAATCCGATCCTACCATGTGCCCGTAGTCATTAGTTTTCATGCTGAGGATACACACTTTACAAAGTGAACTGTCGGCTCTGAGAGCTTATCACACCTTGCAGCGCACAAGAATGACTGTAAAAACACAGTAGTCAGAGGAAGGGTTTTCAAGAGAGAGAGACACAGAGAAAGACAGCGAGAGAGAGAGAGAGAGAGAGAGAGAGAGAGAGAGAGAAAGAGAGAGAGAGAAAGAGAGAGAGAGAGAGAGAGAGAGACACAGAGAAAGACAGCAAGAGAGAGAGAGAGAGAGAGAGAGAGAGAGAAAGACAGCAAGAGAGAGAGAGAGAGAGAGAGAGAGAAAGACAGCAAGAGAGAGAGAGAGAGAGAGAGAAAGACAGCAAGAGAGAGAGAGAGAAAGAGAGAGAGAGAGCAGCACAGCAGAGGAGCACTAAAGAGGCAAGTCTGAGGTAAACCAGTGAAGACTTTCCAAAATGAGGGAACTGGTCAAAGTTCTTAACAAAAACATAATTTATAAACTTTATAAACTTTATTAATAAATCCTAATGATGCAGTTGTACAGTTCCTTCCTTTCTTTCCCTTACAGCATTTTTAATGACATTTGTTTTTATAATACTAAATATTTTGCAAAGTGATGATCAAACAATAGGTAGAAAGAAAAGTGTTATTATACATTAAAATGAATGCCTACATTAAATGCATGCCTACAGTAAATACATTAGTAGCGTCCAGAGTGCGCGCACATCCAATCACAAGGTGCCGGATCAACAAACAAAACCAAAGGAAAAGAAAAGAATCCGCACACTGTTGCTGCTCACCGATTTATTAAACACTAATCACAACGTTTCGACCTCACACGGTCTTCGTCAGGTGTAGATGTGTGTCTGTGTTTGTGAGTGACAGTTCTTTTATAGACAAGGAAGGGGCGGGCATACGGTCAAGTCGTACAAAACCACACTGCTCCAAAACCCTCAATCAGCAGAAAACACAGGCACTAAATAACCAGAAAATACACAAATAGAAAAAAGAAGAGAATATAAACAAAGAATATATCCCACGCAGTGAAAAAATACATATCACCAATATCCATGCCGGTGTTGTCTAGTGGAACAAGTATTTACAGATACATCATCTGAAGGTAGACATTTTGTAAGCCCAAGTTATAAAAATGGTTTAATGTCAAACTCTTCATTTAAACCGTATGGAGACATAGTATTGAGGAAATGGATGTAGTATGTCTCCCTTTGTAACAGTAGGCGGTCATGATTGCCGCCTCTAGGAGGCCTCTCTACCTTCTCTATCCCAGTATATCTAAGAGTACATATATTATGGCCCGCAGAAAGAAAGTGCGCCGCTACAGGGTTACGAATGTCACCGCATCTTATATTGCTGCGGTGCTCAGAAATTCGGATGCGTAAAGCTCTATTGGTCTTGCCCACATAGGCAAGACCACACGGACACTTAATTAAATAAACAACGAATTGTGTGTTACAAGTAATTACACCACGAATGTTCACGCTTCTACCAGTGTGGGGATGTGTGTACATCTTACTTTTTTGCGTATAACCACATTGCGCGCAATTACCACACATACTACATCCATTTCCTCAATACTATGTCTCCATACGGTTTAAATGAAGAGTTTGACATTAAACCATTTTTATAACTTGGGCTTACAAAATGTCTACCTTCAGATGATGTATCTGTAAATACTTGTTCCACTAGACAACACCGGCATGGATATTGGTGATATGTATTTTTTCACTGCGTGGGATATATTCTTTGTTTATATTCTCTTCTTTTTTCTATTTGTGTATTTTCTGGTTATTTAGTGCCTGTGTTTTCTGCTGATTGAGGGTTTTGGAGCAGTGTGGTTTTGTACGACTTGACCGTATGCCCGCCCCTTCCTTGTCTATAAAAGAACTGTCACTCACAAACACAGACACACATCTACACCTGACGAAGACCGTGTGAGGTCGAAACGTTGTGATTAGTGTTTAATAAATCGGTGAGCAGCAACAGTGTGCGGATTCTTTTCTTTTCCTACAGTAAATACATTAAAATTAATCTTGACTGGCGTAATTTAAAATTATATAATAGTAGTTACAAAGAGTGGACATTTCGACTCAGTGTAGTGTTTCAGTGGCAAATACAGCAGTGGCCATGTGCAGCTGTGTGCAGTATGTGTGATTACTGAGCTGTGTGCAGTAGCCTATGTGTGATTACTGAGCTGTGTGCAGTAGGCTATGTGTGATTACTGAGCTGTGTGCAGTATGTGTGCAGTAGGCTATGTGTGATTACTGAGCCGTGTGCAGTATGTGTGATTACTGAGCCGTGTGCAGTAGGCTATGTGTGATTACTGAGCCGTGTGCAGTATGTGTGATTACTGAGCTGTGTGTAGTATGTGTGATTACTGAGCCGTGTGCAGTATGTGTGATTACTGAGCTGTGTGCAGTAGGCTATGTGTGATTACTGAGCCGTGTGCAGTAGGCTATGTGTGATTAATGAGCCGTGTGCAGTAGGCTATGTGTGATTACTGAGCTGTGTTCAGTATGTGTGATTACTGAGCTGTGTGCAGTATGTGTGATTACTGAGCTGTGTGCAGTAGGCTATGTGTGATTACTGAGCCGTGTGCAGTAGGCTATGTGTGATTACTGAGCTGTCCGGTGGGAATGTTCACACTTACTTTCCCCCCCAGTAGAGCTTCGTGGTGATGACCAGACTGGACCGCCTGGAAGAGATAAACAGAGAGAGAGAGAGAGAGAGAGAGAGAGAGAGAGAGAGAGAGAGAGAGAGAGAAAGAATGATAGAGAAAGAGAGAGAGACACAGAGATGTGACATAATGCCTACCTTCAGTTTGTATACTATAAGCGCTTTGGCAACACTGTTTCTTTTGAAATGGTCATGCTTGCTAAGCTTGTTTAGAAAGAGAGAATGAAAAAGGGAGAAAGACAGAAAGACTGACAAAGACAGAAAGACAGCAACATCTGGTAATCAATAAGCTCTTATAAAGTCTATTAGAGGGACTCAATGGTTCCTCTAAATCAATGTAACCAAAAAGGAACATTTGAAATGAACTGGCTGCCTATTGTGTCCTACGAAGCCAAAACGCAGTAATTGCATATTTTGTTAAAATTGAGTTTAGACTGAAAAATGACTTTATACCACCTCCTTTGTCTTGTGACTAAAATATCTTACTTCTTCCTGTTAAGAAAGTACATAAAAGTATCCCCACTATTGCACCTACAACTGGGCAGTATGAAAATGTTGAAGGCATTTCTCAGTTTCCTTGTAGTTGTCCTCGTAGTTACTGCACGTTGGCTTTGCAGGGCAGTATTGCTGGAACTCCTCTCAGGCACTGTGGCTTCGGCAGGAGCCATTTGGCACCGTGAAGTCCTCACCAGCGGGCGTGGAGTCATTACATCTTTATTAAAAGTTAATGATGCTATCGCTGGATAATTGCTCTTGTCATTTATTCTCCCTCTTTTACTGGCGCTGGGGGAGGGTTGCGGGGTAACTTTAAGTGTTCCGTGTTCCGTGTTCCGTGTTCCGTGTTCACTCCGCACACTGTTGCTGGGTTGTCTTTAAGTGTTCCGTGTTCCGTGTTCCGTGTTCCGTGTACACTCCGCACACTGTTGCTGGGTTGTCTTTAAGTGTACTGTGTATGTTTCATGTGCAGTTTTTGGCTGTGCTTTTCCGAGGTGTGTGTGCTTGTGTCTCAGATGAGCGTAAACGAGCATGTGGTGTCTCCGACCCCCCCAAATGACCCACATTCAAGGCGAGCACATTAAAAAAACAACAACATTTGCAACATTTGCCGTGGCTGCTGCTGCTTACATAAGCGATGGAACTGGAGGAACATCACAGACAGGAGGAAGACTGCAGTAGGAGCTCACACACATCATGCTGACACTGACACAATCACAAGGGGGTTATAAAACTCTCTGTTGCACACACACGCACACACACATGCACACGCACAGACACACACAGACACGCACATATGCACACACACAAACGCACACACGTATGCAAAAAAACACACACACTCAGATCTCAGTCAGATCACAGACAGAGACACACACACACATCTCTCCGACACTTTCCCACTGACACTGGGTGGCACTTTGTGGACCGCTTCACACCAAGGCCTAAGCTGCGAATCAGAGGAGCAGCCAGCCAGCGAATGTGTGAGCATTTCTGCTCTGTCACCTGGATTCCCTCCAAAGAGCCAGAGAGGAAGAGAGGAACATGGATGGATAAACACAGACAGACAGACAGACAGACAGACAGACAGACAGACAGACAGACAGACAGACAGACAGACAGACAGACAGATAGATAGATAGATAGATAGATAGATAGATAGATAGATAGATAGATAGATAGATAGATAGATAGATAGATAGATAGATAGATCGAGCTCTGGAAAAAAGTAAGAGACCACTGTAAAAATATCAGTCTCTCTGCAATTTTAACTATTTTAGGTATATGTGTGAGTAAAGTGAACATTTTTATTTTATTCTATAAACTACTGACAACATTTCACCCAAATTCGAAATTCAGCTGACACTGGAAAGGAGTGGCTGTCGTACATGTAGAGATGCAGATTTTAGGAACATTTGCAGTGGTCTCAATTTTTTCCAGAGCTGCAGATAGAATAAGAGAGAATAGGAGAGTAAAACAAGATTGAATGAATGTCCTAAGAGGATGGAAAGAGCCTACTCTCTCTCTCTCTCTCTCTCTCTCTCTCTCTCTTTCTCTCTCTCTCTCTGTGCTTCTCAGAGGTGGGAAAAAGAGAAGCTTGTCTGCCCACTGTTTTTTTATTCCTTTTATTTCTTTTCCTCGCTGCATCAGCAGAACACAGCCAGCAGGACTCCCCTGAGGGGAGGGCCTGAGAATCCCCTCACCGCCTGAGTTTTGAGTCTGAGATTACCGAGACAGCAGAGGGGACATGTGGCACTACGAGTCTGAACTGAACATCAAAACAACTCATTTCTGTGTTTCTGTGCCCCCATATGCTCAGCCAGAGGGGATGCTGTAGCATGCTATAAGCTTAACCTGTTATATGTATGTATGTATGTATGTACGTATGTATGTATGTATGTATGTATGTATGTATGTATGTATGTATGTATGTATGTATGTATGTATGTATGTATGTATGTATGTATGTATGTATGTATGTATGTATGTATGCATGCATGCATGCATGTATGTATGTATGTATGTATGTATGTTTCAGCTTCATGTATGTGTGTGTATGTGTGTGTTTGTGTGTGTGTGTATCAACCAATCAATCAATCAATCAATTAATCAATCAATCAATCAAGCAGTATAATTGTATATGTATGAGTGAGTGGGTTGTGAATGGATGAGGAAAGGTCTGCTCCCTGTTGTGTATTGTCTTTTAATAACGCCAATGTCTGACTGAATACTGTCAGTGCACTAATAAAGAGCTTTTTATTTTTTAAATTTAATTCTGAA
>CM050215.1:26507967-26515467 GCA_027475355.1 Coilia nasus
GGGGACATTGGGCCTAGATGGTACAAATAACACAGGACAACGCCAGGCTGCAGACACAGAGCAGTCCTTAGCACCTCGTGTCATGACGCCCCAGGGTCACTGCACCACACTTCACATGCCCATGGAGTAGGAAACAGAACAACGGGTTACACAACCAACCAACCGTGACAGAGGGACTGCCCTTTCTCGAAAACTCAGAGACTTTCCCTCTACCAGCCCAGCAGGTGAGCTCCCCTGGGAACCACAGGGAACATTAATGGTGCTCTCCACAGCGCCCTGGTGCATTTCTCTGGTGCTACTAGACTATAACAAAGCTTGCCATCTGTATCTCTCTCCTGTGTTCCTTTGCCAAACTGTTGAAGCACTTTACATCCTTTGTATGAAATGTGCTACACAACTAAAGATTACTATTATAAGTAGTCATAAGTGACCAGTTTGATGCTTAAATAAGGTGGTTTTAATAGGCTGAGCAGTTTGTGATCTATTACACTTTAAAAAACAACAACATGCCGGTTTGCTGGCATCGGCTCATACAATTCCACAGCTTGGTAATGTGGAGGCACATTGTGTGCCGATTTAATGATTCCTGATATGTAAGGGATAATGGCCACTGAAGTGACTGGTTCAGTGGAAATAATGGCTGGGGGGGCAAAGAACGTGAAGCGGAATGGAGTTATTTCCACGGAACTTGTCACCTCAAAAGGCTGTTGTGCTGCTTATTTGCATGTAGAAAATTTTATTCACAAGTGCCTTCATAGAATATAGATAGGATAAGATAGAATATACTTAAAGTACTGAAATAACCAGTTAATTTGCTACTTTATAGCATCCCTTGGGTAAAAGGAGAGTGTAGAATAGTGATTTAATTGTTAATTTGGCTCCTAGAGTTGTTATGGTTACCATTCATAAATGCGTTGATATAGAACGGTGATTTACATTTTTGAGATCTACTTCAAAGATAGCCAGTTATAGAAAGTGAATGCCCACCTCATCAGCCAATAAAAAAAGAAAATCCCATTGTTAAGGGAGATATGGTAAAACGAAAGTAAGTCACAAGAGCTCCAAATAAGCAGAGCCTGCTGCATGAGTGTGAACTGGAGAATGTGAGGGTGCATTATGGGAGCACAGTATCTCTACGTGCCATCCATGTATCAGATGGCATACTCAGGAGATGTGGGGGCGCCTAATAGGATGATTAGGTTTTGTGATCTTGAGAAGTTTAGTCTTGAAGTCACATTCATCATCTGCTGTAGTGCGCCAAGCAAAGTGTAGCAAAAACATCCCTTGGGTGCACTCCCACACAGTGAGGCATCGTGGGATCGGAGCTGACAGGGCTGTTCCCGACCGCAGCTGCACTGTGACGGAGTGGACAGCGAGAGGTCATGGTGTCTTTGTTCACTCAGGCAAAGAGCAAAGGGAATAGATGCTTGATGTGGCTGTCAGTTTGTCAGGAACTGACCAGGAGCATTAGAGCTTGGAAACACAATATTTAGGGCTGTTCTGCCTTTCATCATGATGAAGGCCAGGTTTTCTCAACTGGTGAGTTGCAACCCAGAAGTGGGTCACAGTATCATTCTGCATGGGTTGCAAAGTGTGTGTTTCTTCAGAACCTAAAATCACAAAAAATATAAAAAACATTTTTTGTTCTGAAATAGTAATGAGTTTTAGCCATGCATCAGTTGCAATGGAAATAATAAAAGGATTTTGGAAACAGATAGTTAGAGTTTTCATAAAAAGAAGATGCAAAGCCTGACGTATATAGCAGCAGTCCAAAGTGGAATGGTAGGATAATGCTACACTGTGAGTTGTGAAAACTCCAGCTTCATAGCTGTTTGCAAGGATGCCACAGTAGACTAATTGAATCAGTTGCTGCATCCGAATCCTCAGTAGGTACTGCCTTCCAATTAGTGCCTACCACTTACCCAGTAAAGTAGTAGGTTCTACAGAGCAAGCTAACTAGTAGCAGGTACAATTGGGACACACTACAACCCCGCCACCTTGCTTGTCCTTTAACTTGAAAGTTTTGACGTGTCCCATTCTTGCAGGTGTTTTCGAACCTTGCGGTGGCTAATGGGATAGCAGGGTGTGGTTGGCTTACACACAGCAAACTTCTGCCAGAGGTAGCAAGCCATCTAGTTACCTTTTGCCTGCTACTGAGAGCATACTTATGTAGAGAGCATACATACTACATCCTAGCTTCCCCATTTTTGCGAATGCATAGTAGTCTAGCTGGAGCAGGCTATTCAGACAGACGGATTGTATCAGAATTAATAAGTGAAATGCCTAACTAATTACTGTAGTCATATGGGTAATGCACTGTCTGTTCACATAACTTTGGTTTGCATGTGCCTGACATTAAATACAAGTTTGTCTGTGGAAATGACACCAACATGTAGCCTATAGTATGTTGTGAAAATAACATCTAAATTCTATAGCCATTAATCATCAATTTTAGCAAAATCTGATGCAAGTCATCAACATATTGTTTGTGCAAAAAAAACTTTCAAAATGTACCTGGGGTCAGACATAACCTAATTTGCTATAAAGGAAAAGTAATAGTGCTATAAAAGAAATAAAAATAGGTCCTGTGTGTATATTTCCATGATTATGTTTTGCGCTTAATTCTTCACAAATTTGGCACATCGTGGGTTGTAAGAGACCGGTTGAGAATCAGTCATTTAGACTTTGCCTGTCACATGGTCAGCTCCTGCTTAGCATGCTCGTCCTCAAGTCCCCAGCTCTACACCAGTGTCTGCAGACGTGGACAAACTCTACACACTACACACTACACACTACACACACACTACACACGCAGTCAAGCAGCATTTACCGGTGCCAACCATCTGCTGTCTGCATTCCTCCCTTCTCTCTCTCTCTGTCATTATCGCTATCCTTCTCTCTGTCGTTCTCTTTCTCTCTCTCTCTCTCTCTCTCTCTCTCTCTCTCTCTTTCTCTCTTTCTTTCTCTCTTTCCCTCAGTCTCTGTTTCCTTTCTCCCTCCCTTTTTCTGTTTCCCTGTTGGAGTTTGTTAAGCTCTGCCATGCGGTGAAGTGGGACTGGACTGTTAGAAAAAGTGCTGATGAGCAGAATCGGGTCAGAACCACATCGACCCGTTTCTGGGGGAGATCTGACGTAACAGCTGCTTCACTGGAACTGCCTCCACTACCACCTCAGCGATTCCTACTACACTTGCCGTTTAAATCTTACTACAGTTCCAGCTACACTCGCAGTTTAAATTATACTACAGTTCCTGCTACACTTGCAGTTTAAATCATACTACAGTATACTCTGACAAATATCTGACTCTATTAAGTGCTTGATAGGCCTGTCACTAAATGTTAGGGTCTTCTTCCACACTGTGAATTAGTGTAACACCCTTGAGAGTACAAAAACACAAAAAAAAAAAACAGAACGAAACAAAAAAACGCAATGCAGTACCTGGAACGCGAATCCTTGTTGATAAAGTTATTGCACCAGGGTGAAAGCAAGGAAGCAAGCTTTTGCTGCTGCTATCTATTGCACAGCTTCATAAATATTAAGCTGATTTTGAACTGGGGTGTGTTTGAACTCTGGCAGATATGTAGGCAATGCATTATGGGAATGCACATGGTTGGGAAGGGGACTGTATCAAACACACACACACACACACACACACACACCCCTTTTGCCATCATCCTCCCAGAGATGGAAGATAAACATCAGATGTCCTTGGGTAGCTGCCGCACTTTTGAACCTACCTACTCAAACACACCCACTCAGTTCACATGGCCTCGATCACAACAAATGCTGAGTGAGAGGGGGAGACTGAGAGAGAGAGAGATAGAGAGAGAGAGAGAGAGAGAGATAGAGAGAGAGAGAGAGAGAGAGAAAGAGGTAAAGGGAAGGAGAGAGAGAAATGGCACGAAGAACACATACATATAGTCACTTTACCCCTCCTCCCCACAAATCGAGGTTAAACGAAAATATGTGTGAACCTCTCTTCCCCACGCTCCTTCCTGTAATGATTACAAATGACCGATCTTCTCCTGCCGTCTCCTCTCCTCTCCTCTCCTCTGCTATTCCCTGGGTGTGGGCAGTGGGGGAGGGTGGTGGTGGTGGTGGGGGGGCCTTTGCCATGCGGGGGCAGCAATTTGCAACGCTCCTCATTTCAGGGAACCACAAATGAATTACCCGCTTCAAAAAAAGAAAGAAAAAAAGCTCAGCAGTGAGATGGGAGAGGAGGGCCAGGATGGCAGAGACGGAGACTGGCGATGGGGCTGGATGAATGGATGGGAGGGTGTTGATCCAAACTGGGCACTCAGTTCCTATAGAGATGTGTGCCAGGCTTTAATAGATATCGTTTGTAAAGACCACTTCAGCACTGCCAGCTGACTACGCACAGCTCTGCAGGGGAAGAGGCCAGTGGCACAACGAAGGGAAAGCACCGCAGCCCAGCACACCACACCGCACCGCACCACACCACTACTCTCCTCTCCTCTTCTCTCCGCTCTTCTCCGCTCCCCTCCGCTCCCCTCCGCTCCTCTCCTCTACTATCCTCCCCATAGCCCCGGAAGCCATGCCAGGGGTCAGATGTTAAATATAATGGAGGCTGCATTTGCCACGGGTAATTTCATGTCTGAACGCACCACTAAGTGTTGATTGGACTCCACACTGGATTTATGTATATGTGTGTGCATCTGTGTGTGTGTGTGTGTGTGTGTGTGTGTGTGTGTGTGTGTGTGTGTGTTGGTACAGTATGTGTTTGTATGTATATGTGTGTGTGTGTGTGTGTGTGTGTGTGTGTTGGTACAGTATGTGTTTGTATGTGTGTGTGTTTGTATGTGTGTGTGTGTGTGTGTGTGTGTGTGTGTGTGTGTGTGTGTGTGTGTGTTGGTATGTGTTTGTATGTGTGTGCATTTGTGTAATAATACTGTGCTATGACCCCTGTTAATAGTTCAAACACCACCGCAAGGCTGCAGGCTACACTTTTGGCTCTCTCATCAACCCATACCCAATCGACACAGTCAGCCATTATCACACCCCTAAACATGGGTGTAGCACTGCCTTTGATTTGTTGTTTCACAACAGCTTACCGGTGCATGGGCTGAATGAATGGGCTGTATCCATAACCTCTGCGAATGAATTGTAAATCACAAAGCTCAGTTGATATAACACTGTGATTTAAGGCTTTGTAGTTTAACACTAAAGTCTGTAGTTTAACACTGTCTTTGTTTTGCATTTCATTATTTCCAATGCATCTTTTTCCTAATTCTTGCTAGCCCTGGGCCCGCCCATACTGCCTGTAATGCTACAAGCTTGGTGCGACAGCCAGGCTATTTTCCTGCATGAGTTCTTGTCTTAGTGTGATACTGTAGAAGCACAATGCAGCCTCATTTTCTCACCGAAGGCCAGGCCACAGTTTTATGGCAAGTTCCATTACTGTAGCACAGACACCCACAGAGAGATCCTCCCCTCTTTCCCTGTGCAACTGCCATGGAAACCAAGCCCACCCCCATGTCCATGCCGCTGTATACGAGTCCTTATTTGGTCTGCTGACTCTATGTGCTGCTGATGCTCCTGGCCTTTGCATCTGTTTGTGTAAGGTCCATTAACACTGCCACGCTTTTTTCTTTGTGGCAGCCAGGCGCTCAAATTCAATTTAAGATTTATTTAGACCGTTTCGGTCATAAACCTTTATCAGGTTGCTTCACAAGTACTCATGTTCTACCATTAATTAATATATGTGTATATGACAGTATTTATTGGTGTGTGTGTGTTTGTGTGTGTGTTTCATATGTCAATACATATGAATCAGAAATTCCCATTTGAATACTAATTTTATGTAATATATAATAACATCATGAGTATGTTGTAACTAGTTTTGTAGTGTTGAGTGTTATATTTAACTATATCACACAGCAATACAAACAAAATAACAGTGGAAATTTACTCACCGAGTCCCAAGCATGATACCCTGAGTCCAGATTTTCCCAAGTTCCTGTAAGACAGAGATACAGCTGTAATTAACTAGCTGCTACTTACATCGATAGTGGGATGACAGCAGGCCAGGGAGAGTTGGGGTGATGATAGACATTTACACAATTTTTCATTTTTTCATGTTTTGAAATCTGTGGTTTTGCTCACAGTTTGGTTAGTGATTGGGTTGAAGAAAGTGAATAATATCTGTAATTTGCAATAATATTAGCAGAGCCGTGGCTAAAGTACTCAGTTACTAAACACGAAGTGCTGAAACAATGTCATGACTCATTTATAAATTATAATGCCATCTCTGTGAAGAAATAAAACCTTTGTCCTCTTAAGTACACCAGGCATTTGAGCAAAAATAATATCTGAGCCTTGAAATGCAGGCATAAGGATGCTTTCCAAGTTTTGAAGTTAGCTGCCACTTTATGTACCACTTATTAAGGCTGATGAGTCCTCCTGCCAGTATCAGAAAGAGAGGGAGAGAGAGACAGACAGAGACAGAGCGCGAGAGAGAGACAGAGTGAAAGTGAGAGAGAGAGACAGAGAGAGAGAGAGGGAGAGAGAGAGGGAGAGAGAGAGACAGAGCAAGAGCGAGAGAGAGAGGGATAGAGAGAGAGAGGTAGAGAGACAGCCAGGAAGAGAGAGAGAGAGAGAGAGGCAGAGAGAGAGAGAGAGAGAGGGAGCGAGAGGGAGAGAGAGATACAGGAAGAGACAGAGAGACAGAGCGAAAGCAAGAGAGAGAGAGAGAGAGAGAGAGACAGAGGGAGCGAGACAGGAAGAGAGAGAGAGAGAAAGAGGAAAAGAGAGAGCGACAGGAGGCAATCCTGGGAGGATAGCGTAAATGCTGACTGACTGTAAAATCCTGACAAGGATCCACTCCTAAAGTAGTCCCAGCAGTATGACCTACAATAAAATACTTACTTTTAAAAACAGGACTCCTGAA
Organism: Coilia nasus; assembly: GCA_027475355.1. Lineage (NCBI taxonomy): Eukaryota > Metazoa > Chordata > Actinopteri > Clupeiformes > Engraulidae > Coilia > Coilia nasus. The sequence goes on from CM050215.1 coordinate 26,514,874, forward strand.
AGAAAGCAGATAATTGCACTGCTTACTTTTTGTGACACAACATAAAATAATAAAATAAATAAAAGTGCGGTATGAAAAGTAAGCAGAGTTGTACTATTCTCACTCTAATTGGTATGTGTTAAAAAATGAACAGGTGTTTTGTTACAAAGTATGAATATCCTCCTATCTGTAAGTGAGACACAAAACTCTCACCATGATTACACATCCACAGATGTAAAGGAATCGTGAGTCTGAGCGCAATGGGTGTTTGTTTTGAGTCCTGTACCAGGAGGGAAAATGTGGGTGGGGGAGTAAATAACTAGTGCTCTCCTGCACCCTCATCCATGGATGAAGTAATCTGGTAAACCAGGCCCTCGTACTTCATTTCATTTTGTGCGGAGGGTAAAACAAGTGCCTCTGCCTTTACCCAATCGCTAACGCCTGGTTGTGACGTATGCAATTAGCCTACCTACGCACTACAATTCAAATGTAGCACACAAGGTCAACATCACGGCTAATGAACACACCCTCTGTTCGCTGATTGGATCGGTCTTGCTGGGGCCGACTGCATGACCCTCAAGAGATTCCGGTCCAGACCCTCTATATAAAATGAAA
>CM050215.1:26520467-26527967 GCA_027475355.1 Coilia nasus
TACATTCATTAGTGTGTTTACTGGACTACATAAACAGTAGGCAAATACAATGTTTAGTCAACCAATATAGAAAAGAGAATAATTGGGAGTTGTTATGATCAGTGATTTTGTGTGCACAGAGAGTGCATGAGGTGTGAAGATATCTACATTTGAATTGAGATTAACAACCAAAATGTAAACAGAAAATTAGGTAAATAAATGATAGTACTTTAAATATAGATTATTTAGCATATCTGCTTCTTTAATTAAATTTAAATAATGACTCTCGTAACGACTGCTTTCAAACCATTTTTTTAAATAAACTGACCTAAAATGCTATCTGTAGTGATTCGAGGAAAGGACAGCTGGCGCTGTGAAGAGAACATGTGAATTCCTCATGCACAGCAAAAACTGGAGAACATTCTATGGTTAAACATTTGGAAGTTGGTTTTAGCATTTTCAGATTTATATGGGGTCCATTGGGGTTATTTCACAAACTGAAAGTATTAATTTAACTCCACAGAGTGTGGAGCTACATAAACCCTCAACAGTGTTAAAATCAACTACGTGGGAATCAACACCGGTCTTTTTGCTGTGTGACCTACAGTAGCTTTAATGGTATAAGAAAAGGTAGTGCTTTCTGTGAATGTCCCTCAGCCAAAAAGGTTTGGCAAACGCTCTCCTGAATACTGCAAACTTCCTCAATCAGCTGAATCAGCTGGGACCCTGGTCCCTAGTCCCAGGTCTAAAACTTGCACCAGCAGCACAACCCAGAGATGACGGAGGAGCACAGGAACCTGTAAACAGATCATTACACTCCCTGTGGTTCTACCACCACTCTACACATGCTTACGATAGCAATCAGTAGCGTAGAGAGAGGAGCTAAGCACATATGGAGACAGGAAAGGGCCTCTCTCTCTTCCGTTAGTCTGCATAGCTACACCAACACCATGACCTTTTCCTTTTCGCTTTATTTAGCACAACCTTTAGAAGATATTGTAGGTGGCATAAAAGGAGGTACCTGCAGGAGGAGAAGGCAAGAATGAAAAGATTATAGGATACCGAGGCTGAGCACTCAAAGTCCTTTTTCCCCCACTGCTCGCGCTCATGTCAGGGTTAGTTAGCTTAGCCCCCGTGTAGCGGGGGAGAGAAAGCGAAAGCGAAAGCCCAGCTTTCCCGCTCGTCAGCAGCAGCAGCAGCAGCAGCAAGGGGATCAAATGCAGCCGCTAGCCAGCCGCACAGGTCTGCTGCAGCACCCCTGGAGATCAGAGATCTGTGAAATGGAAACTGTCACTCCGAGTCCGGGGCTAAAGTGGGTCTGATCCATACGAGGGCTATTAGGGGCAATATGAAAACCGCTATTGCTCCAGTGAGAAGAAAACACACACCTCCAGAGTCTGAAGGGGCCGAGCACCGCCCGCTTCAGCCTAACATGTGGTGCCTCGAATGCCTAGATTTAAGGTCCCGCTGGAGGTAATAATAGTCGTATCAGCCTAGCACTTACTCAGTGCACAGCGAGAAATGGATGCTTTTGAAGATGGAATATAGAGAATCAGAGGGACAGCGAGAAAAAGTAATGTACTCTTCATTCTGGCTATTTCTGTGCCGCAGCTGTAATCTGCACCACATATCTGCACTGCAGTCACCAGTGTGTAATGGTTTGTGCTGCTATCTTAGACAAGAGTGAGTACCAGACAAGACAGTTATTCTCATGATGCCCGTTCTGACATGCATCAGCACGGCAAAGAACAGACCCACACAGTAACTCCCAGTTCATGCAGAATCTCCAGGAGGAGGAGTACAAGTGGAAGTGGAGTTGTGTCTGACGTTACATGAATATGATAATGCTGAGAGTTGTGGGACTGTATCCTATACAGGTTGCAGTATACTCACTGCTTTGAGGGGAAAAGACAGGTGTAGAAATTATTATAAATATAAATATAAATCGAAATTGTTATAAATATAAAATGAGCACTCACTTCATTTAATAAAAGGAGGGAACTGCTTTACACAGACCAGCCTTTCTACTACACCATACAACCTACAATGCAGTCCTGCAGCTCAATTCTTTTTTTTTATTTCCAGTACAGTGTTTGTAAATCACGAGAATGATAGAGGGAATATCTGATGTGCGAAGAGCTAAAAAAAACGGGGTCCCCTTGATAGACCTGCCAGCAACGCTGTGGGCTATATAAATCCAGAATCCATAAAGCATCATGAGCACATTCAAACTGGATATTACAGTAAGTGTCGTAAATGCCTTCTAGCGAATAACATATAACTACCGTATACCATATAACTACCGTACTCAGGAGTAGTAATGAATGAACTTATACAGCATCAAAATGTTGGGCCCCACAGCTTCAATCATCATAATGTGTTATAAAACATTTCAGCTCCTCATAATAGCCCTTATTACATCTTTGCCTGATGTCAATTACTGTCTATCACATACACTGCATTACATCTTATTACATCTTTGCCTAATGTCAATTGCTGTCTATTCCACACATACGCTGCACTGAACTTCATTAAGCATACAAGCATGTATAATCCTTGTGGGGTTTATAGTACAGTAGCATGATGTTTTTAAATGCCATCATGTTTCTCTATAAATGGCTGTGCAGACTTGCGTCAGATGGTAGGATTATGACATTTATGTATTTTCTTCTAATGTTTTATGTATACTGAGCTTAAGTACATCCTGTTTCTCTATGAGGCTGTAATACTGTTACAACCACCACGCCATCCCCCCACCTCCCTTTCCAAAACATATATTCTCAACACACAAACACACACACACACACACACACACACACACACACACACACACACACACACACACACACACACACACACACACACACACACACACACACACACACACAGCAGGGGTGGAAATTTGCACTATAAAATGTGAAAGTGGTTGGAAAATTTTGGACACAAAATAATAATTTACTGTTGAATAGTTGGTGAATTTTATCATTTATTTATTTCCACCCCTGACAAACACACATTCACTCCCTCTCACTCTCTCTGTCACACACACATACACACACACACAGATCTATCAGGGGCACGGGAGCCGTCAGACGAGGCAGGAGACATCCGTGCCGCCAATCTCCCACGTAATGGCACAAACAGGAGGAGTGATGGCCACCAGCCCTCATAGTTTCCCGGCAACTCCGGAAGCCGTGGGTGTAATGCAACGCCGTAGTGGTGCTGGCCCTCCCGCTCACCGAAGCATAGAGAGAGAGAGAGGGAGAGAGAGAGGGAGAGAGAAACAGAGAGAGAGAGAGAGAGGGAGAGAGAAACAGAGAGAGAGAGAGGGAGAGAGAGAGGGAGAGAGAAACAGAGAGAGAGAGAGGGAGAGAGAAACAGGGAGAGAGAGAGGGAGAGAGAAACAGAGAGAGAGAGAGGGAGAGAGAGTGAGGGAGAGAGAAACAGAGAGAGAGAGAGGGGGAGAGAGAAACAGAGAGAGAGAGAGGGAGAGAGAGAGAGAAAGAGAGACAGAGAGCGAGAGAGAAAGACAGACAGAGAGAGAGAGAGGGAGAGAGAAAGAAAAAGAGAGACAGAGAGAGAGGGAGAGAGAGAGGGGGAGAGAGAGAGAAAGAGAGAGAGAGAGAGAGAGAGAGAGAGAGAGAGAGAGAGAGAGAGAGAGAGAGAGAGAGAGAGAGAGACTCAATCACCATGAGTGGGTGGATGGAATGCGCCACAGGGCACTGGTTGAAACATTTTTGCTGGAGCCCCACAGCCTTGAGAGGATAGTGGGGGAGAGGAGAGAGGAGAGAGGAGGAGAGGGAGAGAAGAGGTAAAAAGAGGAGAGGTAAAGAGGAATAGAGAGAGTATATGAGAGGAGAGGGAGAGGCAAAGAAAGAAAAGTAGAGAGGAGGAGAGAAGAGGCAAAGAGAGGAAGTCAGAGGAGATGTGAAGAGAGGAGAGAATAAAAGAACAGAAAATGAGAGGAGTGGAGGAGAGAAGAGCAGGAGAGAAGAGAAGAGAGGAGAGGCGAGGACAGAACACAGACAATAGCGAGAGATGTGCTGAGGTCAGTCTGCTCTGCTCTGCTCTGCTCTGCACTGCTCTGTAAGTTTCTCACATGAATGAACATCACAATGCCGCAACAGAAGCTGGTGCTGAGATGGGGCAGAGAATGATGTGATGTGTGCAAGCTAGTCCATGATTTCTCGTGTTTTCAAAGTCTCAGCACAAACTGATCACAAATAAATCAAGTGTATTTGGTTTAAGTTTTCAACAGCCGTTGACATTTTGAGTCTGCATTTATGTATCTGCTGCAACACATTTATGCGATCCTTCTGCAAACATCTGCATCCACAAACTAAACTGATCGGTGACTCCGCTGCCAGCCAAATGATACGCTATTGCCTGCTTCATGCATTCACAGGAGCCCTTTTGTCTTGTGTATTATTAATGGCCTGCGTTGGCTGAAATCCACTATTGATTTTCTCCCTTTTGTTGGATGGTCTTCAACAGGCCCAGCATTTCAGGAACAACAGCACCCCACCTAACTGTACGCGGGACGCTTTCTGTGGAATAATTAGGTGCTGTCCCCCGATAACTTGGAATGGCTGATGGATGACTAGGCAGTGAAGAGACACAAAGCTTTCATTAGCTTCCAGACCTGTAGCGGTGCGTGAGACGTGCTGGCAGAGAAGCGACGATGAGGGCGATTTTGTGATGCTCAGCAGAAAAAGCTTTGTGTGTGAAGATTTTTACACACTAGTGTTAGTGTCGTTTCTCACACACACACACACACATACACATATGCACAAGCACCCACATACACATACACGCACACACAGACATACATACGCCGGCATGCACAACAATCACACACACACACACACACACACACACACACACACACACACACACACACACACACACACACACACACACACACACACACACACACAAAAACACACATTGCAGACACACCAACCACTACCACACATATGCAGTTCTCTACTGCAGACATACCAAAGACTCACACACACTTTTTTGTATCACCTGCATAACATCCATCAAAAACAGTATGTTGCAAACATGATGCAGCTAGGCAGTAGTGGACGGCTTTTGTGATGTTTTTAGTGCTCTGGCAATGTTTAATTATCCAACAGATGTTTGGGGTCGCATGTGTGTGGTGTGCATCTGAGTGTGATGCTGCAAGCATCTGTGGCCCCCGTGGGACTGGCTTTCAAGAATATTCCACGCCTGACGGATAACCGAAGGGACACGCAGCCATCAAACGACTGTCACCGCTTTCATAGCAGAAAGCTAATGGACAACCCCGCCGTATGACGGGAAACAGGTATAGCCTACCGATACCTTGGTAGCACTTTATAATAATAACTACTTCCTAACAAGCATTTATATTGCATTTGTTAACTCTTACTTAACATTTAAATTTTGTTCATCATTTAATAACCATTGCTTTTACACTGTTTGTCATCAGTAAATCATTTCTAAACATACTGATTACACATTTGTCTGGATGTGGTTGGCTATCTGTCTGTATGTCTGACTATTTATCTTAATGCTATCTGCTATCTATTACTCAGCCTGCTGTCTTTCAGCCAGTCAGTCTGTCTATCATGTTCTCTGGCTGCTTTAACTGATTTATAGATATGCTTATAAATGATTTACTGATGGGAAATAGTGTAAAAGCAATGGTTACCAAATCATGAACAAAGTATTAAGTAGGAGGTAACAAATGCAAAATAAATAAATGCCTATTAGGATGTAGTTATACCGACACCTTTCCTCCTCAGTCTGTGTGATACACTCTCAGAAACATGGGGACAGTAGGGGTACAAATCTGTATCTTAAGGTACAATAAGTATTAATGTACCAAGAAAGGCTAATATTTGGACCTTAAGGTACTGATGTGTACCTATTCAGCTCTGGAGAAGGTACAAACTAGTTGAAAAACAGTGGTTAAAAGGTACAATTATGTGCCTTTGAGGGTACTGCCGGTGTGACAAGCTTTGTACCCCTAAAAGTACAATTCTGTACCTTCTTTTCTGAGAGTGTAGATAGCAGCAGAAGCGGGAGGTGAGCTGAACCACTGAAGAGGAAGAGGCACTGAACATGCTTCATAATTCACATGCCCCTCTGTGGGCCCTCAAACGCACGAGTTCTGTTCTGCTCAGCTGGGCTGCAGGGAGTCTCGCTCCTACGCTCGCGACCCTGTGCTATCAAACCATGTCGGCATTCAATACAACAACACCCCTGTGCAAAAACATTAGTCAGGTTTACATACATTCAGAAAAATTGTGTTTTTTACGGACAAGCGGGGTGTTTTTATAGATGTTGGCAAAAATGAATGGCACAAGAAGCATTCTGTCACAGACTGGTTGATGAACTCTTTCTGATTTTTACAGTAAGGTTGTCAGGGTATGGAGAGAAAGACAGAGTGGAAGATTGGGAGAATGAGAGTCTCTTTCGTGCTGGTAACATTTGATCTCCACATGATTTTTCTGTGCTGTAGTTAGAAACAGGGCAGAAGAGTCTGTGTGAGTCCCAGAGACTGATCCTGTCAAACCAACCTCAGGTGCTGTTGCCTGAAGGCGACCTGGAGGGAGTATACAATTTCTGTTACTCTTTTACTCTCTGTGTGTGTGTGTGTGTGTGTGTGTGTATGTGTGTGTGTGTGTGTGTGTGTGTGTGTGTGTGACTGCGCACAATCACTAAAAAAAAGATGTTCCTAAAGAACTGAATCTGTCTAACCGACTGATGTGAATCAGTGAGCGGTGTCTTGGACTGAGTTAGAATTCTAATGCACAATCTCTTCACTGGGTCATTCTGAGCGTATTCTGTCACACATACACACATACTGTACATGGTTACGTGCTGTACACGCTCAGGTCGGTGGAAATGAGGCCTAAGTTCAGCTCACTAGGGAATAGAAGGTAATACAACTGCTTGTGACAGCAAACTCTCTCTTCCCCTCTTTTTCTCTTTTCCTCTCTCTATCTCACATACACACACACAGACACAGACACAGACAGACAGGCAGACACACACACACACATACACACACACACACACACACACACACACACACACACACACACACACACACACACACACACACACACACACACACAGTCAAAAGAGCTGAGCTGTGAAAAGAACCAATGAACCTGTCTGATCCTTTCTCTTAGGAGTTGTTGCTGTGCTCTATTAAGAACTTGTTTAGCTTCGAGACCTCTGACAGTGGACCTAAGGCGTAGGCTAGACCAGTCTAGACTGTCTGCATGTGGGATCCTTTCATACTCCCACACCAGTTGAAGGGTGTTCTTTTTCAATATGTCTGTCTTATCCTAGGAAGTTTAACTGCTCTTCATAATCAGAGCAGTTCTCACTTTCTGGATCCTGTGGTGATAATGAACTCTCTCTCCAATTTATACATTGACTTGTGCTCACAGCTCCACCTCTGGTGGTCCAGAGATGTACTTCCTTGTGCTCCATCATTAGGTCAGAACTGAAGAAGCCTTT
>CM050215.1:26532967-26540467 GCA_027475355.1 Coilia nasus
ATGCAAACACCAGAGACCATTTATCCAAATTGTAATTACCAACAGAAACTCTTACAATAAATCTATGTCTAATTATCTATGGATCAGGTTTCATTGAACCAAGTCTGGCAAGGCTGGGCGATATAGCAACCATTGCTAGAATTTATCAGCTAGAGTATAGCTGATAGGGCCTGTGTTTGAACCAAAGTGGCATTCGTAAGCCCCTGTTAACCACAGGGATTGGGTTTACACTAAGTATTTTTCGTCTGCGGTTGCCCTACAGGTTGGCAGCGGAATTATTTCTTATTCAAACTACAGAGAGTTTGGCCTGCTACTCCAAACTTACTTAATGCAGTTATAGCCCATGAAGGGCATCAAAGCAAATTCTGAAGTGCCTTTCACCCATGTTCAAGTTGGTGAACCACCAAAATGATTGTGGAAACATTATTTTAAAGTTGAAAAAATGACTGTGTTACTTTAAGTGTAAAATACTGACAACTCTGTAACAGAAGGCAAAAGAGGTTTTAGTACACACAATTTTAGCTGGTAAACTGACATTTGTGTTTCTAGTCTGAAATTTCATCTGGATAGCCATGACGTGTCATGTAGTCAAGTTTGTTATTTGGAAAGCTATAACACCATCACCCATCCTGACCTCAAAATCCAAGATGGCCGCCCCTTCGACAGTAGTAAAAGTTGCAATGATAACACCGTTACCTGTGGAAATTATGCTGCTATGTTTGTCTCTACACAAACTACTGTTCAATACAATGTTGTCAAGTGGTGTTGCTGATAATGGCTACAATGACTGATGACTTGAAGCACAGGAAAGGTTCCCCCCAAGGCTTTTATCTTGGTTTTCCAACTTGACTGACACACAGTTAAGGAACCAACTCACACGTTCAGGATAAAATGTAGCATAGCATTAGAAGGTCTTCCTTCAAATGCAGGCACAGTAGCTGTAGATGGGCACCAAAATGTGTACGCAGTTGTGCATAAATGTGAATATTGTGCTGACATCATGATGCTTTGCTACCCTACTGGCATTGACATCCACCATCCAGGGGCAGCTGTGGCCTAGTGGTTAGGAAGTTGGTCTTGCAATCGGAAGGTTGCTGGTTCGAATCCCGACCTACCCATGGTTGAGATGCCCTTGAGCAAGGCATCTAACCCCACACTGCTCCAGGGACTGTAACTGAAACCCTGTAGATATCTGTAAGTCGCTCTGGATAAGAGCGTCAGCTAAGTGTAATGTAAATGTTCCATTTGTCCAATCCATGTTGTCAGATCAGAGTGAAATCACAGAAGCTGCTGATATCAACACTTCACACTTACACTTACTCTGACCTGATTCTGTACAGCCAGCTTGAGACAATACAACCACACATCTCTCCCGAGGGACTGACAGATAGCGTTGGTTTGAGTCGTACCTGCCTCTTCTGCCTGCCTCTCGCCACCCACAGCTGCCCCTCCCCCATACCAAGTGGCCACTTCTCATTTTTGTAAGTGCTGTGATTTAGGTCGCCATGGTGATGCAAATGTGATAATTTCACTTCATGTTTCCTGTACGGTTTAAAGACTGGCTCAGTCTGGGAACATTTCATGCTACATTAAAAGCAGAATGATTCAGTACAACGAAAAACGTTCTGTACGAAGGAGTACGTAAACACATTTTTGTAAGTTATGTTCAGTTAAGATAAGAAAGAACAATGTAAATTTTGTAATATTGCCTGGTAATTCTGTGTAATCACCCAAAACATTTTATTAAGTCTGCTCATGTTCTCAAATTTAGAAAAAAATATTTCACACCTCAAAAGTATTCTCTAAAAGGAAAACATGTCCAGCTAGATTAATGTTAGGCTTTTTAAGTTCAAAATATGTTCTTTACAATGGTTTCTAGTAAAGCAGAATAATAATTATAGCATCGCTTCAGGAAATAAAATTGTATTAGGTAAAGATCATCTTAAGGCCAATTCTAAAAATATTAATTTGTGAGGTGATACACAGGGTGCTGTTGTACAGCACTGAAACATGGAGACTGCCCAAAGCTAACCAGGGAGGTTACCACTGTCATGACTAAGAGCATGACACAGAGGGCATGTGTACAGACAGCTGTATATTTAGTGTGGTATCTGTACATTTTTCAGAGCGACGTTCTCTTTTAACATTGTTATGTTGTTTTTTTGTTTTCACAGAAAGCAACATTCAAGAGGTCATGGGAACAAAACAGCACTGCAGTCCTAACAGAGGTAACGGAGATGATCTGAGATGGTCAAAGAGGCACCACTGTAGTGGCCTAGCCTGTCTTTGCCTTAGTTTTCAGTCTCTGACTCACAACAGGAGATAGAGTTTGTGAACATCTGAGTGTATGTGTGCGCATTAACTGAAAAGAAACGTATGCGTGTGCGTAGTCATGGTGGTCATGCATCCATTATTAGTCTGTCACATCAATAACCTCCTTTTCCAACTGATTCTAATGGCCAGGAACACACCATTGTCCCCAATTGATTGGGATGAATTTGAATGACTGTGGGAAAGTATGCCTGAAGACATGCTCCTTTACTTAACAAATAAATAGCTAAGACCACAGGCTGCATTATGTTAACCTCACATTTTGTCAGATACATGCAGCTAACACAAACATGGACAATCACAATAAAACAGTGTCACATATTTGAGTTTTTTAGTTTTCCGTCTGTGTAAACAGCATGGTGTTGAAGGGAAACGGGACTGATACTGAGAATGGATGCAGACATCCCAACCAGCAGAAAATCATGTCAGGAAAAAAAATGTTGTTCATGTAACAGCTTCGAGAAGCCTAATGAGAGAGACAGGGGTCGTCTGTTACATCTGCAAAAATACTACACAGTGCTCTCAGTCTCCCTCACCCCTCTTGTCTCCCTCTCGCTTGCTGCCGCTGTCACTTGTACTAATTAGCTATAGAAGAGTTGCGGGAAAGTTTCAATTACTTGCGGGTGTCCGGGAGTCGCTTTTCAAATGCGGGAGACTCACAGAGATCACAGGAGACTTGGGATGTCTGTTAATGTATTAAATAGGCAGGAACGCCTGATAAATCTGCCTTGGGTGGAATGGAAAAGTGGACAAAGAAATCACTTTTTTCAGTTCTGAAATTCACTAACTCTGTATCTGCCTTTGGTCTATAGTTATAGATATCTTTTCCCTTCCTTCTGAACACTGACAATTGTAACACAGAGCTGGCCAATTAAAAACAGACTCTATCATTTCATCATCGGCTGTGCCAGCTAAGTGAATATTACCGGGGCCCTTGTCCAGTTTAATTACATATTTGCAGTCAGTAGTCTCTCTTACTGTTATATAACGCCTCCTTTCAGCTGTGTGCTTAGCCCCATGACTCTGTTTCTCCAAGAAATGCTCTGTACACACAATGCTCCAAGGCCGCCGTTAATCTGTCTGTGCTATTGCCCACCACTTCCCTCAGGGGCCTGTTATCTCTGCAGGAGGAGAATGAAGTACTGCTCATCACAGTTTTTTGCATTTCTCTCAAAGGATCGTAGATGTATTCTGCTAAATCTCCATGTCAACGTCTGTCAAGAGTGCACATACAGTAGCCGGCGTGCAACTGTGCAAGGTTAAGTTTTTTAGAAGTCACAAAACCACCGCTGGGGAGTTCGGTAAATGGAGATGGAGTTCAGAGCTTCTGCAAGCTAATGAAATGTGAGCGCTGAGGAGCGTTTTGGACAGCCATATAGGGGAGATGTAAGCAGAGGAGGAGGAGGAGGAGGAGGAAGATCTCCAGGAGGGAGGATGCGTATCGCAGCACCTTGCTTGGCCACCGCTGGAGTCTGGCAACATGGGGACCAGAGGCAGCACCCTGGCCAGCCTGTCACCGCCAATAAGCTCTCACTCAGCGCAGCCTGTTGTCCCTGCCAAGGACTGCGCCTGACAGCCCCCCTGGCAGCTGGACAGCGCACACTCCCACTAGGACATCACCTGTAGGTATCAGCGTTATCCTACACTGAGTCCACAGCGTTTTAGGAGGATTAGGTGGAAATGAGCTGAGGGAGGGAAATATTATATCAAGTGAATGTCAATCTGCTCATCCAAGCACAAAATTAAATTTGCGTGCTGTTAAAGGAGAACTTCGGTGTAAAATGAAAATGAAAATGAAAAAAGTCCAAACAAGTTGATTGTACTACCTCTCCTCCTATTCTTCCTGCTGGTTCGTGTTCGTCAATCAACTCGTGGACTTTTATCATGGCAGCGATGAGAAACTACCGCAAAACTGAATTAATAAATGTTGTGTACACTTACAAAGTTCTCAGTGCCTCGTTTTGAATGCTGTGGCATTTGTTGTGCTACTGATGGAGTGTGGAGTTTCTTCGAGCTGTTTTAATGGTTTAATAATAGCGTAATCTTCATGCTTCATCTAAGGGGAACCTACCACTTCCATTGTTAGCCTTCTGGGACAAACGGTAAAAAATAGTTAAGTTCTGAATGCAACAGGCTAACTCAATTTTGCTCCTCAGCAAACATACCAACTTGGTATGATGTTTTAACATGCCAATTTTCATTTTACACCTAAGTTCTCCTTTAAACAGGGTTTCCTCTGTACAAAACAAACTGACACGTTTATTAAGGATTATTGCATGGTGTACCACACATATGTGACTAGAAATATCAACACTTAAAACATTAAAATGTTTTTTATATCATCAGAGGAATTACCTAACAAAGTCGTTCGTCTGCATTTAGCCCATTTGTAAAGTGAACACACTGTTAATGTGGGAATCAAACCTGTAACCCTCTGGCATTGGTTAAATTGGGAATTGAATCTGTAACCCTCTGGCTGCAGGTCAAATCCTTTGACCTCCTTAACCCATGACTGTCCAGTATGTGATACAACAATCTGAATCACTGCTGTTGTCCAATAACACCACTTAATACTTAAAGCTTTTGTCTGCAACTACAAGATTTATGGATGCTGATGCTGCTAGCGAGTGGCTGGAATACGTTCGTTTGATAATACTCAATTACGGGATAGGGAACAATAATTTAAACCTGACCGATGGGGCCAGTTTCCTGCCTTTGCTGTTAATCACTACTGCAGCTCCGCATAGATGCACCACGGCCAGAACAATCGCTCAGCACATCGGCCGCGGTCTGGCAGCTCTCCTGCCTGCTAGGCTCCAGGAAATCAGAGCCTATCATTGCCATGCGCTATCCTTACCAACGGCCTCAGCGTTTTCTTTATTAGAAACGCCTCTTCTCCGAAAATTAGCCCTGTGAGTGATGGCGATAGCGCAACCCTTTTGTCTCCAAGAGTGCTGTGAAGGATTCTTACCGCCCAGTGTGAAAGGCACAAAGGTCTTGGCGCTGTTTTATGCGTAGTACAGTGCTTTGTGTTCGTCAGTAACTGCCACTGCTTTTTTTATTATTGTTGATGCCACGCTATTGATTTTGTGCACTTTGTTAAGTACTTGGCATTACTTTGCTATTTTTACTACAGAATTGGATTAAAATGTGATTGATTTCTTTTTTGCAGGTAAGGTGATACATCACTAGCACTTCCTATGAAACACACATCTATAAAGCATCAGAAACACAGTAATAAAGGGTTATAAAGTGTTCATAGAGCCTCATTTGGATGGACAAGACAAGTGTACTTGTCACAACTCATGGCATTATGCAAGTTATATATATATATATATATATATATATAGATATATATATATATATATATATATATATATATATGCTTGCAGCACACATCTCCCACAATGCATCTTACATCTATGTCATCACTGAGGTCATCATTGAGATGTGTATCTTGTTGCAGCTTAATGTTGTTTTTTTAAGAAACACGGTTATGACTGCTTGCCTGAAATGCAAACCTTGCATTTAACCCCTTTGCAATGGTTTTGTAGTGTAGTTTTAGACTACCATTGCAAGACTGTTCTATGAAGAAAGAAACAGATGAACCTTCAACAAGTGAACTCATCAGAAGTGTTTACAGGAAGCCTCCAGGGCAATGGTGTAGACACAGCTAACTGATGGCGTGCTTAAGTGCACTGAGGCAAGGAGGGTTATTTACAGCGTACAGTAACTGATGAAATGCTTACGGCACTCTCTGAACTGCACTTTCACAAACAAGAATACAAATGTGAAAGCTGATAGGAATACAGTTAAGTGACACATCATTCAGTTAACAACTAGCTTCTGTCTCACTGTATCAGTGAGTATATGTGTGTGCATGTTTGTGTGTGTGTGTGTGTGTGTGTGTGTGTGTGTGTGTGTGTGTGTGTGTGTGTGGGTGTGTGTGTGTGTGTGTGTGTGTGTGTGTGTGTGTGCGTGCGTGTGTGTTTGTGTGTGTGCGTGTGCGTGCGTGTGCGTGTGTGTGTGTGTGTGTGTGTGTGAGGTAAGTCGGTGAATCAGTGAGGGACTGTGTGTATATCAATGTGTGTGTATATGTTTCAGCTACTGATGTGCATTTGTGCCATTGTTAATTGTTGCAATGCCCTGCAGATGTCACTGATGGCATTTGTAAAGAATGGTTGGTGCCGGGCTTGGCATGTTGTTTGGTGAGATGTGCACCCCTCAGAGCCAAACAAACAATGAAAAAATAAACAATGACTCAATGATATGATAAAAATGTCAGCAGTAGCTAAATGCTATTTAGATTATTTTCCTCCCCTTGCAGTGTTGTCTCTATCACTGTCGCTGTCTCTCTCTTTCTCTCTGTCTCACTGTCTCTCTGTCTCTCTCTTTCTTACACACACACGTGCACACATGCACGCACACACACATACAAAAAAAACACACACACACTGTGTGTGCGTCTGACAATCTGCGTGATCCTAACACCTCTCACATGCAGGGGTGGGGTTGTTGGGCAGAGGCTACTTTATTAATAGAAATTCCCTTGGATGAAGTAGCATCGCCCTCTCCCTGCCTCTACACCTGCAGGATGTGCACTGTTTCAGTTCGCTGCTTGTAATGAGTGGATTACTGCTCTTAGCTTCGAAGCAAATTGCCCTTTTCCCCATGATTGCCATGCATAATGCTCAATTGATGGGCACGGCCATTTAACTGGGTTGTTTATCTGTGCTATGCTGGTGCAATGCAGAGCCACTTCGAATATAATGGTGTAGATATATTAGCAATATTTTCAGTGCAATGACAGACTCCCCAGAGAAGAGAACCATTAAGAGGTTTTAATGAATTCAGATTAGTTCCATTGAGTTTCACGCACACACTACTGCTCTATCAATCAATCATCAATCCGCCAGATTTACCCATTCCTTTGGCTGACTGACTGCTGTCACATTTGTCAACATCACTCTTCTTGAAACTCCAAGCAATGCGATCAATACAAGCCATCCATCAAAAAGCAGTGGCAGACAAGAGCTTGTAGGACAGACACGGAGGGAAGGACTCCACCACACCAGGACAGTCACAAGCTATCAGTCGAGAACTCCATCAGTCACTCACTGGCCCAACGGGTGGCGTCCCATTACCACAACTAGGGACAGAGTTGTTGTC
>CM050215.1:26542967-26557967 GCA_027475355.1 Coilia nasus
TCAATGTAAACTGCTAACATGTAATTGTCAGCATTATCAACTACCATCACAGTGCCCCAAAAGCCTTCACTCACTTACAAAGCACATAATCAAATCACCACCAAGATGTATCATTTCTATGCTGTGGCATATAAATATTGACTAGTATCATCTAAGAAATGGTTGTTCAGTTTAAAGGCTTAGATTGTATTATGCACAACAGTCCTACGTATTAATCCTTAAGCCCACAGTTAAATCCCCTGGCCTGGACTATTGATAAAAGGCAGCTCAGTGAAATATGTATGACTTAAGTGCTGCATGTTTCTGCTGTCTACAAGTTTAATAATCTCACAGTTTCAACAGTGTTACAGCAGGGTTGTAGTGGAGGATACACGCAAGTAAACAGAGTTTACCCACCTCACAAATTTCAGAAAAAGAGTTTATTCACCTCTCAACAGAGTTTATCCACCTATCAATACAGTTTATTTAGCATATAGTAGAATTGTCTCAAAGACAACATTCCAAAACCACACCATGTTGTCTATATGTGCACTAGAAACCATTCAAATGCACTGGGACTGTTCAAACATGCTTTGCATGTCTTTTTAAAACATCTTGTGTCACACCGTGCATCACGAAATTCATAGTTTACCCACCTCTGATTTTACCACTACACCCCTGATAATAAGGGAATCATCGCATACATATTTTTTACTCTCCATCTACCTACCTACTTCCCTCTCTCTCTCTCTGTCTCTCTCTCTCTCTGTCTTTCTCTGTCCATCTCTCTCTCTCTTACACACACACACACCCTCTTACTATCTCTTTCTCTCTTGCACACGCATTCCCACTGATGGGCACACGTGTGTGTCTCTGCCTCTCTCTCTCTCTCTTTCTCTCTCTCTCTCTCTCTGTCTTTCTCTGTCCATCTCTCTCTCTCTTCCACACACACACACAGACCCTCTTACTCTCTCTCACACACATACACATTCCCACTGATGGACACACGTCTCTCTCTCTCTCTCTCTCTCTCTCTCTCTCTCTCTCTCTCTGTCTCTCTCACACACACACACATATTCCCACTGATGGACACACGTCTCTCTCTCTCACACACACAGACCCTCCTACTCTCTTTCTCTCTCACACACACACATTCCCACTGATGGATACACATGTGTCTATCTCTGTCTCTCTTACATACTGTACACACAGACCCTCCTACTCTGTCTCTCTCTCTCACACGCACAGACACACACACACACACACACACACACACACACACACACACACACACACACACACACACACACACACACACACACACACACACACACACACACACACACATTCCCACTGACGGACACACGTGTGTTGTGTCTTGTGTGTGCAGATGAAAGGGCATCTCTCGGATGGTGATGCAGATTGAAAAGGGAAACAAACATGAGGTGTTAACGCAGGCTTTAAACGGCTTAAGAAGGGCTTAATGGCGGCCCCAGAGACGGAGAAATTAAACACATGCAGCCCATACTGACAGACAAGGAGAGGACAAGGTCCAATGCACTGACTCATTTAAAACTCCTAGTCCCACTTCTGACGGTTACACACACATCACTCACATGTAGTTTTTCTCTTTCTCTATCACACACACACACACGCAAACGCACGCACACACCCATATGCATGCACAGACACACACATACACACATACAGTACGTTCCAAGGTTACTTAGAGTCCAACAAGGCAAACAGAGTTTAACTTCTGCACCAAACCAGAGCGTGTAAGAGCTTGTCAGGTATAATTCGGACTGCGTTGAGCCTATTGAGACACAGGCAGGAAACTGAGATAGTGCTAAAAAATGCACATGTGCTGCCATTCCCACTGGGAACAAGTTCATTTACTGCTTCGTTTGCTCCTTACTCGTTTATTTATAAGATCAGATCGTGCGACTGTTAAAGAACGTAAAACGCTGTTACAGATGGTACAGATGCACTGGACCAAACAAAATGAAAGAATATCCCAGAAGGCTTATGAATTGGTAAACACAGTTTACAGCAAGACTGACACAACAAGAGGGAGATGAGGATGAGGTTACACAGACATTCACAATGTACACTACCCTGCACACTGAAGACAGATGATGCTAGAGAGATGCAGAGTCCTGCAGACAAAACGGGATTGATGGATGGATAGGTGACCGGTGAGGGGTGAGGGGCGAGAGGTGGGGGGCGAGGGCTGGGGGGTGGGGGGCGACCTACCGGTACTTCATGCCCGTGTGCTTGCCCGTGGACTCCTTGAGGGAGATGTGGTGGCGCGGGGTGAAGGAGCCGAAACTGCGGGCGATGATGGCCACCGTGCGGAACTTGGCCCGCGCCGCGTTCACCACGTTGGGGCTGGTGGCGCTCTGCTTGCTGTGGTCCCCGTTGCGGCCCTTCAGGTTGTGGTCGGTGCATGCGATGGACACCTGCATGATGGCGGCAGGTGGAGAGCCGGTGGGCAGTTGAGACTGAGGATGAGGATGGACAGATGTTCTTCCTTGGCGAAGAAGAAGAGGAAAAAAGACCTGAAGCACAAAGAGTTTCTGTGGTTGAACCAGGTGCCTGACTTTCCTTTGGTCTTCCTTTGGTCTTGTCTTCCAGATGACTTTGTTTGTTTTTTTTTTTTCAAAGCAACGGAGCCATTAAGTTGAGGAAGACACCGCTACAAGAAGAGGCTGAAGCTGCCCTAGAAACGCTAAATAGAAGCGCTGGAAAAGTTCCTTGATGTGATCCGGCTTCTCGTCCTCATGGGTGTCTGTGTGTGTGTGAGCTCCAAGTCCAAGAGAGCAAGCGAAAGAGTGTATGTGTGTGTGAGAGAGAGAGAGTGTGTGTGTGTGAGAGCGCGCGCGTGTGTGTGTGTGTAGCTGTGTGTCCGTGAGAGTGCAGAGGAGCTGAAGAGGAGGCTCGGGAAGGATGTGAACCGATGTGTAGCCGGGGCAACGACAAAAAGCCCGCGGTGGAGGAGGGGAGAGAGAGGGGGAGGGGAAAGGGGGAGTGGAGCGAGAGATGAGTGAAGTGAGGAGGAGGAGGAGGAGGAGGAGGAAGGGAAGGAGGAAGGGGGAGGGGAACGACGCTCAGGATCGGCCAGGAGGTTCGCTCGTCCACAGCATCAGCACATTCCAGAACTGTGGTGACACCTCTTCTCTCTCTCTCTCTCTCTCTGTTTCCTCTCTCTCTTTCTCTCCTCTCTCTCTCTCTTTCTTTCTTACTCACTTTTACGTTCTTGGTAGCCGATATTAATGTATCCCTTTAATGTGCCTGTGCCCTGGATTTCTGTTTACTTTCTCTCACGCTCTCTCTCTCTCTCTCTCTCTCTCTCTCTCTCTCTCTCTGGCTTGTCCTCCTCTCCTGTGGTCTTCTCTCCCCCTGCGCTCTGCTCTTGTTTGCTGGTGATCTCAGCAGCGGAGCTCCAGCTCTGCCGCAGCGGCTCCAGAGGAGTGAGAGACACGCAGCCGTCCAGTGCAGCGAGCGCTTGCGCTCTCTCTCTCTCTCTCTCCTTCTCTCTCCCTCCCTCTCTATCTCTCTCTCTCTCACTCTCTTTCTCTCCCTCTGTCTCTCCTCCATTTCTATATGCTCCCTCTTTCTTTCTTTCTCTCTCTCTCTCTCTCTCTCTCACACACACTCTCTCTCCCTCTCTCTCTCTCTCCCTCTCTCTCTTTCTCTCTCTCTCTCTCACTCTTTCCCTCTGTCTCTTTCTCTCGCTCTGCTCCCTCTCTCTCTCTTTCTCTCCGCTCCCTCTCTCTTTCTCTCTCTCTTTCTCTCTCCTCTCCCACTCTATCTCTCTCCCTGTACCTCTCTTTCTCTGTCTCCTCCTTTCCCTCTAACCTCTGTCTCTTGCTTTACTCGCTATCCTGTTTCCCCCTCTTGTAGCCGTGCACCACTGTTTCCCTGTGTTGTGTGGCTCTTACTGGCGCAAGCCTCGGGTCTCTGGTGCGTCTCGCTGCACTGCTTTCTTTCTGTCAATTTGTCACTCTTACTCTTTTCATTCACTCTGTTGTTCTTTCATTCTTTCTCTCTACCTCTCTGTCAGTTGCTCTCTCTCTCTCTCTCTCTCTCTCTCTCTTGACACTGCTTAGTAGTGAGTGAGTCTGTGTTACCGGCACAGTACATCTGTTCGCTTCAGCCCACCGCACACAATCACACAAATGATCTCACATGAGAGTGAGAGATCGCACGCACGCACACACACACACATTCACGCAGCCAGGCACACAGACATGTACGTACATGGACACACATGCAAACACACAAATACACACACGCACACACATACGCGCACACACACACACACACTCACACAAATGATCGCACACATGTGAGAGTGAGAGATCGCACGCACGCACACATTCACGCAGGCAGGCACACAGACATGTACGTACATGGACATACGCACACATGCAAACACACAAATACACACACGCACACACATACGCGCACACACACACTCACACAAATGATCACACACGAGTGCATGTGCACGCACAAACACATACGCACACGCACAAACAGACACACAGACACTTTTTTATCCCTCACACGGGAGACGACTCTGATAAAATAGTGAAGGGAAAGGAAGTAAGTGATATGCTTTACTGAGTTCTGCAGCAAATAATATTTCTGTACACACCTCTTGAGGTGTACCAGCACACACACCCTTAGCAATACAGACTGCAGTGGAGATTCTCTGAGGTTTTGCATCAGTGGATTAACAGTAAGAGTAAAAAACAAGCAAGCAACAGAAATATTTTAGACGTAAGGACAGTAAAGGTAGCCTAGTGCCTACTGTACAGTATGTGTTTTTTTAGTGTTTTGTGCATAGATGTATTTGGTAACACTTTGGAATAACTACTCCCTAGATGTTATGTAAAAAAAAAAAAAAAAAAAAAAAAAAAAAAAAACGAGGCAACGTTTGAAAGGATTGCCATGTTTTTTAAATAAAATATTTTTCTGGAGCAAAACCGTTTGTGAAATACCTGCTACACTTCTGTAGCACCTGTGAGTATATTTTTTTGGATGTGTGCACCTCTTTTCTTCTTTTATACAGACAAAAAGTCAACAGACAAACAGACAGAATATAAATGACTTATAGGGAGTAGTTATTCTAAAGTGTTAGCATGCATTTTTGCTTGTCTGTGTGTGTTGTGTTGGGTGTGTTGTGTGTGTTGCGTTGGGTGTGTGTGTGTGTGTGTGTGTCGCGTTGGGTGACTCTTTGGAAACGTCAGCACAGCTGTGATGTGTGGTGGGATCATAGTTGGCTACAGTGATGGTCGCTCTGGGACAGGTGACCTTTTTGTTCACATTTACACCTTTGCATATGAAAACCTCACAAAACACACAAAACACACACAGCTCTCACCTCCCACCTCCCACCTTCTGGCCGCCCAGTAATGTGTGCCCTCAGGCACTGCAGTCCAGCCTGCAGCCTGCACCGCACCACTGCCCTCTGTGCTGTCAGCACGTGTGTGAGTATCAATGCAGATCTCAGTGCGTGTGTGCTTTTTAATAGTGTGTGTGTGTGAACTATTCTGCACTGTATTTGTGTTTTACCAGTTGCGTGTATCACCAACTGATCCCGTGGGAAGCGTTGTTTTGTCTCACTATGCACTATATATGTGGCTGAAACAACAATAAAGACACAAGACAGGTGACCTTTTTACTCACATTTACACCTTTGCACATGAAAACACACAAAAAACACACGCAGCTCTCACCTCTTACCTCCCACCCGCCCCTCGGTAATGTCTCGCGTCAGGCACTACAATCCGCACTGCTGCAATGCTTCTCTGTTTTAGCATGTGTGTGTGAGTATGAATGTAGATCTCAGTGATTGTGTGTGCACACTGTGTGTGTGTGTGTGGTTCTTAATAGTGTGTTTGTGCACTGTACTGTATCTGATTGGTCTCAACTGCAACTGTGTTTTAACAGTTGTGTGTATCACCAATTGTTCCCTGTGAAATGTTATTTTTTGTCTCACTATGTACTGTGTATATGGCTGCAACGTCAACGTCAATAAAAACCTACTTGATTACTTTCATCCTCCCCTCTCATTGTGGTAGGACAAATGAGTGGAAACAGAGAGAGAGAGAGAGACAAAGAGAGAGAGAGAGAGAGAGAGAGAGAGAGAGAGAGAGAGAGAGAGAGAGAGAGAGAGAGAGAGAGAGAGAAAGAGAGAGAAGGGGTGTTTTTTTTTAATGAGTGTGAGTGATAAGTGGGACTGAGTGCTTCTGCCCAGACCCCTGGGAGTCGTGGGCAGATTAGACACATACCCTCAGGTGAGCCGTGACAGACTAGGAGAGACAGGGAGAGAGAGGGAGAAAGAGAGAGAGACTGTGTGAAGGAGGGAGAGAGGGAGAGAGAGACTACGAGAGGGAGGAGGGAAGGGAGAGAAGGAGAAAGAGAGAGAGAGAGAGACTGTGAGAGGGAGGGAGAAGGAGAGAAGGAGAGCGAGAAAGAGGGGAGAGAGAGACTGTGAGAGGGAGGGAGGAAGAGGGAGAGAAGGAGAGTGAGAAAGAGAGAGAGAGACTGTGAGATGGAGGGAGGGAGGGAGGGAGGAAGGGAGGGAGAAGGAGAGAAGGAGAGGGAGAAAGAGGGAGAAAGACACTGTGAGAGGGAGGGAGGAAGAAGGAGAGAAGGAGAGTGGAAGAAAGAGAAATAGACAGAGAGAGTGAGGGAGAGAGGGAAAAATAAGTGTGTAAATAAGTCTATCTAAATCTATTTGGTTTTTCATAAATTAGTCACTGTTACAGTGCTCGTGTGTAAAAAGCAAGTGCGTGATGTTGGAGAGAACAGAATTGACAGAGAGGTAGGGAGAGAGAGAGAGAGAAAGAGAGAGAGAGAGAGAGAGAGAAAGGTAGGGAGAGATAGAGAGAGAGAGAGAGAGAGAGAGAGAGAGAGAGAGAGAGAGAGAGAGAGAGAGAAAGGTAGGGAGAAAGAGGGAGGTAGGGAGAGAGAGGGAGAGAGAGAGAGGTAGAGAGAGAGAGAGAGAGAGAGAGAGAGAGAGAGGTAGGGAGAAAGAGGGAGGTAGGGAGAGAGACAGAGAGAGAGAGAGAGAGAGAGGTAGGGAGAAAGAGGGAGGTAGGGAGAGAGACGGAGAGAGAGAGAGAGGTAGGGAGAGAGATAGAGAGGGAGGGAGGGAGAGAGAGAGAGAGAGAGAGAGGGGTAGGGAGAAAGAAAGAGAGAAAGCCAAGGAGAGAGAGAGAGGTAGGGAGAGAGAGAGGGAGAGAGAGAGAGGTAGGGAGAAAGAGAGAGAGAAAGGTAAGGAGAGAGAGAGAGGTAGGGAGAGAGAGAGGGAGAGAGAGATTGAGGTAGGGAGAGAGAGAGAGAGAGAGAAAGGTAGGGAGAAAGAGGGAGGTAGGGAGAGAGACGGAGAGAGAGAGAGAGGTAGGGAGAGAGATAGAGAGGGAGGGAGGGAGAGAGAGAGAGGTAGGGAGAAAGAGAGAGAGAGGTAGGGAGAGAGAGAGAGGTAGGGAGAGAGAGAGAGAGAAAGGTAGGGAGAAAGAGGGAGGTAGGGAGAGAGAGGGAGAGAGAGAGAGGTAGGGAGAGAGATAGAGAGGGAGGGAGGGAGAGAGAGAGAGAGGTAGAGAGAGAGAGTGATCTGTCCTAAAGAACCATAAAAATAGACCCATGAGGACCCTGGGGGCCAGTTTGGCTGTTGGTAAACAGTCAATATTCATTTCTCCACCAAGTCAACTCAGGTAGGTCAACATTTATTTACACAAGAAGATGTAGACGTTTATTTTTGTTCTACCAGAGGGATCTCAGTGTTTAGAAGGTGTAACGTCTTAAATTCATCATGTCATGTCAATTTCGTCTGACGTGTCAACTCCTGAAGCTGTAATTCAGTTTGAACTCTAAAATGACCTAAGTCTGCACCTTCCCACTCTTCGTGTTCAGTTCATGGAAAGCCGCTGTTGTCATCCTCCCAGCACTCCCATTAGGACCCTTAAGGTGATACTAGGAAGCCATGAATTAATTCTGGATCAATACGGCTGTAAAATCTTTATGGGCCCTGTCATCATGCTGCTTAAACATCAGAAGTGCAGCATCAACTCCAATCGATATCTCTGCTTTTCACTACATCCTTTATTTCTTCTAGCTTCTTATTATTGCTGTGGAGAGTGAATGTGGCGCAGCAAACTAGCAACACAATCCTCACAGATTTAGTCATAATAGCAAATGATTGGAGTTGATTTGGTAAAGGATGTGACGACCATTATGGAGGGTGGTTTCAAAGAGTAACACACAGTGATTGGCCTGTTTTAAAGCTTTTCTATACCTTGACAAAAGCAGCATGTGTTTACATGTTCTCTCCTCCGCTTGTGTGTGTGTGTCGATACTGTTAAACTCAATGGCAGCTTAATTAGAAGTCAGAGACAGAGGAGGAAGAATGGAGAGTGCTGGGAGGGTTTAGTATTCATTCCACCACCCACATCCACTGAGAGGAAAAGCACAACTGGAGCCTGTGTATTAGTCACCGCAATCTGCCTCCTACAGACCACTACTGTTTTTACAGATGTACAGGAACGGCAGTGACATGTACTGTAGAACCCCTCTGCCCCATGCGCTCTTCACAAGAACTCATCTGCTTAAAGCAAGGCCTACACACAATCAAAAGCCCAAAAAAAGAATCACAGCTATAGAAACTGCGCATTGTATTAGGACTGACACAAATATTTGTCCCATAAATGACAAAGTTTATAGTTTCATAAAGTAATAAAATTCCCAATTCCCAAATCATATTTTGAAGTTAAAAAGTGTTTTTTACAGCACACCCATATCCAGCCACCCCAAGTTGCAACGAGCTGGTTCTGCTCAAAATTCCTTCCTATAAACCAAAATGGTAAAAAATATATAAACCTATAAATAAATAAAAAAAACAAGAAGAGTTTTTCTTTGCTCTTGTGCTTAGTCATGTTCAAGCTCAATCTAAAGCTGAGAGACATACATGTTATGTAAGTATGTAAATAACATTTAACTAAATCAAAACTGAATGAAAACCATGGCACCATACTGTATAGACATACAGACATCTGTGGACCAACGAGACCCATCTAAGACCTTCACTACATGTTGTATGATGTAGAAACCACTGCCAAAGACAAACCCAACAGCAGCATTAGCGGTAGCTACATTGCTATGCTGCCCAGACAGATGTAAATTCAACAGTGCTGTTGGCTGCTCAGGGCCTGTCAGGTCGGTGTCCAGTTGCTCCTGTGCACGCCACCCCCACACCAGGACACACTGCTGTCAGGATGACACTGCATGGAAAGAGCAGGACTACAACAGGTGGCCTATAGGAGTCCGCTCATGGCGTCCTCTCTTTCTCTCTCTTACTGTCTCTCTCTTGCTCTCTCTCTTTCTTTTACTGTCTCGCGTAGTCTTTCTCTCTCACTATCTCTCTGTCTCTCTCTGTCTCTCTCCCTCTCTCTTTCTCTCTCTGTCTTTATCTCTTACTGTTTCTCTCTTTCTTCCCCCTTTCTCTCTCTCTTTCTCTCTCCCTCCATCTCTCTTACTCTCTCTCTCTCTCTCTCTCTCTCTCTCTTTCTCTCTCCCTCCCTTCCTCTCTCTCTCTTACTCTCTCTCTCTCTCTCTCTCTCCCCCTCTCTCTCTCTTCCCCTCTGTCAGGGACATGTCAGTGATTATAAGGCTGCCACGGGTCACACCTCTGGTGGCTGTGATGCGAGTGGACAGCGTCATTGGGGCCTGTAAACACATAGGCGCCAGTCAGGCAAGGCCAGTCAAGGTCATCTAAGTCGCTGAGTACCAGACCCAGCAGCACTGGGCACTGGGTAGCCCCCACGAGTCCCCGCTTCAAAGCATCAGGGGACAGAATGACTTACTGTGGATATGTATGCTTACTTATAGCTTGCAGTGTGTGCATCACCAGCACAAGAGGGATAAGTTAGGTGTTTTGGGGCTTTAAAAGTGCTTTAGAAAGGCCTCACTCAAAGCCTGTGTGTCTCCAAAGGGCATGTATACATGCCGGCATTTGAAATGTTAAGGGCAATTTATAGTCCAGACAGCAACAAAAAAAAAAAAACCTTGTTGACAGATGTCGCGGCGCTAGAGGCTTTCATTAGTTCCGCACTGTACAAAAGAAATGTTATTGAATTATGTTATAGAAACAGTTTTAAACACGCATGAAGTATTTGACAGAAACGTCTCTTTTCTGTTGTATTTTGTTAAGCGAGGCTTGTTGCCTGGAATATATACATTGGCCTTTACTTTGAAGAGACAGAGGAAACACTGATGGCATAGGAGGAGGCAGAGGGTGAGCAGTTAAGCGTGAGAATGTCCACAGACCTTCCATCATCACCTCACACTGCAACAATGGCCGCCAGCACTAGAGTAGACACAGAGGCCCTGAAGGTTTTATCTGAAGAGTGAAGCCTGTCATCGTGAGCTTGCAAATGTCACTGACGCGAAAGGTCACGCTAGGAGGTCAGAGTTGGCTAATGAGTTTTTATGCATCGTGAAAAACAAGATGAAGGCGTTGGTTTCACTGTTACAGCAGGGAGGTCTGCTGCCAAAGCTGACTGAGTGAGTGCTCCGATGAAGATATAATAACTACAGACACTCCAAGTCTTCCGGAAGTCTCTGGAGTCATATTGATAGCAGCTCCCTGGTGGTTGCAAATTACATAAAATATATCAGAATCTAGAGCAAGCGAGCACAGCAGTGACAGTGATGCTGTACTGATTTTAGCATTGCCCATGGCAGGCTAAACAATCGTTAAAGAAATGCTGTAGTGAATGTAACATTCCCGTATATATATATATATATTACATTACACTTAGCTGACGCTGTTATCCAGAGCGACTTACAGATATTTACAGGCTTTCAGTTACAGTCCCTGGAGCAGGGTGGGGTTAGATGCCTTGCTCAAGGGCATCTCAACCATGGGTAGGGCGGGATTCGATCCAGCAACCTTCCGATTGTAAGACTAACTCCCTAACCACTAGGCCACAGCTGCCATATATATATATATAGAGACATAAGACTCATGTTTTAATGCACTATATATATATAGTCTTATATCTACACAGGCCTCCTACATGTATGCCTTGGTGATTTCTTTTCTACTACGTAACCTTTTCCCAATCACTGGATTGCTTTCAGTCAGTAGGAGTTTCCAGTATTTAGCAGAATGTCAGCTATTCTGTACTAGCTGAAGGCTTGTGCTGTGCTGTTCTGTATCAGTCATTGTATAATATCCTCATTTCTTTCTCCTTCACAGATGTGAGTAGCCTTGGACATCTTGTTTCCAGCTGCATAGCTGAGTAATGTCTGCTGTCCCAAGGCTCATTGTGGCTGTTAGACAATGGCAGTGCGGGACAATGGCTGCAAAACAATGATATTGTATATATTGCTGCACACTCAGAACCTACTTTCTATTCTACTTAACTATTCTCACATACTGCTTCTTACTCTGTGCATCTGTTTTCTGCTCTGAACGACATGTCACTATACTTTGCATAGTGACAATAAAGACCCTAACCCTACCCTTGCTCCCCTGTACTGTTAGCATGGTTTATCAGCTAGAGGCCCTCTGTCCTGTCCCTTCCTCTAATGTAGCAAAGAAGAAAGAAAAACGATGTCTTTGTTCCCTTTCGAACCCCCTTATGTAACCTCCAAAAACAGATGTCTTTTTTTCACATGGATGACAGCCTAACACATATTCTCTAGGCTATGTAATGCGCCTTCCTGAAGGGTAGACAAGCGATGCTCTGGTGGCCTTGGCATGTCGAGATGCCCTGGTGACACATGTGCACCGTGTGACCTGAAGGTCAATGGAAAAGCTAACTGGTAAGGACAATGGGACCTCCCCAAAGGCCCAGGCTGTCAGTGACGGATAGCCAGCTGCGAGGAGGCAGTCCTCCCGAGTCATTTGGGTGGCCTTGCTCTACATGAGCGGGAGGTGAAGAACTTTTAAATGGAGGCTGACAAGGTTCATCTGCTCGTCACAAACAGTCAGAGGCAGAGGCAGAGGCAGAGCAACTCTCATGCAGTTTGTATTTATAACCTCTCTAGCTGCGACGCGTAGGTAATGGACCTTGCTTCACACATTTTCATATGCGCCACCATTTTGTGAGCAGCAGCTTATGCGACGCAGGAAAAAAGCACACATGTTCTCTCAAACGGGGCTTCACTGGTCATCCACTGCCTGTGATTGGTTGTTGGTTTTTCTGCTTAGCTCACTGTGGCTGTGGGGAGCGCGCCAGGTGCTACAAGCAGCAGGTGACTGTGGTTAATGGCTCCCACTGTCACTGCATAACCCAGAAAAGCTGCTGCTGTTTGTTTGTTTTTCATTAGGCAGTCTTTCCCTAAATCCTTTTTGCACAGAGTTAGGATGCTGGGATTAGAGACGGCATTCCCCATATCGTGCACACACACACACACACACACACACACACACACACACACACACACACACACACACACACACACACACACACACACACACACACACACACACACACACACACACACACACACACACACACACACACACGCGTGCGCGCCCCAGTTCTCTGAGAAAATGTGTGTGGGATGTAATTAATTTGGCCACTCTGCTGACATGCTGATGTGATGGGGAGACTCCAGTGGGTCGGAAAAAGCCAAGAGAGGCCAAGGCTGACACCAACCCAGGAACAGCTCTGGACAGCAGCCACGTACCGCCACCCTTATGCATCCACATTCACATTCAGTACAGATGCACTCTTTCCAGTGCCCTGAAAAAACACAACGATGCTTTGCCATGTCCAAAGCGTTCTACCTGACTCGTGTTTGTTCCTGTGTGATGAATGTTTTTCGAAACATTATTGGCTTAAAAACATTTAAAGGAACCAGGGTGAACAAGAGCCAGCCCCGCAATAGGCTTTAAAATCCCATTTTTTCCTCATGATTGGATTTTATTAGGGATTGACTTTTTACCTTGAAGCTAATGGCACACTTTTAGAGCAGTTCTTCACTTTGCGTGAATGTACGATTAACACACCAGACGGAACCGCTCACCTTATTGCTAGGGTTTCTATGGAAACCACAGCTTAAAAAAAGAAAAGCTCACATTTACTGTCAGCTATGACCTGATGTCACTCCTGCCGGAGTTTTTTTTTTTTTTTTTTTTTAAAGCTCTTGCCTGAGTTTTAAGGAGTGTGCTTTTACAGAACAAACAACTTAAATCTTATTTCGTTGTTGCCACTGATGCAGCAAAGACCACAGACTGCAGGTCTACATGCTCATTTAAGTAAAGTAAGGTACAGTGGACTAGTAGACTACTCATTGCACTCTGGATTTAAGACCATATGAGTCATGTGACACAAATGTCTGGAATCAACACTCAATGATGGGACAAGTAAGCTCGGTATTATTGCATTAACATGGCACAAAAATAATGGATAAACACAACTGAAAATGTTGCAAAAAATGCAACAATCCTCAAATTAAAACTAATTTTAAAAGTAAACACACACACACAGCTGTAACTTTGTCTGATGTTCACGTGATTTCACGTGGCACCCAGCCTCTGCTGTGGTTCTGATTGGATATTGTTTTGACACGTGTGTGTGAAGTCTGGATAACTGAGTCACACCTGTGTCCTGTCTGTTGATTGGCTATGCACTCTCTCCCCCCACACTAATTACTTTTTAATTGCCACCAAAGACAAAATGTGCCTTTTAACAATACTGTTTCATGTTTTATGCCATCTCATCTTATTTAATTTCACCAAATTGAAAATGTACACAGTGGTTCTAATGTGAGTCCAAAATCTAGTCTCTAAAATTAATTTAACCAATTATTTTTTTACCTTTTGTTTCTTTCTCGTCGTCGTCGTCGTCCTCCTCCTCCTCCTCCCCCCCCCCCCTCTCTATATTTCATTCCATCACTGTCACATTCTCTTAATTATCTCCTTTGAATTAGCACCCAAAATAGTGCAGGAGACAGATTGAGTTCAATCCTTTCTGATGAAAGATGTAATCACCTGTTGAAGTGTTTTGTTTACAAGCCAAAAAAGAAGGTACTTGGGATTTACAAAATGACATAATGTCCAGGTGTGTGTGTGTGCACGCGTGCGCCAAGAGCTAAATTGGCCTCTCCAGCACACACACGCACACACACACACACACACACACACACACACACACACACACACACACACACACACACACACACACAAAGAGATGTGGAGGAGGGGTGAGAGGTCAGAGCTTTTGTAGCCAGTAGACCCCCCCCCACCCCCCCACCCCTCCTCTTATGTGTAAAGTAGGCCTGTATGTACGTAAGTGCGGCTGCATAATTCATTCTGCCCACACACACACACACACACACCCTTACAGCGGCTCACGGAGGATCTGCAGCACACCTGTGCTCGTCCCAGCCCCCCGCCCCAGCCCGCAGCCCCGCTCCCCCCCCCCCCCTGCTAAGCCTGGCCTGATCCACATTAAACCACCAGCTTACATCCAGAGCCTGAAAATAGTGTGTCAGGGATGCGAGCAATGCGGAGGACCGGAGATGGAAACTATGCATGCCTTTGTCATCAAACATTCAACGTGTCCTCTGAATTTAGAATGTGCTATGCCGTCAGTCAGTTGGGGAAGACTGAGGCCTTTTGTATGAGATGGACATACACACTGCCACTTTGCATTAGCACAAAATGCTGAGTGTGTGCCCATACATTCACATACACAGACACATACACAGACACACACACACACACACACCTACACAAGCATAAGATAAGACAATGATAGAGAGGTGACACAAGAGAGATATAGTAAGACAAACACAAATGCACACACACACATATATGCACGCACATACACACACACACAGGCACACACACGCATACACACGCACACACACACGCACATGTGCCATACACACACACACACACACACACACACACACGTACCATACACACACACACACGCACACACACACACACACACACACACACACACACACACACGAGCATATAGAGATAAG
>CM050215.1:26562967-26570467 GCA_027475355.1 Coilia nasus
GCCCTGTTCCTGACTAATCTCTGGAAATCCTCCTTGGAGGAGGACATTCAAATGATTATTCCGACAAAGATCCCTTTTTGGAGGTTTACCACAATGCAGTACATCAGGATTAGGCTTCGATTGAACATTGAATTGTGTGTGAACACACACAATCTCACATACACACATGCTCACACACACACACACGCACACACACACATACAAAAGTACAAACCAAATGTGAATGTCCATAATAGATATAAAACGTACCCTATCCTGATCTTGCACACAAACATAGCAATATGACAGAGGGAGACAGAGAGAGAGAGAGAGAGAGAGAGAGAGAGAGAGAGAGAGTCAGTCAAACTGAATGCCAGAATGCCATGCCAGGCATGTGGCAGCAGAGTTGCACTAACCCTGGACAGAGACAACAAGCTCCATTTTAAACCACACAGAACAGCACTGGCCCCTGTGGCCGTATAGAGAAGCCTTTGTCACCCAGTCCTGCCACCGCCCCCTTCTCTGCGGGTATTTGAGCTTGACTGGGATTAGCCATGTACAAAAATGGGTAGCGTGTGTACCCCTCAATGACCATTAACCGTTTTTCATCAATAATGCAGTGGGAAGGGTGGGGCAGGAAGGATTGCAGAGAGTGGAGGGGAGGAGAGGGGGAATGGATTGTATTAGGAGGGTGCATCACAGCAACAGGAGAGGAGGAAGGATGAGAGACGTCTGACAACTGATAAGGCTTTAAAGAGGCGGAGAAAGGAAAGAGTAGAAGAGCGGTGCTTACGCACACACGCACACACAAACACACACACACGCACATACTTACACACACACACACATACATGTGCACACACACACATACATGTGCACACACATGCACGCTTGCACATGCACATGCACGCTTGCACATGCACACACACACACACACACACACACACACACACACACACACAACATGACATGCATTTCTGCATGTACACTCATTTAGGTGGACTGTTGCAATGCTTAGATCATGTGTCTTGTATTTGAGTGTCAAGCCAAAGATAACCAGCACCAACATACAATATGCTCGTAAACATGACATCGATGACAGATGCCAGCGTTATGCAATGTTCCAGCACTGTGGCATGGCAGAGAGAGGAGAAGATGGCTTCAGGCATGAAAAGGGTGACAAACCACATGATGAATAATTGATTGAGCTAAAAATACGAATTCATTAGCCACTAAAACATCTAGTCTACATTTGACTGGCCTGTTGTACTGCAGCCTTTAGATACAATGCTGAAGAATGTAATGCGCCATCTCTCTTTGGTATTCACCTGTGCCATCAATTGCACTTGTGAACTAACTGTACACTTCCCTGGTGAATTTACAGTGTCAATAATCACAACTGAGCAATGCAACACATGCACTATAGCATCAATATCATAACATTATAGCAACATTTGGCCACACACACCTACATGCGTGCACATATTCTGGATGGAAATGATCTGGTGCTTTACTGTTATCTTGAACAAAGCACCTTTTTTCTTTTTGAGATGAATGCACTTTTGTGGCCTGTGATGGAGTGACCATCACTAGAGTTGTGGGTGTGCTCTGACTGCCATCCCAATGGGCCTTGCTCTTTGGTGTTGCGGTCAGAGCCCCTGTTTGGTACCCCGGAGACCCGGGTTCGAAGCCGGGTGGGGTGACTTCTCCTCCCCTTTGCTACAGGCCCATAATTCTATATATATACTCATTTATTTATAAATTCAATAAACGAAACAAAACTGAACACGTAGATATGCATGTTCACACCCATACTGTCACAAATTTCTTATGCCTTTACCCTACATCGGATGCTCACCCCGCTTACCCTCAGTCCCTTAATCCGTACGCAACCCCAGCATGAAATAGGGAGAGGCCCCGCCGAGCGTGCCTATCTGATTGCCGAGCCAATTAAGAATTAAATAAGGTCAGCGCCCTGGCCCTCGTTAAACTTTAATTATGTTTCCAGAATGAATAAATGATCTGTGTTTGGCACATGTACCGCAGCTTCTAACCTGCTTGGAGGCTCCGTTGCACTCTAATTGTGGTGACTGGTAGACTAACACTTGTTAAAAAGCAAACACGGGCAAAATCCGACACCAGACATATGCAGTCATGAGAGCCGTTGATCATTGGAGTCTGAGTGTTGTTGGTGTACACATACACGCTCGTGCTGAAGGATTTAAAAGATGGCAGCATGTCTAATGGCCACTCGAGGCCCTGCTGTAGTTAAAGTGGGTCGGCCATGCAGGGCACCGGGAATGCCAAGGTCGTGCCAAGGTCGTGCCATCCCAATTCTCCCACCAGCACTGATAAATGTGTCCTACCAGCATTAGGTGCTCAGTCTAGTTCGAGGGATCTCAACGCAGATTTGCAAGTCAATTACAACAACAATTGAATAAAAGAACTCTCTGTGATGGTAGGATCAGTTATTCAGACATGGCCACATCACTACGGCCCATCTCCAGACAACAACAAACAACACACAAAGGACAGCCAGTAGACCTGTGGGCTTAAGTGAGACTTTCTGGTCTCTGACTGCTTCGAGACTTGAAATTCTCAGGCAAGCCAGTAATAAAAACAACAGCAGCACATTCCAGTGATGATAAACATCGATAAACACACTGGTGGCTCCTCAGACACTCCTTTTATGGGCAGCAGACTAAATTACACAGCAATGTTTGCATGGGATACATATCGGCGCAAGTGCTTTCATAACAGTTCACTTATTCACTTGACATCTGTGTAGATTCTCATTCATCCAGGTCGTGGTAGTCATGTCTTCAAGCTCCAAAAAGAAGTCCAGTTGCTTACACCTCAGCTCTGTTGACCTGACAGTTTGACCTCTGTCTATCCAAATGCAGCAGGGATGGGCAGCCAGATTGTGTGATGCTCCAAATACAATTTGTTCATTAACTACAGCTATAATTTCTATTCTTTATTCTACTTAACTGGTTTTATCCATTGTTTTCTACTCTGTGCATCTGTTGGCTTGCTCCAAACAGCATCTTGCTGTGTTCGTACAGTGACAGCAAAGACTTTTCAAGGCTTGAAGACTTTTATTATCACTGAACAGTGGCCTATACAACAAAATTAGATGGCAGTGCATATTGCACTGTGAGGGAGATATTGCATATTATGCCATAGGTATTTCACAGTAAGAGGTAGCGCGGGGGAAAAACCCATATTCAACATAATAATAATAATCAACAGCAGCAGTGAGGTGACAAAACCAAAATCTGACCAGATCTGGCAAAATGAGTTACAGTGACCCAAAATGCAAAATTGAGATATTGGTACCAGTGAAAAGACAAGACGATACACTTTAGAATGATTTTTGGTCAGAGACACACCTTTAACAGTTGTCAAGATACAATCGTTTTTAAAATACAAAAGCTGAGAAAATCACATTTATTTTGGATGTTTGGTAATATTTTAATGGTGCATTTAAACTTCAGATAGCCTATTCTTAATCGTAACAATGTTATCTTGACAATGAAAAGTGGGGAGATGTTTTTTCAAACATGTACTTTTATTTCATAAAAGATCAAAAAATAAAATTTGATATTGTGAAGGTTTTCTACCAAAATTGGCCAGTACCTTCAAATTTGAATTTGCGACTTCAGACTCATTTTACCACAGCAGGTCACACATTTAGTTTGCACAGTGACAATAAAGTCACACATTTAGTTTGTACAGTGACAATAAAGTCACACATTTAGTTTGTATAGTGACAATAAAGTCACACATTTAGTTTGTATAGTGACAATAAAGTCACACATTTAGTTTGTATAGTGACAATAAAGTCTGCCTACAGTATGCTCTCCTGACCACTATTCCCTTCTTCCATCTAGCTTGCTAAGTCGTGTGCTATTGTGTGCTGGGGACCAGGCCATGACCCACTTGAGATGTTGTCCCCCTGCTTCCTATAGTGGTCCCGCGCTCGTGGATTTATGGCTGTGCACCCTTGATTTAATGTGCAGTTGGTCATGTGACGTGCCAGACCCCTCCGCTCCACCGAAGATTTACAGCGTATCAACAAGCAGTGGGAGTGAGAGTAAGACAGGGACGCGTCAACCTTCAACTCCGTCAGTCCCACCTTTTATACACAGGGGTGAACCACTCCACTCCAATCACTCTAAAGGCTTTTAATGCATATCAGTCACAGTTCAGTTCTGCTGGATTTTACTTTTAGATTTCTCAAACTTGGCTCCTCACCACACAATACAGACAGGGTGGGTAGGGGAACCAAACGTCCTATTTTCCCAGAACATGTTTTCCCTGTTTTCAAGTCCTGTCAGTTTTTTTAAAGTGATAAACATGTCCTGATTTTCATTGTTTTTCATTTTATTAGTATTATGCATGTATCCTGAAACAAGATCGTGTAATTATTAAGGGAAAGCTAGTCCTGGTTTTTGTCCTGGTTTTCGATAATCTAAGGGTAGGAGTCATGGTGGTGAGAGGGTCCTGTTGTTTAGGCATTTGCACATGTGTGCTTGTGTGTGTGTGTGCGTGCGTGTGCGTGCGTGCATGTGTGTGTGTGTGTGTGTGCGTGTGTGTGTGTGCGTGTGCGCGCGCGTGTGTGTGTGTGTCTGTGCTAAAGCTGTGCCGTGATGTCATTGGCATTGTTATCATTACTGCCACCCCCTGCTTTGGCACCCTGGGATGCATCCACACCAGAAATAGCAGGAGAAACAGCAGTGTCATGCACAAGCATGAGCATAAGTACACACACACACACACACACACACACACACACACACACACACACACACATACACACACACAAATACACACACACACATACACCCAACCCACACACACACACATACACATTACATATACGGTCACACACTTCTTTAATCAATCAATTTAGAGAAAAACTATTTCATTTCATAATACTCAATGGCTTTGCACATGCAGGACTGCTGCTGGGTTATGGGGACATGTAAACGCTGATCTAATATTGATTTCTCAGAGTGTGTGGATCAGGGTCCTTAAAAAACTCATACCCTATCCACATGCTTTACCGTCCTTTCAGAAAGGACCCTTTTTTCCTATTAGGAGAGTTGTGTAATCTGCTTAATTTATGTTTTCACAATGATGCCATTTCTTTACACCAACTCATCCTCCTATCCCACCTCTCCCCTACCATGGAGCCACCTCTCACCTGCTTTCCTGGAAAGAGCCAATCAGAGGTCATGTTGCCCTGAGTCATGACCCCAGGGCATCAGGCGCATAGCACAGGATGGCGTGTGCATTGGGTCATGATCCCAGGGTATCAGACGCATAGCAGAGTACAGGGTGTGCATTGGGTCATGATCCCAGGGCATCAGACGCATAGCACAGGATGGCGTGTGCATTGGGTCATGATCCCAGGGCATCAGGCGCATAGCACAGGACGGTGTGTGCATTGGGTCACAACCCCAGGGCATCAGACGCATAGCACAGGATGGCGTGTGCATTGGGTCACAACCCCAGGGCATCAGACGCATAGCAGAGTACAGGGTGTGCATTGGGTCACAATCCCAGGGCATCAGATGCATAGCACAGGACGGTGTGTGCATTGGGTCACAACCCCAGGGCATCAGACGCATAGCACAGGATGGCGTGTGCATTGGGTCATTATCCCAGGGCATCAGACGCATAGCAGAGTACAGGGTGTGCATTGGGTCACAATCCCAGGGCATCAGACGCATAGCACAGGACGGCGTGTGCATTGGGTCACAATCCCAGGGCATCAGACGCATAGCAGAGGACGTTGTGGGCATTGGGTCACATTCCCACGGCATCAGACGCATAGCACAGTACAGGGTGTGCATTGGGTCACGACCCCAGGGCATCAGATGCATAGCAGAGGACAGCGTGTGCTTTGGGTCACGACCCCAGGGCATCAGACGCATAGCAGAGGACGGTGTGGGCATTGGGTCACGACCCCAGGGCATCAGACGCATAGCAGAGGACAGCGTGTGCTTTGGGTGGGGCTCAGAGCTTATCTGCCCACTCGTTACAGTAACACAGCTGATGATGGCGACACATTCACCACCAGCTGTTCACTTCAATCATGGAGATAGACAGACATAAGCACTTTATAATAACCACTCCCTAAAAGCATTTGTTTTACATTTGTTAACTCTTACTTAACACTTTGTTCATCATTTGGTAACCATTGCTTTTACACTATTTCTCATCCGTAAATCATTTACAAACATACTGACACACACCTGTCTGGATGTCGGTTGACTAGCTGTCCATATGTCTGACTGTTGTCTATCTATCTCTCAGCCTGCTACCTTCTGTCTGTCTGTCTGTCTGTCTGTCACCTTCTCTGTCTGCTTTACATAACATTTGTAGATATGTTT
Source organism: Coilia nasus (assembly GCA_027475355.1). Lineage (NCBI taxonomy): Eukaryota > Metazoa > Chordata > Actinopteri > Clupeiformes > Engraulidae > Coilia > Coilia nasus. Next base: position 26,569,348 of record CM050215.1, read on the forward strand.
CTAAATAATTTACTGATAAGGAATAGAGTAAAAGCAATGGTTATCAAATGATGAACAGTGTTAAGAGTTAACAAATACAAAATAAATGGTTATTAGTTATTATAAAGTGCCAGCAGATAGACTAATAGCACCTTATGCACAACATACAGTGCAATTCAGCACTGCAGAAATTAGTCAGAAATTACTTAAACAAAATACACTCAGTGCATACTAATAACAGAGGTAAAAAAAAAAGAAATGAAAACCGTGCGCTCCACAACAAGGACCATATGGTCAGTGAGCACAGAAGGAAAAAAGCAAGAAAAGGTTTGTGCAACATTTGTAAATGAAAAACACAGATCGACCAAACATTAACAGCCTGCTATGTAACTACAAAGTAGAATAGGCGTTAAGACCAATGGTAGGCAATGGAGTCCCACAAAGCAGAATAGGCGTTAAGACTAATGGTAGGTATTGGAGTCCCAGCGTGCTGTAATCAGATCTCATGAGAGCCCACCTGTCCCTCTACGTACACTGCGCTGTAAGCTCAGCATCATGAGATTACAGGTGAAAAGATACAGGGATGTAGAGAGCACTTATCACATTATAGGATACCACACGTCATACGGTTGCAACCAGCTCCCTAACAAAACACACTCCTAAGCTGTGAGATATGGAGGATCAATGTTTACAAATCAATGACCGATCAATGTTTGAAAAGAATCTCTCTGTCAGTATGTGTTTATATGTGCCTAAATACTGCTCACTCGTGTGTGTGTGTGTATGTGTGTTCTGTGCTTGTGTGTGCATGAGTGGGCATGTGTGTGTGTGTGCATGTGCGTGTATGTGTGCGTGTGTATGTGTGCGTGCATGTTTTCTGTGTGTGTGTGTGCGTGTGTGTTTTTGCTTGTAGTCATGTACACACAGGTCCAGCATGCATATGTGTACACTGTATATGTGTGTGTGTGTATACCTGTACGCCATGCCGGTGGTGGCCCGCACAGAGTCCTGCAGTGAGAGTGTGTGCATGTTGAGGAACTCCTCCAGGTGTTTAAGCTCCAGCTGAGCCTTGGTCCTCAGGCCTCCCCAGCACAGGATTGGGGGGTACATCCTGCCCCCCGCCGAGCTCTGCCTACCGCAC